>VWZF01001209.1:42708-54556 GCA_013396755.1 Sclerurus mexicanus
GTGACAGACCCATCTGGGGGTGCTGGTGGCTGGCCGAGCCCCCAGACACCTCCAGCCCACCCCAAGCAGAGTGATGGGGGCACAAACCCCTTTATTTTCCTCTCTGGGTCCTTCTGGGAGCCCCAGGTGGTGAAGGGATGGATGTGGCAGCCCCAGTTGGGGAAGGGATGGATCCAGCAGCCCCAGTTGGGGAAGGGATGGATGTGGCAGCCCCAGTTGGGGAAGGGATGGATCCAGCAGCCCCAGTTGGGGAAGGGATGGATCCAGCAGCCCCAGTTGGGGAAGGGATGGATCCAGCAGCCCCAGTTGGGGAAGGGATGGATCCAGCAGCCCCAGTTGGGGAAGGGATGGATCCAGCAGCCCCAGTTGGGGAAGGGATGGATCCAGCAGCCCCAGTTGGGGAAGGGATGGATCCAGCAGCCCCAGTTGGGGAAGGGATGGATCCAGCAGCCCCAGTTGGGGAAGGGATGGATCCAGCAGCCCCAGTTGGGGAAGGGATGGATCCAGCAGCCCCAGTTGGGGAAGGGATGGATCCAGCAGCCCCAGTTGGGGAAGGGATGGATCCAGCAGCCCCAGTTGGGGAAGGGATGGATCCAGCAGCCCCAGTTGGGGAAGGGATGGATCCAGCAGCCCCAGTTGGGGAAGGGATGGATCCAGCAGCCCCAGTTGGGGAAGGGATGGATCCAGCAGCCCCAGTTGGGGAAGGGATGGATCCAGCAGCCCCAGTTGGGGAAGGGATGGATCCAGCAGCCCCAGTTGGGGAAGGGATGGATCCAGCAGCCCCAGTTGGGGAAGGGATGGATCCAGCAGCCCCAGTTGGGGAAGGGATGGATCCAGCAGCCCCAGTTGGGGAAGGGATGGATCCAGCAGCCCCAGTTGGGGAAGGGATGGATCCAGCAGCCCCAGTTGGGGAAGGGATGGATCCAGCAGCCCCAGTTGGGGAAGGGATGGATCCAGCAGCCCCAGTTGGGGAAGGGATGGATCCAGCAGCCCCAGTTGGGGAAGGGATGGATCCAGCAGCCCCAGTTGGGGAAGGGATGGATCCAGCAGTCACAGTTGGGGAAATGATGGATCCAGCATTCCCAGTCGGGGAAGGGATGGATCCAGCAATCCCAGCTGGCAAAGGGATGGATGTGGCAGCTCCGGCTGAAACCTGAGCTGTGGCCCTGGCAGTGACTGATGGGCTGGGGGTTGGCTGCTGCTTTTGCAAATCTCCTTGTTTTAAAAGCATTACGGCTCCCTGGCTAATAAAGGGAGGGATTTGCTGAAGCCGCTTGAGGTCCCATTTTCTCTGGAACCCATTTCCATGGCATGAATCACCGAGTGGAATGAACTCAATTAGTTCAGACAGAGGCAGGAGATAAATCAGGGTCCCATTAGGAAACCTTGAGGTTAATTTATGGCCTGGAGCAGTGCTGGCTGTCTCCCTTCTCCCTTCCCTCTCCATATGCAACCTGCTCCAGAGCCAGCCGAGGAGCAGGGTGGGATCTCTGTTATCTTTCCCCGTGGTGGGAGATGCTCTGAGTTATTCAACCAGCTCAGCCCTCGCCTTGACCAGATGACCCAGATCCGGAGACACGGAGCAGCTTCTCTCCCAGGGAGCCTCATTCACCCCTTTGCTCATTCATCCATCGCGTGTTTCCTGCAAAGGGATGCTTGGGAGAAAGCTGGAGCCTTCCCGGGAATCTGGGATGGAGTTTTCCTTGCAGTGACCCATATCCTGGCTGCTGGGGGCTTTCCCCTGTGAAATGCACGTGTAGGTGATGAGCTCCTTGGGGCACGTCCTTCTCCCACTGTTTGCAATCCCAGGGGTGTTCGCGGGGTGATTGGATCCCCAGAGGTGTTGGGAACGCAGGGAAGGGTCCAGGAGGGACCTGATCCAGGGAGGTGAACCCAGATTTGGTCTCTCTGGGTGATCTTTCAAGGTCTGAACCCGCAGAGAGGTTGCTGGATGCTCTGTGTGTGCTCTGCAAAGCTGCATCTCTGCCCTGGGCATCAGCCTGCAATGCTTTTATGAATAATGGAGCTGCTCTGGTCTCCTTCCAGTCAATGGAGAGGGACAGGAATCTTCTGGGGACAATTTATGTCTTAGATGGGCTGAATCATTGCCCAGGAAGAAAGTGGCATCTCCATCCCTCGCTGAGGGATCTTGGGGCAGACAAGTGCTCCGGGCAGCTCAGGAGGAGGATGTGTCTCTGCATGCATCCAACTTCCCCCTCATCCCTGAGCCGGGATTTTCCAGGGCACAGAGGATTCCAAAAGCCTGCCCCTTGCTGTATCGCCAGCAGGAAAGCCCTTGGAAAAGCCAGCTCAGGAGGCTTGAACCCTGGACCCAAACGTTTCCATAAGTGGTTTCCCGGAGTGAAGAGCTGCCTGGGGGGGATCCAGGGGAGAAGCAGCTCCTTCCACACTTGTTTTGCCCAGGAAGGCTCTTGGGTGTCCTGCTGATGGTGCAGGGCATTCCCAGCCCTCGGAGGCTGCAGGCTGTGTGGTCCCAGTGGGAGCAGCTCTCCGGGTCGGGCACCGGAGGTGGGTTTGCGCTGGAGGTCCCTGAGTGCTCACCCCGGGCTTGGAAAGAAACCACAGAGCACTTTGGGGCTGCTCCTCCTGGGAACGGGGCGAGGCGGGTGCCAGCCTGCCCTCTTTGGAATGGGCACCATAAAAAATACATGGACGGTGCATTTGGACCATCAGCATCCCCGGGATCTAATTACACAGCATCCCACTTCCTTCCCCCTGCCCACTCCCTCGTGGCATCACATTGCAGCCCGGAGGCTCCCGGGGAGCAGGAGATGCTGGCAGGGGAGCCACGAGCCTGGATGCAGGATTATGTTGGCATGGCTGGTGCCCGGTGGGCAGGAGCAGATCCAGCCCCATCCTGGCCCGAGGCTCTTCCAGGCTCATCCACCCCACATCCCTGAGGCTGCACAGGTGGGATAACGGGGACTCCACCGGGAAACAGCTTTTCCTGTGAGATCCTTTCCCTTCCTATGAGATGTATTTAAAAAAAAAAAAAAAAGATAAAAATAAATCATCGCCCTCCTCTTGAACCCACAACCCAGAGCTCGCAGACAGTTTGGGCCGGAGGTCTTTGCTGAGGCCGGGAATGTGATCCAGTGTGTCAGGTCCTGCCTCTGCGGGGCTCGCCTGGATTATTCCACACGAGCGACTCGTGCAAACCGTGGTGGCCGTTCCCTGCCCCGGGGCTCTGGGGTCCCCTCGGATGCTCTCCTGTCCGTCACTGTTGTTTAGGCAGCTCCCGGGAAGTTTGTGGGGATGGTTCTGGGGGTTATCCTGGGTCAGAGGCAGCTGTGGGAGCTCTCGCGTGTCCTTGGGACACTCAGAGGAGGTGAAGCAGGTGGGACAGGAGCTGCTGCTGGCCCTGCTGCTGTCCCCAAGCTCTGGAGTCACTGTCACAGCAGCAGAAGGATGGGGGGCGTGGGAGGAAGGAAGGGGAGCCTGACAAGACGGCAGCAGTGAGAAGGGTCACATCCAGAGGGGCTTCCTGGATTTACCAAGGAATAAACCCCCATGGCCAAGCAGGACCCTCAGAGACGCTGCCACCCCCTCACTGCAAGAACCCCAAATCCCTCCCCCAGCTCCATCATCCCCACGAGGCGCTGCCAAGTGGCAATTTGAACAGCTCCACTCTCAGTATTTATTATCCCTCGTAAAACCTCCATTCTGAGGCCCCGGGGAGCAAATCTGGAGCAGCTCAGACTTCCGAGACGTCGTCCAGGGAAATAACCCCCTGGCAGGGAGGCTTGGGAGGAGCTGGGCGAAGGTCCTATCAGGGCAGAAATTCCCTCCAGTCTTTTTGGGCTTTTATTAGTTACTTAGCAGCTTTTGTTTGAAACTTTTTACTGGCTGCATGAAGAAGCACGGCTCTGCTTTGATGGCTGTCGGTGTTCCTGAGTGGATTCAGCCTCTCCTGAGGGTGCGAAGGTGGTTGGAGCAGGGAAGGCTCAGCCCCAGTGTCTCCTCTTCCCCCAAAACCATACGTGGACGAGGGGTGTCCCATATTCCATAGGAAAAGTCTCTCCTGACTCCACCATGTCAGGAATCTTTCCGTGGGCTTCTCCTCCAGCCATTCCATCCTTGCTGGAACGAAACCCTGCTGCTCCCAAGCCACATCCCTGTGGGTGACGGGCTGGGAAGAGCTGGTTAGAGATGGGGAGAAGTTCTCCCCTGGGTGCTGCTTGTCCCTGGGTGAGGTCCATCCTGCTCCGGATCCCAGGCGATCCTGACCCTCCCGGCAGGATTTGCCCCCCCCAGAATCCTCCTTTCTGGGAGTTCCACCTCCCCCAGCCCCTCTCCTGCGGGCTCAGCCTCCCTCCTGCCAGCCCCGTGGAAAGGCTTTGATGAAGGATCAGCTTTGGGAGAGGGCAGAGCAGAGGTCCTTGTGCTCCATCGATTTAACTGGCAGCGACCACGAGGCTTAATTGAATTAAGTGATTTAAGGATTTCCCTTTCCCTGCAGGGGAGGTGGGGCCGAGCCCGTGGCTGGGAGTGGGGGGGCTGCATCCATGTCCCAGCCTCCTTGGGATGGGGAATTCTGCTCCTGCAGCACCATTCACCCTCATCCCAGCAGGAAGAAGACTTCCCTTTGCTTCCTCCCCTGCAAAGCGGTGGGAACAGCTGTCGATTCCCTGGATTTGGCTTTGCAAGGTGAGGGATCTGCCCCTCCCCGGAGCAGCAGATAAATCCAGGCTTTCCCCAAGGCTCCCCACCGGGACCCCTGCAGCCCCCGAAGGTCTGGCTCCAATAAACTTCCAAGCCCCTCTGTGGGCAGCCGTGAGCTGAAATGTCATTCCACTTCTGTCCCGTGTTCAGACTCATTATTTCTGCTGGATGCTCCCGAGGTTTCCCTGGATTTGAGGGGCAGGAATGCCAGGGGGGCTGAGGCGAGCTAGGCACCTCTTCCTGGGGGACAGGGCAGGATGTGGCCTTGCCATGGTTGGATTTGGGGACAACAAGGATTTATCCCACGGATGAGAGCGTCGGGAAGAGGTTGGATTTGGAGGGAGGGGCTGCCTCCTCCAGAGCCCCCCAGGCTCAACAAATTCCCCATGGAACACGACCATGGCCGTGCCTTTGGGGATGTTCCAGTGGCAGCTTTTGGGGGACACAAACTTTGCCTCCCCGGGGGATCTCCCAACCAGCCCCCAGCCTCTCTAAAGTGGCTTTCTCAGCACTTCTCCCTCGAGCCTCTATGCCCTGAGAGCAGCTGGGTTAAGGACGGATCCATCCCTCCTCCTTCCCAGTATCCACGGATTAAACATTACCGTGTGTCAGCAGGGAATTCAGGGGATCAATTGGCAGACAGCGAAAGTGCCCTGAAACTGGGCTGCGTGGAGAAAGAGGCAGCAGAAAGGTTTAAACTCGGGATGCTCCCTCTTGTTAACGGTGCCAGGGAATGAGAACTCTGGGAGAGAGCCATGAGGGGAGTGATGCCTGGGGAGCAATGGAGATGCATTTGGCAGAGAAAGCCCCCAGCCTTTCAGACTCTGGAGGAGTCAAAGGGAAGGGTTGGGCGTGATGGAGTGATCAGACAGGATGGGGGGCTGCTAAACCCCCCTCGTGGGCCACCAAACCCCCCATGGGCCACCCGGCCGGGCTGCTAAAGCCAGAGTGGGGCTGGGCTGTGCTGGAGGGCAAACAGCAGGGGTTGGGTAACCCCCCCAGTGCCTTTGACCCCCAAATTCCCGTGATCCCCCCATTTCTGTGACCCCCCTGTGCCTGTGACCCCACTATGCCTGTGAACCCCGCTCCTGGCTGCTTATCCCAATTCCTGTGACCCCCAAATTCCCGTGATCCCCCCATTTCTGTGACCCCCCTGTGCCTGTGAACCCCTCAATGTCTGTGACCTCCCAATTCCTGTGTCCCCCCAATTCCTGTGATTCCCCAATTTCTGACCACCCCAGTGCCTGTGACCCCCCAATTCCTGTTTCCCCCCACAATCCCTGCAATACCCCCACTTCCAGCTGGTGATTCCCGCCCCGGTTCCCAGCGCAGGGACCCTGCGGTTTGTGCCCCTCCCGGGGCTCTGCCCGCGGCACAAAAGGCAGCGGGCTCTGCCTGACCCCGCCGGCGTTTCGGGACGGTTCCTCTTCCACAAAGCCCTGGATTGTTCCCCCCCGGCAGCCGCCGGCTCCGGCCGCGTTCCTGCCCCCTCTGAGACAGAGCAAAGCGGGGGGAGCCTTTTTGCCAGGGATGGCTCTGGCCCCTGGCATTGTCCGCCCGGCTCTGGCTCAGCCGGGACTATCCCTGGGTGCCCACGGGGTTGGGGTGAGGATGCTCCGAGTGGTTCTGCTTCTCTGGGGGGCTGCATATTTTTGGGGGGCCCGCAGCGCATCGCGTCCCCCGCCCCAGCCTTCCCGCACGGGCACGGGAGATGAGCCGAGCTGGGCAGGGACAGGGACAAGGTCACGGGTGAGGGATGCGAACGTGCTCAGCGGTGAGAGGTGACTGGGTCCCTCGCCAGGAGCCGATCGATCCCACAGCTCGGAATAGCCGGGCCAGGCTGGGGAGGGACCCGCCGGGGTCACCCAGACGTGAACGAGCACCTGGGACTAATTGCACTAAATAAATGAGCAATTACGGACGTTACAGGAAGACTAAAACATCCCAGACCTCTCCCTGACCCCCTGGCAGTTCCCCTGGAAACGGCTGGACCGGGATGCTCTTCCCGAAGGGAGGGGGGAGACACCGGAGCCCCCCCCGGGGGCGGAAGGGGAACGATGCCTCGGGCCGTGGCCACTCGGGCAGCTGCTGGCGGCGAGGGGACACTGAGGTGCCATTGTCCGGGGGCGGATGGGACAGGGTAGGATTCATCCCGGAGCCCGGAACATCCCCCCGGGGTGATTCCAGCTCGTCTGGGGAGCCCCAAGGCTGGTGGGGGGGATGTGGTGGGGACCGCGGTGCATCCCCCAGATCCAACCCCCAGGAGGGTCTTCCCTCCCCAGGAGCAGCAGAGACCCCCGCGAATCCCGGCCACATCGCTCCCAAAACTGGCGGGTTTGCTGCTTTTTAACCCCCTGCAAACGAGCTGCAGGCTGCTCCTGCCCTCCCAGCAGACACAGTGGCACAGACGTTCTGCATCTCCCAGCAAAGCAGCTCCCAGCGGCTTCTCGGGGCTCCCAGGGCTTCCCAGAGCCCCGGTCTCCACCATTCCAGGGTGAATCCCCCCGTCTGGAGGCCGTGCCACGGCTTCACCCTCCCGTGCCACCGTCGTGGCACAGCACTGGCTCCTTCCAGAGCTTCCCGTAAGGCAGCAGCTCGGGTGGAAATGCTTTTAGAGCCCCCGGGCAATGGGGGAGCGAGGCTGGGAGCAGCCACGCGGAAATCCAGCCTCGTCAGCACACGGAGCCAGCGATCACCGGCTCAGCACCCACGGCTGGCGCTGCCTTTGGGTGGGTGCAGTGGGTCGGTGCTGGGGAAGCCACGAAAGCCAAGGGATGAGCGTGGCAAGAAGGGGAGGGGGAAATCGTCAGGGGGGGCTGGATGGGATGTTGGTGTCTGCAGGACTCCCCCACCCAAAGGTGGGGGGTGAGAAGTTGCTCCTTAGAGAATTCAGCCGTGAGGGTCCCTGGGTGGGCAGAGCCAGGACTGTCCTGGGGCTGCTCTTCATCCTGTGATGGGGAATTAATGAGTAATTAATGAGTTCATGAGGAGGACAGCCCACCCCATCAGCCCTCCTGGATGCTCAGGGGGGTTCTGAGGTGGGCAGGGGGTGATAGGGATGCGGCAGCCCCACTTGGAGGGGCCGTACAGCTCTTACCACCCTAAAAAAATCTCATTTTAATATGTCATAATTTAATTTGAGTCTTCATTTTCTGCAGCACTGCAAATCCTCCTCATCAGAGGAGCTGACGGTGCAGTTCCTGGGTGTGCCAGGGCTCAGGCTGCAGGTCAGTGCCAGGGGGGGTCACCCCCTCTGGGATGGGCTTTTCCTGCCCTCCAGACCCCCAGTTTCTCCTCCCCACCCCAAGACACCAAATGAGAAGCCACTTTGCTGGAAGGAAATGAAAAGCTCTGCAATTACGAAGCTGGTGGCCACAACCAGAGAGGGTCAGCGGTTCACGTGCTAATGCAGGCGGCTTTTGTTCTGATTCATTAAGTCATTAACTCCCTTTTAATTGGAGCTGTTATGGAGATGCCGTTTTTTACCTGTGCAGAGAAAACAGGAGCTGGGAGCCATGGGAGGGTGGGAGAGCCCCCCCTTTGCAGCACCTGAGGGGTCCCCATGCTCTGAGGAAGCCTCAAATTCCCCCAGGGTCGTGTTTTGGTGCCAAGGCCCCCCTTTGCAAATCTGGGATGGGCAAAAGGGGATGGGGAGCAGCGTGGAAAATAAAGGGGTGGTGTGTTTGGAGGAGCTGAGCTTTCCCCTGGCCCAGCCCCTTTGGAGCTGCTGGATGACAATTCCCAGCCATCAGAGCTTTCCTGGAGCTGCACAGGGCTTAATGCAGCCGGCTCCAGCTGCCTGCTCGCTTCCATGGAGGAGGAAACTTTGTTAAGGAGTGATAACCATCAAGGAGAACCGAGAAACCTCGGCCCTGGAGCCCGTGGAGCTGCTGGAAGCCTGCGAAGGCGAGAGCTGGGATGCTCCAATTCCGGCTATGCTGGCACTGGGGAGCCCAGAGCAGGAGCTGCAGCTCAGAGCTCCACCCCAGATCATTCCCCGATGGGATTAGGGATAATCCTGGTTTTCTCTAAACCCCCCAGGACTTTCCATTCCCAAATTTAAACCCTCTGCCTGCTCAGGGATCCCAGCCCTCCTTCCTGGTGGCTTTTTGCTTCTCCGGGGTGAGTCAGGTGAAATCTGAATGAAAGACAGGCTGGGTTTTAAAGCAGATTAATTAAACTGCTTTACTGGCCTGTGTGGACAGAGTTCAGAATGAAAACAGCCCTAATTCGATTTCTCTGACTTGCAAATCGTGGCAGGGAAGTCAGCTGAAATCACATTAAGGCCGTTTCCACTCTGAACCGTGTCCTCGCAGGGCTTTAATGTAGTTTAACTAATTTAATTTAAACGCTTATTGAGACTAACTGGGTTATGTGCCGGGAGCGGGGCTGGAGCCACCGGGACCCCCGGGCAGGGCTGGGACCCCCGGGAAGGGCAGGGCTGGGTGGGTGGCAACGAGGATGGGCATCAGCTGCGTGTGAGTCCGACCTACGGGATTTGGGTTGGAAAAACATCCTTCCTGCCCAGAACCAGCCCGGGCTCGGGCAGAGCCGTGCCACAGCACCCCTGGGCACCCACCCTGCCTTCCCAAATCCCGTGCCCGGGGGCTCGGCGGGCAATCAGAGCGCCCGCAGTTGGCGACTTCGTGCCATGGGTTGTCCGGGGGCAGCGCTGGCCGGGCCGGGCGGTGCCGAGCGCTGGAGGAGAGAAAAGGAGGCTTTTTGTTCCCGGGCCGCGCTGGCCGGGGCTGGGCAGGGCTGTCCCAGCACAATGAGCCGCTTCTTGAGGCCACTGTGTGTGCCCTGTGCAGGAATGTCCCCCAAAACGGGGGGCAGCCTCGGGAAAAGACTCAGGGGAGGGGGGCAGCTCCCTGGCATGGCCTGACAGTGGGGTCCCAGTGCTGGTTTGGGGGGCACCTTCACTGACAGAGGGGTCCCAGTGCTGGTTTGGGGGGCACCTTCACTGACAGAGGGGTCCCAGTGCTGGTTTGGGGGCACTTTCACTGACAGAGGGGTCCCAGTGCTGGTTTGGGGGCACCTTCACTGACAGAGGGGTCCCAGTCCTGGTTTGGGGGGCACCTTCACTGACAGAGGGGTCCCAGTGCTGTTTGGGGGCACCTTCACTGACAGTGGGATCTCAGCCCATCACTGTTTTGGGGGGCACCTTCACTGACAGAGTTAGCTCAGCTCAGCACTGTTTTGGGGTGCATCTCCCTGCCCCCCTTGGCCCCTTCCCCAGGGCACAGGACGCTCCTGGCTGCTCCAGGGCGCTCAGCCCATCATCTCCATCCCAAGCCCCACAAGTCACAGGTCCCCAAGGCTTTGTGCCGCATCCCCCACCCCTCAAAACCCGGGACAGGCTCGGTGGGTGTTGGGGGGACACGCTGGGACCCCCCACACCCCCAGCAGTGCTCAGCCCGTGTCTGCAGCGTCACCCCCAACTGAATCAGCCTCCAGATATTCCCTGCACAAAGGACCCATTTTCCTCCCGTTTCGTGGTGAGGGTGTCACCGGCTCCAAGCCGGCGGCTCCCAGAGCTCCCATTCCCAAACCTGGGCCCTGGCCCAAAAATCCCCATGGCCACCAGCCTTTTTCCCTGTTTTGCATCAATGGGAACCACTCATTTTACATGGAAAGGGGAAGGGAAGGGGCTGCATAGACCTGGCAGCGAGCGAAGGCTGTGGTGAGACCCAAAGCAAGGGGAGATGCCGGGCAGGGGGTGCAAATCCCTGTCCCCCACCTCCATAAATCCCAAATTTAATGACTGAGTTTCGCCCTGTGTGACTCTCATGCCAAAAGGGAATAAATCCCTGGGCGTTTACGGCTGTGGCTTTGTCACCAATTAGGATGTTGTTATTGGATTAGATGCAAGCAGATAAAAATCTCCTGGGGCAAAGTCATCCTTGGGGGAAAAGCCCAGGGGATCCACCGGGATGGGGTGGGATGTGGGGGCTGATCCTGCCAGCTGGGCTCAGGCAGAGGTGGATGCTTCCTGCATTATCCCTGGAGAGAAGCACCCAAAATCCTGCTTTTACCCTTCCCGCTTCCCAGGGTTTCCAGGATTTGGGTCTCAGATCACTTCAGGGTGTTGGAGCAATGATCCCAAGGAGGGTCAGGTCCTGCTCAGGGCAGCTTTTAGAGCTCGGCTGTGTCTCCCTGGGGCACCCCCATTCCAGCTGGGCTTTGGGGGGTCCCTGGCAGGTCCAGGCACAGCCCAACACCTTCCCCTCATCCCGATCCTCTTCAGCATCCGCTTCCCAGCACTGCTGAGACACAAAAGAGCTTCTGTGGCCTCCAAAGGAGTGTTGCAAAACACAGCACGGGCCTTCCACAGCACATCTGTCTGCACAGCTGCGCTGGGACCCCGGGGGGACCCTCAAATGCCAGAGGAGACCCGGGAGGGGGTGACATTCCCAGGCAGGAGCAGCTCCAGCGTGGCCACCCCAGGGCTGGAGGCACAGGGGACATCAGCAGGGACACTTTTAGGGTCCCCATCCATCACCCCACTGCCAGGGCAGCACAGGCAGCAGGAGCTGAGCAGCTCCGTGTCTCCATTTCCCAACGGGAGCAGAGTGGGGGAAGGACCCCCTGAGCTCACGGAAGTGCCGCGGTGCTCCCTGATGGCTCCTGGGACCCTCCTGGCCCTAAAGGAGGGGGTCAGTGGCCCTACAGGAGGGGGCTCAGCTCTGTTTCCACCCCGAGATGCTGTCGGGGTGGCTGTGGATGGATGGATGGATGGATGGATGGATGGATGCATGGATGGATGGATGGATGGATGGATGGGGTGGGTCCACCGTGCCCAGCGCTGTCACATCAGAGGGAAACCGCTCTCGGGGCTCTCCCTGGGCAGAGGGTTCGTGGGTTTTTCCTTTCCCTCTCTTTTTTCCCGGGATTCCCGGAGCCGAAGGGAGAGCGCTGCTTCCCTCTAGCGGCACCGGGCTGAGGGGGCTCCTGGAGACGGAACGAGGGCTCTTTGTCCGCAGGGACTGCCCGGGATTCTCACGCCAAGAGGGGCACGAGGCGGGTGGCAGTGCCAGGGCCAATGGCCAGAAACTGAACCACAACAAGTTCCACCTCAACGTGGGGAAGAGCTTTTTTGCACGGAGGGCGGCAGAGCCCTGGAATAGGGACCTGGGAGGATGTGGAGTCTCTGGAGATATTCTAA
>VWZF01001209.1:55169-68487 GCA_013396755.1 Sclerurus mexicanus
GGGAGGTAGAAGGAGCTGCTGGGGCGATGCTGCCCCCGTGGTTTGGGGCTTTGAGGGGGGTGTCGATCCCCAGCTCCACAGACACTCTGGGCGAGGTTTTAAGGATCCGCGGGGGTTTTCCAGGAGGGAATTGTAGCGGGGGCTGGAGCTGCAGGTGTGAAATGGCTGCGAAGGTGTTTGAGAGCATCGGGAAGCTTGGCCTGGGCTTGGCTGTTGCAGGTGGAGTTGTCAACTCTGCTCTTTACAACGGTGAGTGAGACGAACTTTTCGTCAATATTCTGTCTTTGCTATGCTTTTATTGCCAAACAACCGTTTCATACCTTGTGCATTGCACAAACCAGAGGCCCGTGGGTTCCTTGTTCCAAGGTGAGCAGGGTGGCAGAGCTGGAGTCCTGGCTGCAGCTTCTCCTGTTGCTCCAGAGGATCCCACTGCCTGCTCTGTACTCCAGTTGTCCTGCACAGCGAGTCCCTGATGATGCTCTTTCTCCCCACAGTGGATGCAGGACACAGAGCTGTGATCTTCGACCGGTTCCGTGGGGTGCAGGACGTGGTGGTGGGTGAAGGCACCCACTTCCTCATCCCCTGGGTGCAGAAGCCCATCATCTTCGACTGCCGCTCCCGCCCCCGCAACATTCCCGTCATCACGGGCAGCAAAGGTGAGGGCCAGGAGAGCCACGGCCCCTCAGGGTTTGTTCTTCCCTGCTGGGTGTGGAGATGTGGCCCCAAAGCGATGGCTGATGGCCAGAAACTGAACCACAGCAAGTTCTGCCTCAACATGAGGGAGAAATTCTGACCAGGGACGGTGTGGAGTCTCCCCCTCTGGAGATACTCCAAACTCCCCTGTGTCACCTGCTCCAGGTGACCCTGGGTTGGACTGGGTGGTCTGCAGAGATCCCTTCCAGCCCCAACTCTTCTGTGCAGATCCCACGTGTCCCAGTTTGGCAGTCAGGAGTGGTTTGATGGGTCTCTAGTTACAGAACAGGTTAAAGGACTCTTCCTTTGGACCTGTAAATCCCAGAATGCCAGAAGAGTTGGGGTTGGAAAGGACCTCTGGAGAGGCCAGGCAGGGTCACCTGGAGCAGGTGACACAGGTGGATTTGGAATGGCTCCAGAGAGGGAGATTCCACATCCTCCTAGGTCACCTATTCCAGGGCTCTGCTGCCCTCCATGCTAAAAGTTCTTCCCCACGTTGAGGTGGAACTTATGTTTTAGTTTCTGACCATTGCTCCTTGTCCTGTCTCTGGGCACCACTGAACAGAGTCTGGCACCATCCTCTGACACCTCTTGAGATATTTCTTTGCATATCATTTGTATGGAAAGGATCCCTTTACACAGAAAGTCTGTCCTTACAGCAGGGCAGGTAATTCCCTGCATCACAAACAAAGCCAGGCTTAAACCTTCCTGGGGGAGGATTTGGGTGAAAGGAGGAGTGAAACCAGCTGATCTTGTGGCAGAAAGAAGTGTGAATGTTCTGCCTCCTCCAGTTGCCCTGGGGAGGAGAGGTGCAGTCACTAACCCTGTGACTCTCTCCAGACCTACAGAATGTGAACATCACGTTGCGTATCCTGTTCAGACCAGTGACCGCCCAGTTACCGCGCATCTTCACCAGTATCGGGGAGGACTATGATGAGCGTGTCCTGCCCTCCATCACCACTGAGATCCTCAAGTCTGTCGTGGTAAGCACAGCCCAAGAGCTGCTGGGCTCCCTCTTTCCTCTCCTGGCAATGAGGGACCTGCTGGAGTGTGGAATGTCATGCCCTGGAATAACAGAATCATGGAATGGTTTGGGCTGGAAGGATCTTAAGGCTGCAGTTCTGCCCCCACCTTCCACTAGCCCAGGCTGATCCAAGCCCCATCCAGCCTGGGTTGGACACTTCCAGGGATGGGGCAGCCACAGCTCCTCTGGGAAATCCATTCCAAGCCCTCACCACCCTCACAGGGAGGAATTGTTTCCTAATACCCAATATAGACTTACTCTTCCAATTTGATAAGGCTTCTATTCCACCCTCAGGCTCTCAAGGGCCACCCCAAAAAGCTGATTGCTCCTATACTAATTGTTCCTCAGTCATTCCAACTGCTGGATGGTCTCTGCATGGAAAGAGGTTCCTTCATTACCTGCCCTCAGCTGTTAGCTCTGCTCTTCCAGCTGGGAGTCTCCAGCAGGAGAAGGGAATTTTCATTACCATGTAATCTTAGATTTCAGGTGACTGAACAGCTCTGGGTTTGGGGACATCCCCAGGGAACTGCCAAATAATCACTAGGCAGCTTTAGTCCAGCTTTTGCATTAAGTACTCAGCTGGACAATGTCCTTCCAGCTTAAATTCCCAGTCATTCAGTCTTGCTCCTACTTCAGCTGTCTGGGCTGTTTGCTTTGGGAGAGCTCTGGGGCTTGTGGGTGCAAAGACAGGCAGAGCATGGAAAATCTCTTGCTTCTGGAAGGTTTCACAGAACCCTTGAGGTTGGAAAAGACCTCCAAGGTCATCGAGTCCAGCCTATGCCCCATCCCCACCTTGTCCCCCAGCTCACAGCTCTGATTGCCACATCCAGTCATTCCTTGGACACCTCCAGGGATATGCACTCCAGATCTCCCTGGGCACCACATTCCAATGCCTGACCACCCTTTCCATGAGGAAATTCCTGCTGATGGCCACCCTGCCCCTCCCCTGGTGCAGCTTGAGGCTGTGTCCTCTCGTCCCTGCTGCTCAGTGTTGCCCACCCCTGTTTCAGGCTCGCTTTGATGCTGGAGAACTGATCACCCAGAGAGAGCTGGTCTCGAGGCAAGTGAGCGAAGACCTCACGGAGAGAGCAGCAACCTTTGGGCTCATTCTGGATGACGTGTCCTTGGTAAGGGTTCTCCCTTTTCCCTTTTCCTCCTGGGAGCCTGCTCTGAGAAGAGCAGCGGAGAAGGGAATCAGTGGATGGGCAGAGAAGAGTGGGCTGGAAGTTTGGATATGTGCGTGTCTGCTGTTTGAAGGGAAGTCGTGGTCACAGCTCGTGTCAGCCCCTCAGGTTTTGTCCCTGTGACCTTGAGCAGCCCTTGGTGGCTCTGCTGTGTCCACAGCAGGGCTTTTGTAGCTCAAGTGAAGAGCAAATTCTTCCCTGGGTGATGGATTGGGCTGCCTGTGGCTCTGGATTTGGCAGCTGTTCCACAGGCACCCTGAGGCACGGGAGGAAGCACCAGGAATGAGGAGGGAGAGAAAATAACCACTTTGAGAGCAGCTTTTCCTACAAAGCATTAGGTTTTCTCCTGGTTCTCCTCTTCTAGGCCGATCCAAAGAGGGAGCTCTGCCCTCCCATGTCCCTCTCTAAGTTAAATTTCTCCGTTTGTAAATCAAATGTGTTGTAATCTGGCCTGTGCATACACCTCTCCCTCTCTCTCCTGGGGCTTCCCTCGGGATCCTGCTCAGAGGAAAGGGACACAGAGGAGGCGTTTGCAGGAAGGTGACTTTGTTTCTGCAAAATGTCATTTTTGACACTTTGTTTCTGGTGCTTTCCCCTGAGGGAAATGGAGCTTTGCCCTGTGCTATCCAGGAGCTGTCCAAGCAGCCCAGGCTGAGCACACCAGGCTCAGGATGGTGATGGGTGTGGGATGCTTGACCCCCTCAGGATGGAGAGGTCCACTTGTCCCAGTGGCTGTTCTTTTAGGGATAGTGGCTTTCCCTCTCCATTCCAGTGTCACTGGTCCAGGCAGGGTCACAGCAGAGCTGCTGTGAACTGTCAGTGTTGTGGACCGTGCTTGATTTGTGCCCTCCAGACCCACCTGACCTTTGGCAAGGAGTTCACGGAGGCGGTGGAAATGAAGCAAGTGGCCCAACAAGAAGCAGAGAGAGCCAGATTCATTGTGGAAAAGGTAACCTGTCCTTTTGAGAAACCTGGAATTGGTTCCTGGGATCTCCTTCCCACTCTGAACTTGCAGGGAACATCCTGCTCACCTGTCCAGGAGACTGGGCAGGTGAATGACGGAGTGGTGACATGGTCCTCAGTTCTGACATAAATAAAGCCCAGGGGTGGGTCTGGGGGTTTTTTTTTTCATTTAATCTCCTGTCCCAGTGTTCCTGGAGTGCTGAACAGAAATGCCTGCATGGAGGAGGGAGGAAAAGCCAGTTAGAAATGGGGTTCAAGGATGAGATTTGCAACCAATTTTCTGATGTTTGTGGATTTTGAGAGGGTGGTCAGAGCTTTGCGGGGTGTTTGGTACCATGGGCACAGGATCTGTGTCCTGGGAGCATTACCGATGTGTAATCTTGGATCAACCCAGGATCCCAGTGAGCATCTGCAGATAATTCCATGTTCAGTGCAGGTGTTCTCAACTGTTCTGTGTCTGTTGAGATGGCAAGAACCTGCAAAAAGCCCCAGATTAATCCTGTGGATGCAGCAAGATGCATGTAATCAGCCAGGACGATTGAACAGTTGATCTGACCTGGTTTTAACTCTCTTGATGTTCTCCAGTCTTTCCTAGACAATTTTCCATCAGGAATGCCCTTGGGCGGGTTAATGTTTCCTGAGGTTAAGACTCACAGGTTAAAAATCATCTTGAAATTGCCTTTTTCCCCCACAGTAGGCAGAAAACCAAACTAAATAAAATTGCCTTGATTTTCTGACTGGGGAAGAGAACAGCGAGGTGGGAGTCGATACTCCAAACGTGACCACAGCGTCTTGCTTTGTTTTCTCCGTGGGTGATGCCCCTTTTGTGTCTGCCTCCAGGCTGAGCAGCAGAAGAAGGCAGCTGTCATCTCTGCCGAGGGGGACTCCAAGGCGGCAGAGCTCATTGCCAACTCCCTGGCCACGGCCGGGGACGGGCTGATCGAGCTGCGCAAGCTGGAGGCGGCCGAGGACATCGCTTACCAGCTCTCGCGCTCCCGCAACATCACCTACCTGCCCTCGGGACAGTCCGTGCTCCTCCAGCTGCCACAGTGAGCCTGGCCCCCTCTGCCGTGCCACACCAGCCCTCTCCAAAAAAAATCATTGCGGTTTCCTCGTTGGTAAAAGCAGAGGAAATGGAAATCAACCCATTTTTGAATTGGTAATCAAATAAAAGCGAACGCGCGTTGACACCAGACCTGCATTCCCTCCCGTGTGCGGGCAGAGCAGTGGCTTCACCGACCATTCGAGGTTTGAGAATTGCCCCTTTCCAGGCAGTTTGAGCAACAGGAGCGGAGTTTTCCACCTGCTCACTCCTGGCATGAACAGGTAGCCCCGGTAACTCCCCGACTGTGCTGTATCAATCAGGTCTCACAGCTGCTTCAGTGCCTTCAGGCCGAGCCGGGGTCGTTGCAGACCCGCAGGTCCTGGACTATGGGACAGGGACACTCAGGGCTCGCCCTCCAGCCAAGCCAGTCTTTTTTCAGGTGTCACCTGAGAGCAAAAGGACACCTCAGCTTAGGACAGTGGCTCTGCTGCGCCCGTGTGAACCACAGCGCTGGCAGCTGCAGGCACAGGTCGAGTGCTGGGGGTGAGAAGAGCAGAGGTTTGCTCTCTGTAGTAGACGGATTTCAGGCACAGAGGAGAAGGTGGTTCCTCTGCAGGAAATCCTTCTCCTGCACATGCTGGAAATGGGCCATCTCTTCCCCCCATTGCTGCACACTGATCTGTCCCTTCTGCCCTGGGGCTCCTCTCCAAGGTCAGTACCTACTGCAGCCTGGGACACAGAGGGGATGACTTGGTGCTCCATGGCTCAGGCAGTCGGAGGTGGGCAGAATTCTCTGTTACATCAATGCTCTTTTGATTTAGGGAAGCTGAATTGTGAGGAGGATGTGATGGGTGAGATTGTATAACCAGCCTTCAATAAATGTCACAGGCCCAAGGGTGGCAGTGTGGGTTGTTGCTTTTTTTTTCTGATGTCTCAGAAGAATGAGGGTTGGGTCAGTGGGGCAAGACACGTCCTGCTTGTGCTGGATTATCTGGATAAAGTCTCTTGGCACAGGCAAATAGGTCTCGATCCTGACAACTTCAAAGCTTGAAACATGAGTCTTTACACTGAATTCCTACAACAAGGTAATGATGCCTGTAACAAGAGTGTCTTGTTTTTGAGGGCTTTTACTGCTTTCCCTGCACAATTCCAGCCTGGCACCGTCCTGCAGACTGATGTTAATCCAGTGTCTGTTATCCCTCAGCAACAGCCTTAGGTGGGTGTCACTGCTCCCCTGAGGGTGCTGAGTCCTCGGGAAGCTGCTGTGGGTGGTGGGCTCCTTTCACCCCCTGCAGCCCCTTGGACTTGTTGCCCTCGCCTCTGGTGACATGGGAAGCCTTTCCTGCTTTTTCTGCTGTGCAGGGAATGCTCTTTCAGTGATGAGGTGCCTGAGCTTGCAAAGTATTTTAGGCAGCTGAGTAGTTGGGTACGTAACTCCCAAATAACTTCCAGATCTTTTCCCCCTCCGGTGCTCTTGTTCTTTATTCTTCTGGTTTACTGCTTCAGACACTTCTAGGGAAGCTTCCACTTTTCTCCCAGGGCTCCTTTAAAGCCCCCTTGGCGCTTCCTGCATTTCTCTCCTTTAGATTCACACACCAGGTGTTGGCTCCAAACAGTGTTGCTGAAATCCCTTCTCAGCTTCCGTGGCTCTGCGTTACCTCTCCCTCCCGTTCTGTGTTTCCAGTGGAGTGTTTCCTGCTGCTTTTTCTGTTGGCCTCTCTGGAGGAGGTGTCTGAGGCTCTCTCTGTGTCCCCTGGGTCTGATTAATCACTGTTTCCTTTGCTTTTGGGTGTAATTCTTGCTACAAATGTTCCCTGTCTGTTAACTGCTCCTTTACCTTCTCTCTGCCTCACTTAATGCCTAAAGCTGCCACGAACTCATCAAACTTCAAAGCTGCTCGTGAACCTGGGGCTGTTTGGTGTGTGGTAGTTCTGGTTTGGTGTGCGTTAGATGAACCCCCTGTTTATACTGTGTTTATTGCTGCTCCTTAGACTCTGTGGGCTGCTAAGAGATCTGGCTGCAAATGGGAATCACAGAATATCCTGAGCTGGGAGAGACTCACAAGGATCGGAGTCCGACTCCTGGCCCTGCACAGGACACCCCCAAATCCCACCATGTCCTTGAGAGCATTGTCCAAAATGATGCCACTTGAGGGACCAAAAAAGCCAGTGGCTGTCACAGCTGGATTCCCACTGTCTGCAGTGAATGACACAAGTCTGATCTATGGAAGAATCTCCTGCTTTGGGCAGTTCTACCAGTTCTCTGCTGTGTGGCCTTTCTGCTGCTCATCAGGCATTGCAGCCACACCATAGGTTTTGCTTTGGAGAGGGGAATGCTTCCTTTGGTCAGTTTTTCTTCATTTTTGTCACTTATTTGCACAAAACACTTTAAATTTAGTGTATTGGACAACTATTAATCTATCACCCAGGTACTCCTAGATCGTCCCATTTTCTACCTGGTTCCTAGGTGACCCTGCCTTGGAGGGGGAGGTTGGACTAGATGATCTCCAGAGGTTCCCTCCAACCCGAAATATTCTGGGATTCTGTGATTTTCCAACGGATTGTCACATTTAGGACCAACCTCTCAGAGCTGGGGCTGTTGTGTAGGTGAGTGATGGAGGCTGTAGCTTTGCTGCTGGCTGTGAAAGGCCATGTTAGCCAGGAAGGACAAGAAGAGGTCACCTTTTCCAGAGGTCAGACAAACAGGAGCAGCAGGGCCAGGCTGTTTCCCACCAGGTGGCAGCAGCAAGTCTGTGTGGGGAGGTTAATGGGGACCAAAGGTGTCCCTCAGCCTCCCATGGGGACAGGTGAGCTGGAGGTCACCCTGAGCAGGGCAGAGCACATGGACAAGGGCAAACACAGTCTCCAGGTGAGGGAGGAAAAGCTCCAGCTGGCACAAGAGCTGTCTGACAGGCAGTGACACTCAGGCAGGTGGGTGTGAGGGTTTAGTCCCTGTGCCAGCCTGTCCAGCTAAACCTCTGATGCCCTTCTCACTCTCCAGCTCCAGGTTTTAGCTCCTCTAGCCTAAGGCAGCACAGGGAAAGGTGCAAATCCCTCCCTAAGCCTGGTCCCAGGGTGGCTGGGCTTTGCAGCCCTTGGAGCATTCCTCCTTTCCCACCTGCCAAAGGCCATCCCTAGTTTATTTTCCTGCTCCAGGATACACAGGAACAGCAGGAAGGTCTGGGCATGGCTCTAGAGATGCAAGTTGGTTTAGCTTGATGTCAAAAAACAGCACTGAATTTTTGGGTCTGGGTTACTGTGATCAGTTCATGCTGGAGGGCCCAGTGTTGGTAAAAGCCTGGCAGTTTTCAGTTTAAAGCCCTGTAGTTTTGTGACTTCAGAGTGAGTGATGGCAGCACAGACTGGTTTTTTTACTTCCTGGGAGACTTTTCCTTCCTTTTTCCTTTCATGCTAGTGGAAGAGAGCTCTGCAGCAGCTGGGCCAGCCTGCTGCCAACATCCAGACCAGCCAAACAGGCTTTTGTTCAGGATAAACAGACAGGAAACTGCCTGATTTCCTCTGTGTGTTCACCCTCTCCTGAGCTTGCTCTTCCCCTATTTAATAGATAACCAGCCTACCTGCCTTGGGAAAAGGACATGGAAAACCACCATATGGACAGGCCCTGGGGAGCAGTTGGGATTTGCAGCGTGGCTGTGCATTGGAACAGGCACCTGCTCCCTGACAGTCACTGAGGCACCTGGGCTGAGGCCTCCCCAGGTAAGGGAGGTCCCCAAGCTGGGATAATTCATACCCTGCAGCAAACTGGCAGCACCTTTGAAGTGGGTAGAGCAAGGGATAGGGAGGAGTTTCCTTATTGCTTCCTTTGTGTTGTTTATATCCAACTGGATCCAGCAGAAAATGCTCATCCTGAAAAACAGAGGGTGTGGGGGGAGGAAGCACTTGTAGAAGTGAGTAGGACCCTTCTTGCAGTGCTTTGTAGGGGCTGATAATGAGGTGAGCAGCGGTGCTCTTCAACACAAGAACAGAAATGTCTAACAGCCTCCTGTGGGGACGTTTCCATTTACTGATTACTCCAGCACAAACTTCAGAACTTCCTTTATGCAACACCTGAGATTACAACACAACACCAAAGCTGACGAAACAAACAACAAAGAGTAAAATCCCCCAGTTCTGAGTTCCCCTGACTCCCATCCTGCTCTTGGCCAACTGCTGTATGCTAGAATCTATATTTAAGTTTTTAAAAGGCAAGGAAAAAACCCCAAAAAAGCACAAAACTGAGGCTACCCAAAGAGAAAGTTTATTTTTTGGTGGCATGGCTTTTATGCAGAGGCTGATGGTTCTCATAATACAGTCAGGTTACCCTGCCCAGGACCCCAAAGGAAATTAATAACCCCCACATGAAGCTGCCAGTACTGCGCTGCTGCAAAGGTCAGGCACAAGGAGATGCTGGTGGGTGTGAGCTCTGCTATATTATTTGGAGGCAATTAATCTTTAATTGTGGCTTTACACTGAAGTAAGAAAGGAGAATGGGAACAGGAATTTCCTCTGCCTGAACTTCTCCTTTGCTCTGACACAGCCTCAAAGCCCAGCGCCTCTGCTCTCAGTGGTGGTGGTTCCCTCAGACAGCACAAGGCTTCCTGTGACAAAAGCTAGCAGGAAAACTCTTTTGTTTTCCTTTTGCTTCCTTTCCCATTGCTTCAGAGGGTCCTGAATCCTGCAGGACAGAGCAGGATATCTAAAAGATAAAGCATTAATCAGAGTCCACTGGTCGGGTCCAGACCCAGTCAGTGAGGGGTCAGCGCCCTGTCTGTGCCTCAGTTTCTCTTCCCACCCTTGGACTGGTTTCCTACTGGGTCTGGACCTGTTCTTTCCAGGGCCCTTGAGCAGCAGCAAACTCCAAAGTTGCCCCAGCTGCATTTTCACCCGTGTCAAGTTCAGGTTTTCCCAAACCACAACTGTCACAGTGTGGAGGCCTCAGCACACCACCAGGCACGGGGAGGAGGGCGAGTGCTGTTCCATGTGGCCCTGTCACCAGCACAAAGAGTCACCTCCCACCACGGGAAGAGGCAGATAGGACAGCAGGAAGGCAGCCCTGTCTCCCTGGCAGCTGTGGGAAGAAAGAGGGCTGGAATGGCTGAGGAGCTTCCTAAGAGTCCTCACAGCAGGAGTCAGGATGAAGCAGATCCATCAGTGCTGGGTAAAGCCAAGAGCTCTGAGAACAGGGCCCCATCTGAGCAGCAGAGCTCACGTGGGGCTGCAGGGCTGGGCAGGCATCCCTCCTCCCTGAGGATTCCAGCCCTGAACGCCGTGTGAAATAACCAGAGCAGATGGGCCAGAACCCCCAGCTTGGAAAACCCAAGGAGCCTGCCCACACCACAGGAAAACCAACAGCTGCAAAAGGCAGGAGTTCACCTCTGTTTGCTTTTCTCCTCCCCACACTGTCCTGCAGCTGGTACTAGAGGTGACCCCTGTGACAGAGTTCGCTGCATCTCAACAATACTCTTGTTAAATTTGCTTTCTCAGCGGGTCCAGAACATCCAGTCCTGCACAAAACCCACAGGTAACACCGCGTTCTGCTGTGTCTGCAGCCCCTGGCCCAGCACATTCTCATACTTTTGTTGTGCTTTTCACCCTGAAAAGTCCTAAGCTGCTCAGCCAAAAAAATCTGGTTCTCAGGGAGGCACAATGTCACCCACTGCTGCTGCTGCTTGAGGAGTGAGCTGCCAACAGCTGAGACACTGCAGCAGTTCAGGGAGGAACTAAAAATCTCTTCTCACCTATCCCTGGCACCTCGTGCCCTGAGGACACAGGAGGGCATTTCCCACACTGGTTCCACCTGGAGAGAAGGGAGAGGGGGACACAGCGGCACAGCACTTGAGGGAATGAGCTGCAGAGAGCTGCTACAGAGCAGTGTGGAGAGAAAGCAGAGCTGACAGCGAGGAAATGGGGGGCTGATAAGGATCTGTGGCTCCGAGGCAGGTGTGTGCTCAGAGCGGGCCCTGTGCGAGCTGAGATGTGGGGCTGGGGCTGCTTTTTGTTTTGTTTCCCTTCACCTGCCTGACATGTCTCCTCATGTCAAAGGCGAGATCAAAGACAGGGATGGGAAGAGCTGAAACAGCTTCCCTGTGGGAACAGGGCTGAGTGCCACAGCTGGATCCCTTCCTGGGAGCAGCACAGAGCTGTCACCCCCTTGAGCCAAACACCCAGGGAAGGAAATGTGCCCTGTTGGGTGCCCTGGGCACTCAGGAGCCAGACCATGGGGAGAGGCCAGGAAGAGTCACTTTCTCCAGCTGTCTCTTCCCTGGGCCATCACAGATGCTGGTGGGAGACAGGCAGGGATGTGAGGACCAGCTTGGTTTCATCATGCCAGCAGCCCAAGGATCTTTGTGTTTGGTTGCCTTTGTGGCTGAACAGTTTCCTCATCTGTGCTCCTCTGAACAAAAACACCCAGTTCAAAAGCTTTCCAATGTCCCTCTGCTGAAATCCCACGTTTGGAAGAGAGGCTCAGGCACTGCTGTCTTGTACATTCACCTTCCAAGAAAAAGGTCCCCTCCCATTCTTCTTCCTTCCCTTTCCAAGGCAGGAAATGCTACTACATGGCATCCTTCACATCCATAGTTATCCAACAGCAGCACCATGTCCCTTGAAATTCCCTCTCTGTTTTTCCTCAAGAAGCTGCACTGCACAAGGGTTTTGGGCTAAGATGGAGCAACGTCCATGCACTCCAAACTCAAGGTCTTCCCAGTTTACCACTTTGCTCTCCAGCTCTTCCCAGGTCCCAGCAGAGATTGGAATAGCATGTCCCCAAAGCAGGGATTGCTGGGGCAAGGAAGAAAACTGGAAGCATTGTTCTGATCCCACCCTGGGGCTTCCCCAGCCTTCCCTGCCCTTTTAACTTGATCCTGAACTTTGCCTCTGGAAGCCCCAATCCCTGCTCTGCACAGGGAGCTCAAACCTGGGGTTTATGCTCAGTAATCCAGAGTAAATAAGACGCTCTGGTGTGTAACACTGCATTTCAGGGCAGTGAGGGTGTAGAGATTTTTTGGCAGAACCTCAGGTCAAGTGCCCTACACTGTTGGGGGTGGAGGGGCATTTGCAGCAGGCAAGGAAACAAACATCAGGTAGAGAAGAGATTATGGTCCCAAGGATTTAGAAAAGGAGACTAAAGCAGGAACACAAATCTGAGAGAGGCAAGAGGGATCCCTGAAGTCCCTGGGAAACAGCAACACTGCCAAAGGGGCCAGTGCCCTTCCCCCTCTCCCTGTTTCTGGTGCTCTCACTAATTCCTTTACTGCTGCCAAACCCAAACCACAGCAGCGCTGTCCCCTCCTACACAGCCTCAGCGGTGGTTTTGGGGCTGTGGACAAGGTTCTGCCTCTTCCCAGGAGAGCTGGCACCGCTGGAAGAAGCTGTGCCAGCCTGGGAAGCAGCAGCCTCGACCCTCCCCACACCCTGAGCGCCTCACCTGTTACCAACCATCTGCAAAAGGTACTTCTTCTTCTTGTCACACCTCCCTCACACATCAGGGTGCAATCACGAAATCACAGGCTGGAGTTAAAAAGCTACTGGTGTTTTAAGGCGAGGGAAGGAGGTTTGAACAAGTGGGAGCTGGGGTTTGGCATAACAACAGATGGCACCGACTCCTCTGGCTACTGTGAGCCAGACAGGGGCTCGGGGGAGAGGCTTGAGGGTCTTACCTGGCTCCTGAGGGGCAGCTCTGTCAGCCCATACAGCACCTCCGAGCCAAACACCATCCAAGGCCGGGCAGCGACCCGGCTCCTCCCCGCAGAGAGGCGAGGCGTGGGCAGGGCTGACCGCAGTGGGGCCGCGGCCTGCCCGGATCACCTGCCCCAGGTAATTAAGGCGGCATGGCTAATTACCTGCGCGAGGTAACGGGGCAGGCGGGCTGAGGGGAGCTGACACCTCCCCTCATAGACACCCCCTCCTCATGTCACCCCCAGCCCCTCGTCCACGCACCCCCCTGCTCACCTGGGTGCAATAATTAGGGCAGAATCGCTAATTACCTGTGCGAGGTAACGGGGTAGGTGGGTGGGCTGAGGGGAGTCAGCACCT
Source organism: Sclerurus mexicanus (assembly GCA_013396755.1). Classification (NCBI taxonomy): domain Eukaryota; kingdom Metazoa; phylum Chordata; class Aves; order Passeriformes; family Furnariidae; genus Sclerurus; species Sclerurus mexicanus. The sequence goes on from VWZF01001209.1 coordinate 68,112, forward strand.
CCCCTCACAGACACCCCTCATGTCACCCCACTCATGTCACCCCCAGCCCCTCGCCCACGCACCCCCCGGCTCACCTGCCCCAGGTAATTAGGGCGGAATCGCTAATTACCTGTGCGAGGTAACGGGGTAGGTGGGTGGGCTGAGGGGAGTCAGCACCTCCCCTCACAGACACCCCTCATGTCACCCCACTCATGTCACCCCCAGCCCCTCGCCCACGCACCCCCCGGCTCACCTGCCCCAGGTAATTAGGGCGGAATCGCTAATTACCTGTGCGAGGTAACGGAGCGGGTGGGTGGGCTGAGGGGAGTCGGCACCTCCCCTCACAGACACCCCTCACAGACACCCCTCACGTCACCCCACTCATGTCACACTCCCC
>VWZF01001209.1:69431-91839 GCA_013396755.1 Sclerurus mexicanus
GGGGCTCTGCCCATGGTTTGGGGGGCTCTGCCCGGGCATGGGGGGCTGCCCAAATTCGGGGGGGCTCTGCCCATGGATTGGGGGCTGCCCAAATACTGGGGGCTCTGCCCGGGCACTGTGGGGCTCTGCCCATGGATTGGGGGCTGCCCAAATACTGGGGAGTATGCCCAATGCCCATGCATTGGAGGGCTGCCCATGGATTGGAGGCTCTGCCCATGCACTGGGGGGCTCTGCCCGAGCACCGTGGGCTGCCTGGGGGTCGCTGGTGCCTCCCCCCAGGGCTGTGCCACCTGCCTCGGGAAGGGCAGGGAAGGTGAGTGGCACGGAGGGGATCCCTGCTGGGCCCTCTGCCCTCTCTCCCCGCCGCCCCTCGGGGGTGTGAGGGCACTGCCAGCCCTGCCCCTGCCCCCTGTTTGGGACAGGAGTTGTCGGGGGACAGGCGAGGAAATGAAATGCTAACCTGGTTGTGGGTTCTGGATGGAAAATCAGGGGTTTTCTCTCCTGCTCAGCCCCCTTTCCCTTTTGGGTGTTCCCCCCTTCCCTGTGCGCCCCCGGGGTTTTGATTTTTTGGCGTCATTTTTAACAGCCTCCCCGTGCAACTTTGGGACGTCCCGGTGCAGGAATTGTTGGGTGCAAAAGCAGGCAGCGACACAGCGCATCTCTTCGGGGTTAACGCTATTACATAAGTATCTTTAATCACAGCTGAGTTTTGGCATCTTGTGCGTGGAAGCGATTCAGGTCCGAGCCGTGGAAGGACCGCGGGCAGAAAGGATGTGTGAGGAATGTTTTTGAGGCTTCCAGGGGCTGACCTGGGCTGTGTCGCTGTGGGAATGGCGAGTGGCACATGCTTTGTTGCCAGCGGTGGATGGGGAGGCTGCTGGTGTGGCAGCTGGATCAAGGAGACGTGGGAGCACTGCTTTGGGAAGGATGGGGCTGGCACACCTGGATCGGGGCTGGATTGCACCTGGGTTATTCCCCTCTGGAAGTTGTGTTGGCTTTTTCTCTCGGTGCCTGGTGTGTATTAGCAAAAGGCGTTTTCTGGATGGTGTTAAAAGGGCTGTGGCGTTGCAAAATGTCATTTTAAAAGGGTCTAGGTGTTTATGGTGTCTGATAATTTCCCTCTGCTCAAATGTTCCCATTTGAAACCCTTTTATCTCATCCTACCTGTGTGCAAGGCGTATTTTTTCCCCTGCTTTATAGAGATTAATCAGGCACTTGCAATCTGGTTGTGCTGGATGAATGAAGAGCCCCATCCCTGCCCCAGGCAGCCAAGACTGAAATTTAGATGTGATAATAAAGTTGAGATATAAACTCAGTGTAAATGTGCAGCGGAGGGACAGAAATTTTGAAAGCTTGGCCAGAGAGGATGTGTTTGAAAGAAAAGTGCAAAATCATGAAGGCTTTTTATTTTTCCAACTAAGCAGTTGCATTTAATGGGCTGTCAGAGAGTTAAGGTTTTATTTATAGTTTTATCTAGTGCATGGTGACTCGTTTGCAGTTGTGGCAATTGAGATTTGGGACCATCACTAAATGTTTTGTGGCTTTATATTTAAAAATGCCTTTCAGATATTTACATGATCAAAAGAGGCTTTGGCATTTCAGACTTGTGAGTTTGTTTTAAAGGACTTAATTGACTATGTTATTTCTTATTTAATGCTGATGCAGAAAGCCTTTACCTGTTGTTTTCTGGAGAGTAAATTCTTCAACAGTTCTGGTTTGGTGTCTGTAGAGGGGCTAAACTATAAAAGTAGTTTGTCAAGTTTTTTTGTAGGTGCAAGATATTGGGATGCTCTGATTTTATTCTCTTTGCCAGAGTCTTGGAACGTGGAAATTTCAGGCTGAGAGGTGCAATTTCATCCAAAGTTTGAAAGCCTTTATACGTACAAGGAACTGCCTGTAGGTCAAACCACCTGGAGCAGGAGATGTCCATGTAGGAATGACTTGGGAAGGCTCCTCTGAGCTCCTGCAACTGCATTGAATGGATCTTTCCAGTAAACAAGATGCCATCAGTGCCTAGTGGGAGAGGGATGTGCCAACAGCACATCTGAGATAGGCACAGGTATATTTAAGGTGATTACAAAACTCCCGTGTCATCAGTGACCTATTTCTGTGTCACAAAATGTGCCTTATCAAAGAAGAAATTTATTTCTTGGCCCACAAAAAAAAGACAGACGTAATTGGAAGGAAGCACCAGCCAATTAAGAAGATTGATATGTTCCCCAACCACCTGATTCTGTGGATAATTGTCGTATTAAAATATTTTCTAACCATTCCCTGGGCTAAACTCCTCCAGCACAGAACAGCTGATCTCTCAGTGCCTTCTGCTGTGATCAGTTCTCTCTCTCCAAGATCCAGGTCTTGGCTTCTAAATGAATGTTAGGGAAGATAATTTTACTTTTTGAAACAACACTAGCTTACATTCTGATAAACATGTGCTTTTTGTCTATTCAGGATCTTATTATAGCAAAATTTGGGAGGTTTTCCCCCCCCAGACGTAGAAAAAATACAGATAGTGGCATATTCTGCTTTCATTCTCTCTGCCAGAGTCTTGGAATGTAAAAATACACATTTTATTCTCATGAAATTGTATCCTTTCAACATTAATGCAGTCCGTGAGCAGATGATACTGGTTCCAGTTGACTTCCCCCTCTTCTGTCTTGAGCTTCCTCAAGCCCAGAAAACATGGTTGAATTATTCCAGGCTGTTTTTTTCCAGCAAGAATGTGGCATTTTTAACCTGTTCTTGCTGGGGATCCAAATCCATTTCCAGCTGTTCCCACAGTAAGTACAAGGCCTTGAAAAACTTCCCAGTAACTCCTTGATTGTAGCAGAATTTAATTAATCTCTGGACATAAAAGGACATAAAGTCACTACTGCTTTTGTGTAGAAGTGATGGGGTTTATGCCTTAAAGAGCATCTTAATAAAAAGATGGTTTGACCTTGAAGTTGCAAACTGTTTAAACACAGAAGTGAGTGAAATCACATCCCACCTTGGGTCTTTGCAGGATTTGGGAGCAGAATTCCTGCAACTCCTGTGACACACACACGCTTCCCTTACAACCTAAACTTCCAGCATCCCATTTCCAAATTACCTTTGCAAGTGATTTTTTTCTTTTTTTCCCCAAGCCATCTCAAACTGGAGATTTTTTTTGTCGATTTTTTTTTTTCTAGGTTGCTCCTCCCTCCTGCAAAACAATTGCACAGGGAGTGAAACTCTGGCAGAGTCCTGGTGCCAGCAGCTTAAACTCATTAACACGAGGAGCTTGCATGAGTTTTCCTCGGCACTTTCAGACACCCTTCCCTGAGGAGGTTTCAGAGGAGTTTTCACTCCAGAGGAACGTTTGGCTGTGCTAAACAACTTACCAGCACGTTCTGCTGGGCTGCCTTTCGCCGTGTTTTTAGGTTTGGGAGCTTGGTTCTCCCGGTGGGAACGGGATTTTAGGGGTGTGATGTGGAAGGGCAATGGGCCTGCTTGGACAGAAGGACTGGAATTAAGATCCGTGTTAATTTGAGGCCAAATCTGTTAAGCCAGGCTCATTCTGTCCCAGGGAGTGAATACAAGAAGGTTTTTCAGCTGGAATTTTAGAGGGATGTGGAATCAGAGAAGGAAGGGACTGTAAAGGTCATCCAGTTCCAACCCTTTTCCATGTGCAGGGACACCTTCCACCAGACCAGCTTGCTCCAAGCTCCATCCCAGCTGACCTTGAACACTTCCAGGGATTCCAGGGCCTCCCCACCCTCCCAGGGAAGAATATTTGTGGTACCACTACAAAGAGCCGGTGGGAGAAGGTAGTAGATATTTCAACTTATTTTTTCAGAAGCAGAAAGTTTTATAGTTGAAAATTCACAGACAGGCACCCATTGATCCACATACCTTCTTTTATGGGAATGTTGTACACAAAAAGCTGCAAATATTTGAGTTGGAGCCCAGCTGAGCCTTGCAGGTGCAGGACTTTTGCTGCTCCTGTGGAGGACAGTAAAAATGTGTTCTGAACTCCATGCTCCAAGCAGGTCATGCTTGTTTAAGCCTTTTCAGTGCTTCTGGGATGAAAAGGGAATTATGGAATGTGCCTTAATAGTGCTGTCTGAAGGCAAATTACACCCCGCGACAACTGTGAATTTTGATGGTAGAAGGGAGATTATTTCTAATTAAAAGTCTGATTGCTCTCAGTGTCCCCACCCCTCCCGTGTCCTGGCAGCCAGCCGTGTCACTGGAATATTTTTGGACATTTGCTGAACAGGAGGATTTGTGTTTTCTGATCGATGCAGGTATTTTCTGCCACTCCTGTTTTAAGGAAGCAGCTCCCCTTGCTCTTATTTATGTGGGTTGTCTGGGTCTATCACTTCTGACAAATTTACTGCAATGATGGGAGCTCTGTCCTTAATTCCAGTCATTTCCCTTTTCTTCCTTTCTCGGGCTAGCGAATTCCAGGTGTTGCTCACATAGGGCCACGGTGAATTCCTCAGTATTTTTTATGCTTTCTCCCTGGAGTAAATCCTCCAAATTCCCTGTGGAAGTGACATTGTCTGTGCTTGGTCTTCCCTTGTTTTACCTTCCTGTCACTCGGAGGGATTTGTGCAGGGCTGGGTGTTTAATTCGCTGTGACACCGGTGACATTATGAAAATACCAGTTGTGGTGTTTGGATGTGGCTTCCCGAGCGTTTAGCAGGGACAGTCCCACGTTCTAATCCTCATCCTCTTTGCCATGGAAGGGGAGAAGTGGCTGCTGAGGATCCTTCTGTTGCTGTATTGTCATGTGCATGCCTTGAATCATTCATTTCACACGGAGCAGCTGCAGGACAGTCTCGGGCAGAGGGAAACGCTGCCCTGAACACACTTAGATCTGATTTGCCCTGAGTGTAATTCCAACTTTTTGCCTGATATTTTTGGTTTAACACACACCTTGGTTGCACCTTTCACCTTCCAGTGCTTGTGTTTGGAGTCCCCTCACCTTTTTCTTCCTTTAGTACCATTTTCTGCTATAAACTGGTCTGTTTTCCTCTCCCTCGGGGGTTTTCATAGCGGGTCCTCTCACCTGTGGATTTCTGGATGAAGGATCCACCTTTTCCTTGTCTCTGAGGAATTCCCAGGCCCACTTAGGGTGCTATAAAATCATTTAACATAATTTCTCCTGTGCCATCTGTTATCCCACACTGAGCATTGAACTTCAGACAGATGAAGTGAATTATTCCTGCTCTCAGTGGTCACTTATTTCCCTTCTCACCCTCCCTTTGCACAAATAACCCCAATTTTGTTGAGATCCTCGCTGAGATGCTCTTCCCTGTCTCACTTAGGAAGTTAAACAGCTGGTTTTCCCATTTGCCAAGAGGGGAAATACAGTTTTTGGTTGGTTTATTTTCAACTGTTCTCCCTCTCATTGTGAAACTTGCTGAAAACAGCATCTCCTTGCTGAGGTTTGGGATTCGTGCAGCACTGAGAAGGTCTGAGGTGGTTCCCGTGACACCTTTGCCAAAATGTGGATTTAATTTGAAGCCTGGAACTCTGGTCCTTCTGTTCTTAAAGATAAATCTGTGGGTTTGGCTTATAACATGTCAGGAAGGAGAGAACTCTTATCTAAGACTATTTTCATAATCATTAGGAATTTATTTTTCAATTAAATGCACGAACTACCCAAAGGCTGGAGGAATTTGAGAAAAGGTCCTGTTTGCTACAGATTCTTGAAAGCACATTATTTTGTCGCTGTTCTTGAGCATCATCCTTGGATTTTTTTCCACAAATTTGTGCTCCTGGTTCTTTTACCTTGGTGTTTTATTGGAAGTGGAAGCCAAATTGCACCTGGAGATCAAACTGATTATTTCAGGAAGCAACATCTTGTAATGGTCAATAGTATCGATGCAGTTGCACACTGAGCTGGTGCAGAGGACTGATCCAGCTGGAAATGCATCCCAAGGAATGGTTGTTTTCCAGGCAGACCCATTTCCCTTGCAAACAGAGGAATGCCAGTGTTGGCATATAAATAGGGAAGGAATGTCTTGCCTCCTTTGGCAGCCGAACACACTTAGATCTGATTAAAACAAACAAGAAACTTTGGCCTTAACTGATAATTGTCCCCACTTTGCCCAGGAGGAAATTTAAATACAAAGCGGGCATGAGATGCCTGTGGCTGCATAAGGAATTAAAGGGAGGCAAAAAGGGAATAAAATAAATAAAATGCAGTATATTTTTTTGAAGGGTGTTTATGGTTGAGGGTTGCAACTGTGCAACCTGGGAAGGTGCATTTTGATCACTCGTGGACTTGCCAAAGGGTTTTATGTCTCCGTGTCCAACTCTGGCACCTTGAGGGGAGAGCAGGAATGTGGTTTCTACTTGCAGAGGTCAAATCTCTGCGGAGAGGAGTTTTGTTGAAGTATCATCCCTCGGTTGGCTGATAAATCTGTGTGGTGTGCAACGCGCTTGGCTAAATTATGTAAATATTATAAAAGCAAGACGGGCTGCTTTTCCCAAAGTTTACACTGGGCGTCTTAAACAAACGGCTCAGGAGATGTGGTGCCTCCAAACAAGGCAGGGCTTGGTGGGAGATAACCAAGCCAAGCGGTTCTCCAGGGTGTCCAAGAGCGTGGTGACATCAGGAGAGAGGGAACACAGCGGCTGAGTTTGGGGCTCGGTGCTGGGAGACTTTGTCAACACCAGATTAAAGTGTGGTGTGAACACCCACATCATCCCTGTGCGACCCACAGGGGCAGCCGGGCTGCTCCCAGGAGGGGCTGGTGGCTCAGCAGGTAAAATGCCACCAGAAGGTGGAAAACTGAAGCTCCACAGGTGCGTTTTTGGGGGCGGCTTGAAGGAGATACCAAGAGAAGCCCAGATAAGGAGGAGAAGGAAAGCTCCTGGGGCTGGTTCTCCGTCAGCACCAAGGGGTGTTTGGGGATGCAGCAACAAGAACACCACTGGAATTATAAACTGAACCTCTGCAGGGGCAGGTTGAAAGGCGGAGGTGGGAAGGAGAAGGGAAGCGTGGAAGCTCCTGGTGCTCATCCTTTCCCTCAGCATTTTCCAGGGCTGGTGAGGAGCATCTGCCACTGCCCAGGGCAGCTGCCTCGGGCTTTTGGGTTGCTGTGGAGCCTCTGACAAACTCCTGGGTGATTCCAAAAATCAAAATTATCCAGTGTGCAAAGAGCTCCAAGTGAAAACTGGAAAGGATTTTAAACCCATTTAAACCTCGCATTCCAATGATGTGAGAAGAGCAAACTTTATTTTGGAGAGATCGAATTCACACTTTGGTGAAGCCAAAGAAGATTTTGCTGTTTAAATCTTTTTATTTTTTTTTTCCTGCTGCGTACCACTCTCAGCAAAGTTCTTTTACATTTAGCAGGGTTTTGAGATAAACTGGTAGACTGGAAATGAGTCAAAATGGTTTTGAAAAACTGCATTCAGTTGACGTAGAGACTCCGAAGTGTGTGTGCAATGTGCTGTCGGCTCAGATGGGATTATTTTCAAACGCTTTTTTATTCTAAAAGGGAAATTATGCAGGGGCATACGAGGTGCAGGGATGTGCAGTGCAGGCTGTCCGAAAAGCTGCAACAAATTACTGAATTCGTGTGGCAAAACTACAACATCGGGTCCTTGCCTCCGTTCTCCCTATTCCAAAGTCCCCTTTAGGAGGCAAACCCATCCTGGGTGTAAAAGTTTATTACTTGTTGCCAAGTCAGAGCTGCCAGCGGAAAGGAAAACCACCTTTCCCATGGAATAGATGTCCAGGTAGGATTTGTACCCGTGGCTTTGCTTTGGGACAGACCCATTGACACTCCATTTACACCCCTGTCCGCCCCCCTCCCACCTGCGTATTCAAACCCACAGAGACACATCTAGGGCCTCTTTGGTGCTCTGGGAGGGGGGAAAAAATGCTAATTTTGGGAAGCAGATCTTGATGACAGATTTCCTTTTTGTTTTCCTGTGCCTTTGTGTGTGACTTAAATGGTCGGTGCAACCATTTGCGAGCAAGGAGTAAGTTAGTGATGCTTTGTGAGCGTGGAAATAAACGGGGGGTTAAAATCCTAGGGCAGTTTTTAAGGTTTGTGAGCAGAAGTGATGAAAACAAAGAGTTTTGGAAGCTAAAAAGGAGCCTTAGCCGTGAACTAGAAGCAAACCAGGCACTAAGGAGGGATGTGGAACAAAGAATGGGCTGATGGGTGAAACAATTGCCCCGCAGGGTCCGAGGTTTGAACTTTTGGCACCTCTTTTGGCGAGTTTACAAATCGGAAGGGCCAGGTATGTGTTAATGTGGTCGTATAAAGCTTATTTTGCTTCGGGTGTGTCTTCAAATAATCAAACAGTGACAGAAAAGTGATAGAAGGTGGAAACCACCTGGTTGGCTTTTAATCTTCCTCAGGTGGTTCCTTTTGTCTTGCATTGAAAGATATAAATGAGACACAGCAAGAGATTTGAATACGAGGAAGTTCCTGATTCACTCCCAGGTGTTTGATTTTGATACATTTCAGGTTTTAGGAAGGGGTAGGCTCGATTTGAGTGTATATTGTGGTGTATTAGAACTTATTTCGAGGTGGTTTTGCCTACTGAGAGAAAAATGTTGAGCTTTATGGTTGTTGGATCTAAAACTCCTTCCCAGCCAATGGAAAACCTTCAGCTTATTGCAAAAGCTGAGGGATTATAATGCTGCTGAATTCTGAAATGGCAAGCTCTGAAACTATTTTTCTGTGGAGATAATGCTTGAAAAAAATCCAGATTCACAGCGCTGGAAATCACTGGTTTGACAGTCTTTGTGTCCCAAAGCAGATTTCCAGATCCAGCCAAGAAATAGAAAAAAGCCTAAAGGTTTATCATCACATTTTTGGGGTGGGTTTTTTTTTTTTTTAGTGTCAGGATATTATAGAAAGTGCTTTTCTGGAGTTGAAAATACCTTCTGCTTCATTTTCCACGAGCCTGTTAAATAGTCACAGGCAACGAGCCAGCTCCGTACAGGGAAAATATGTTGCCTGCTGAGTGAGCAAAATACCTCCGGTCGATTATTTCGGGAATGGTCAGGAAAACAGCTGGAATAGGGGATGGAGGGGATGTGGTGCTGCCACCCCATCGACCAGCCTCCTGCCCACACCTTGAATGCCGGAGTGGAGCAGGATTTATCCCTTCTCCAGGCTTTGGTGTCCCTGCCAAGGCTTCCCTGGCACCCTTGGAGTCCCTGCCAGCCCTGTTGGGTTTTAGGGTGTGCGTGTCGGGTTTGTTTAGTTGTCCCACGACTAATCCATTGGAGACACAGATGCCCAAGTGTGTGGCAGAGCTTTAACTCCACCAAAACACCAACACCGTGCCTGTTCCCGGTGACTTTGGAGCTTGGAGGGTTCCGATTTCTCTGTTTCCCACAGGAATTGGGAATTTTGCTTCCCAATATCCCCTTTGCTGTGTTACACCCTGTTCCCAAATCGGTGCAGAAAATGGGATTGTTCTTCCCTGTTTCCTTCCCTTTGCGGCTCTGCTGAGCGAACCTCTGGCAGCTGCTGGGTCTCGGGTGGGTGTCAGGAGCTGTCCCGAGGTTTGGGAATACAGGGATGTTTGGGAATAGGTCGTTAGCAGCACTCAGGCTCTGTATTTTGCATTTCCATGGGCACTGGCAGCTCAAGGCTTCCCATGGAAATGCAAAAGGCTCGGGATGTGCTGGCTGGGGCTCTGTCTTGAGATAAAATTTAACCACTTCAGACCATATTTTCTGGCCTTTTTTTTTGCATATAAAGCAGCTGAGATGCACAAGAAAAGAGTGATTGTGCCACGAGATAAAGAATTCCCTCTTGTGTCCTAGCCCTGCTTACTCTCCCTGACGGGATGGAACTTGGAGCAGATGTGTTTGCCCACTGCCTGGGAATTGCTGGCCCTGTTTCAGCACCTGTTCTTCCAACTGGGATGTTACACTGAGGCTTCCATGTGCTCTGCAGTATCGTTCATTTATTGAGCTGTAGGTGGCTGGACCAGTTTATGGAATTATGGAATAGCCTGAGCTGGAAGGGACCCACCAGGATCAACTCGTGGCCCTGCACAGACACCCCCAAAATCCCCCCAGCTCATTTCAGTCCTCACTTTGTATTTTCACGTTCCAATCTCTAGTTATTCCTTGCTCTACAGTTTGGGAATTCGTGTTTTCTGAGGATTTCAGAGCAGAAAACATCAATGCTTTGTTGCTTTCAGGAGAAATGCAGCAGAACGTTGTGCTGGGGATTGCACTGAAAGCCAGCTTGTATCTGTGCAATGAAAATTACCTTTTTCTGGTGCATTTTCCTGTATTTCTGTCCCGCCTGCTGATGGGATTGAAGTTGGTTGGTGGGTAACGTGAATATTAACAGAAGCAAAGTGAAAAATCACTCTTTTTTACCTGAATGGTGCATTTTCTTACCACCCTTTCAGAATAACATGTCCCAGTCCATCATAGTTCTAATTCTTCTATAGTCAAATAAGGAGTGATTAAGTATGAAACTTTTTAACTTAAAACGATGCTGCTTTTTTGGGAGGGTTGAGCTACACTTACTATGAGTTCACAGAGATTTTCTCTGTCCTGGAAGTCTCTACCTGATGAGTCAAAAGGAAGCAAAGAAGCTCCAGTTTGGGTTAGAAATTTGGGTGGTAGCCAGACTAAAACATGTCCCAGGTTTGGTGTAATATTGGAGCTGTTTTAATTAATCCCCCAACCTGCACCCATTGCCTTCCCTTCAACAGCTACTGAACTAGTTTGAGATCGGTGCATTATCTTAACTAATGTGAATTATTTATTTATGCACATGGTTGTTTCACCACTGGGTGCAAATCTGGTTGCCCCAGGCCTTGGTGGAGCTGCTGGGTTGTAGTTTCCAACCCAAAGGCACCCAGGAGCCTTAAAAGCTTCGGGTCATTAGTGCATATGCAAAATGGCTTTGCTTTTCATTGTAGCACAGTCAGAGTGTTGGGTTTTTTTCCTCAACTGGATTCTGAGAAAAGTCTTGCTTTGGAGAAGAAAAGTTCAGATTTCAGGATGCTCACGCTTTCTCAGTGACCTTGGCTTTGTGTGTGGTGCTCAGTGTATGCCTAATGAATATTTATTTGCTTATGCCTGAATAAACAGCGGGAATAACCGTGGTCATTCCTTGCAAAGCCTGTGGGTCGCATCCATGTAAAACCTGCTGCTCTCTGCTCTTTACCTGGAGAGGGGAACAAAATGAATTTTGGGGGCTGACTCTGTGAAATGACGGGTCTGGTATTGTAAAGAAAACCTGGCAGCAATTGTTGATGTTTGTCCCAGAGCTGCTGGGTTTGCTCGGGTTGCCCCCACCACGTGCTGGGAGCTTTATCTTTTTGGAGAAGTAGTTTTGCCTTGTTTCTTGTGAGCTCTGGGAAGGTTGAGAGCACTATTTCTGTGCCCTGCTGGAAGTGAAGTGCCAGCCGCAGAAATTACAGCCTGTGCCTGTCCTGTAGCACAGCAGGAAAGCAGTGAGGGCTGAGAAGTTTATCTGCAATAATTATATTTATTTTGATAATTTTTTTTTTGAATGTTGGACTTTGTCACAATCTCTCATAGTATTGGCTTTTCCTGGAAGGAGTAGGTGAGGTGCAGGAAAACCTTGGAGTGGGCTTGGGATAAGCTGGGCTAGAGGGAGGTGTCCCTTCCCATGGCAGGATAGGCTTTAATGTCCCTTCCAAGCCAAACCATTCCAGGATTCTTTAATTCTCCTCCTCTTTTTTTCCATATGGTGTGTGTTAACCTTACCCAAGCCAACCCCACTGCTCTGTGAATTGGAGCAGAAGTATATTTGTAAAGAAATTCCCTGCTCCTTATGGCTCTCTGGGAAGGGAGGGGGAGCTTCCAGATGTTCCCTGAGCAATAAATCAATACAGTGCTGGCTTTGTGTCAGCACACAAGTCACCCTTGTGCCCACAGCGCTCCCGGGCTTGCCAGCGAACGAGTTAGACCAGCCCTGGCAACGGTCAGGACTAATACTGATAACTTTTCTATGAACAGGAATTAAACTGGGTAAAAATAAATTAAAAATAATTTTTAAAAAAATTAGGTTGCTGTCCCATTGACTGGAGTGGGGTTAAACTGGTTAAAAAGAAATAAAAACTAAACCAAATAGGCCACTGACCCGTCGCCCTGAAGTGTCTCTGATCTCCCTTTTCCCACTGGCAACATCCAGGCAGGAGGGATGAGTGGCTCAGGGCACATCTGGAGCTGGGAGGGGGTTTGGGATGCAGGAGGTTTGGCATCCAGGGGTCTCGGGACCCAGGAGGTTTGGGAAGGAATTTCGAGACCCAGGAGTTTTGGGAAGGAGAGGTTTGGGATCCTGGAGATTTGGGAAGGAGAAGTTTGGCATCCAGGCTGTTTGGGATGCAGGAGGTTCAGGATCCCAGAGGTTTGGGATCCAGGAGATTCAGAACCCAGGAGGTTTGGGCCCCAGGCTGTTTGGGATGCAGGAAGTTCAGGATCCAGGAGGTTTGGGAAGAAGAGGTTTGGGATCCTGGAGGTTCAGGATCCAGGAGGTTTGGGATCCCAGAGGTTCAGGAGCCAGGCTGTGGACCGGGCGGGGCTGTGCATCCCCTTCTCTTGGTCCCAGAGGTGGCAGCAGCTCTGTTCTCCCTCCCACCAGTGCCTGCTGCCTCTGGATGCCTGCCAGGGGCTGGATCCCATTCCTCAGACTCAGAAGAGGTGCCAGCCTGGTCCCTGTGAGGGCAGACCCAGGCCATGCCCTCCAGAGCCATCCCTCGAGGTGCCCACGGGCTCTGCCCAGCCTGCTGCTCTTGGGGCAGAGCTGTGGCTGCCCCACTCACTGCCCCACTCACTCCCCCACTGTCCCTCTGCAGGGTGGACTTTTCTCTGGGTTCTTTCACGTTTCCAGACTTGCAGACCTCGTCTGGTTCCCTCACCCCGTTGCAGGGACCTCTTTCTGTGCTCCTCACGTGGTTATTCCCCATGTTCATATCTCAATAAGCATCTTCAAAACCTGCTTTGAAACCGCGTTTCCTTTTTCCTTTTGAGTCACGGCGTGTGTCTGAAATTCATTCTGTGAAAAAAAAAACCTTCTTTTGGCCCAAAGGAAATTCACCTTTAAAGCGGGGAGGGACGAAACTAAAACCACTCACATGTTGCTTTGTTACGTTTGGGATTGGAAACATAAAGGGGAAATAAAGTCTGTGAGCGTATTTTGGGCTCTGAAATCAGAGCTGTGAGTGGTTTGTTGTTGGCCCTGAAGGCCCAAGGAGGGCTTTGCTTTGGCAGCTGTTTGGCTGTGAAATGATGGTACTGGAAAGTGGTGGGTTCAAAGGGACGGCAGGTTCCTGACGCTGCAGAGGGAAGTGGTTTTGACACCAAATAACTTTGATAATTCGGAACAAACCCCTTCGCTGTTTTCTATTTGAAGTGGTACTGCCTTGATAGAAAGTGGTTTGTTTTACAGAGGATTCCTTCGGTGAGCAGAGGGCAAAGGATGACAGGAATATTTTGATACTCAAATAGTGAGTGGGGGTGAAGGTGAAGCTTCCTTTTCCTGACAAGTTTTATGCTTTCCTGGCTCTCCAGCACCAACATTCCAATAGCCTTCCTGATTTCCTCCTGCTAGAGATGCTTAATATGTCTTGAAAATAATCAGGGATCATTTTCTGTGTGACACAGGGGTTTTTCTGAGCTTCTGAATAATTCATTAAACTCAGTTAAAGCTAAACTGGGTTCCATCCTTCTCATGCCTTTCCAAGGGCCTTCCTGGGTGTAGGGATGTTAATTTTGGCTTCAAATCACAACCAGTTTATTCTGTAATTCACCGTTTTTCCATCTGAATGTGACTTGTGATCACAAGCCAGTGTTCACAGCCCATCTCCATGGATTTCCTGCCTCACCTCTGGAGCTGGAAAGGTGGAAACTGAGGATGGGGAAGGTCTGTTCTTTCCCCTCTCACAAAGGTTGGAGGGCACTGTTAGTCTTTTATTCAAGCATTGGTGTGTTCATCTCTTGTTCTATTAAGTTCACTTCAAAAGGGGGAACTGCTGGTGGAAGAGTACAGGAATTATATAAATGTCTGGAAAAGGGTGGGATTAGGTGGGATACTGGGAAGAAATTCTTCCCCGTGAAGGTGAGGAGGGGCTGGAATGGATTTCCCAGAGAAGCTGTGGCTGCCCCATCCCTGGAAATGTCCAAGGCCAGGTTGGATGGAGCTTGGAACAGCCTGGGCTGGTGGAGAGTGTCCCTGGGGGTGGAATTGGAGGAGCTTTGAGGTCCCTTCCAAGCCAAACCTTTCTGTGGTTCTGTCAGAATAGGTTTGGATGGAAGTGCCTGCGTTTGTGTGGAGAGGACTTGAACTCAGTACAACGTGGAAGGAAATTTGTCACAAAAATCCACGTCTGAAGTCGTGCCTTAGGGTGGCTGGCTTTTATTATTGCTTCAAGAACACTGCTAATAAAAACAACCCTGGTCCTGTGAAACCCAGGGGGTTTATACCTGGCTGCTGCACTGAGCCCAGGCTTAGACCCTCGAGGGAATTTTCAAATTCCAAGTGGAGATCCTGTTTTCTTCATACTTAGCTGCTCAGTCCATCCATTCCTTTGAGTCCTTCTCTGCCCTCTAATCATGGGATATCTCCTAGTCCCTGTCTCTGGCCTTAATTCTCCTTTTCTGCACCCTCTGGTCACAGATTTAGCCCCAGGAATGCTGTTTGCTCAGGACTTCCAGCGTGTTTCTGATTTGATCTGCACAGCCAAATTGCAATCCCGTGCTCCCAAAATGTTGATTGTCCTGCTGGAAGAGAGATGTGAGAGATTGATTACTTGTATTCATGAGGGATCACGTGGCTTCTTTTTTTTTTTTCAAGAGGAAGTAACAGTGTCCTGGTCAAATTCCAACTTGGAATAACTGCGAGGGAAATGTAGATGGGCAAATGTAATATTGCTTGGCTTCTGCTTTGAGGATTAAATAGCTGGGGGGAAGGGAGGATGAGACAAAGGAGTAATTGCTTTAAATCAAGGGGCTGTGTGAGGGATCTCTGAGGTGGAAACAAGCAGGGGATGGGATGTTCTTAACCTGATTTGGTTGAAAATGTCTCCACTGAGATTCTTCATGCGTGTCTCCATTGCTGTGGGTCAGTGTGGGTGAGGATGGGGCTCCCTTTGGGACATCCAGGAGGAGCACAGAGGTATTTTGGGGTAGGTGTGTGGCAACAGAGCGGAGTTTTGGGGCCATCAGTGCTCCCAGAAGCCCAGGAGAAACACAGATCACTGCCTGTGGGGGCAGGTGGAGGTGATCTTATTCATTGCCTCGATTGCCATAGTTTAGGAGTCTCCCCCCAGTTCTGGTGCCCACAAAAGATGTTTGTAGCTCACTGTGGTTTTGCTTGAGACCCCCCCACCCTGAGCACCTCCAGCTCTACAAACCCAGAAGACTTTGCTCTGATTCTAGAGATTTTTTTTTAAACTGACCTTTTCTCTGTTGTCTTTTCTAGATAAAATGTTCACCGGTTCCTTGGCAACTTTCTCCAGAAGAATAACCCCAGCCCTGCTCTTGCCATAACCCTGGAATTCTGTGCCCTCCACACAGCCGAACCCCCCGCGCGGGGAGCCCCGTCTTGCCCACCCCGTGTCCATGGAACAGGCACCAGGCTGGAGCCCCCACCCTCATTTCAAGCTGCTTCCTTGCTTTTCCGGGCTTGAAGGTGCTCCATGAGCCAGGGCCCCCCAAATGAGTCAAACAGCCAACCCTTGCCAGCAGCTGGGTGAAAACTGCGCGGCGCCCGTGGCGGGGATGGCACAGGAGGACGGTCGCCGCGGGCAAGTGCCACCCACCTTCTACCACGGGGCCAGCCAGGAACTCGACCTGTCCACCAAGGTGTACAAGAGGGAGTCAGGGAGCCCCTACTCCGTGCTGGTGGACAGCAAAATGAGCAAAGCCCACCTCCATGAGAGAGAGGAGCAGCCGTATTTCAGGGAGAACAGAGCGGTAGGAGAGGTCCGGGCTGTGAAAGAAGACAGAGAAAACTCTGACGACTCTGAGGAGGAAGAGGAGGAGGAAGATGAAGTGACTTACAAAAGGGAGCAGATTATAGTAGAGGTAAACCTTAACAACCAAACCTTAAATGTATCAAAAGGGGAGAAGGGTGTCCCCTCCCAGTCCAAAGAGACTGCTGTTCTTAAGACCAGCAGTGAGGAAGAGGAGGGTGACAGTGGGGAAGAGGCCACTGAAGACAGTAATGATTATGAGGAAAATGAGAGGCAGAAGAAAAAAGAGAAAAGAGTGGAAAAAGTTAGTGTTGCACAAAGGAGAACGAGGAGAGCTGCCTCTGCTGCAGCAGCCACCACTTCCCCACCACCCAGAACTACAAGGGGTCGTAGAAAGAGTGTGGAGCCCCCCAAGCGTAAGAAGAAAACTGCAAAGGAGCCCAAGGCACCTGTGCAGAAATCAAAGTGTGAAGAGAAGGAGACTTTAACCTGTGAGAAGTGCCCCAGGGTGTTTAACACACGCTGGTACCTGGAGAAGCACATGAACGTCACTCACAGGCGAATGCAGATCTGCGACAAATGTGGGAAGAAATTTGTTCTAGAAAGTGAGCTGTCCCTTCACCAGCAAACTGACTGTGAAAAAAATATCCAGGTAGGTTTGCTCAGCTGCTTGCCAGATTTCCACACCTTCTGTCGTGCCCTGGATATCAGCTAGTGGACACTTCAGAGGGGGAAATCTTTTGCACAGCCCAGGTTCTGCCCCAGGCCTTGTCTCTGCGTAGCAACACTTTGGTGCCTTCCAGAATTGCAGGGAAAGGAGTTACTCTAGGAGCAAACTACGAGTTGGGGAGCACACAAAGCTGCTTTGGCAATGCCAGACTGGCCTGAGAACAATTGGCAGGGAAGGTCTTTGACAGGAGAAACCCTCCTCCTTCAGCTGCGCCTGCAGCTCCCGCTGGTTTTAGAGCTCAGGGTGTCTCAGTGTCCCGAGACTCCATCACAGAGTATTTCCAGGTGAGGTTTCAAGGGAGAATGGAATTACAGGACTTGCTGGTACTGGAGTGAGAAATCTGGGAAATACCAGAGAGGCAAGCAGGTGAGAAAGGAACCAGTGGAGTCGGGATTTGAACTTGGGTTAAAATGGAGCTTAAAAATGGTGCTGAGCTAATGACACGCAGGTGATTTGCAGTGAGTGCTCCCATATGTGTGCAAAAGTGTCCAAATTCAGAGCCTAAATCCTGAGCCTGCCCTTTTCCCAGTGCAAAAAGCCCAGTAAATCTCTCTGATGGGCAGCAAAAGCCCTGGTCTTTCTCAGCAGCAGCTTTGCAGCTTTTCTGTTTCACACAACAATGGAAGGCTGTGTTATGACAGGACCGTCTGAAAGTTTGAAAGTCGTGGAAGGAGCTTCAGAGCTTCTGCTTTGCCTGTGGTTTGTGCTTTGCTCGTGGGCATCTCTGTTCTCCTGGAACTGGGGGCACCGCTGCTTCCTCTGGCAGTTCAGACGTGCTTCTCTTGCCTAGTTAGACCAGGCTCAATGTTGCCACCTCCTGAAACGACCTCGCTGCCAGCACAGAGCAGCTCGAGGTCAGTTTTTGGGCAGCTGAAGCACTGAGGGGTTTGGAGGGCAAGGGGGATGATTTAACGTTTGTTTGTTTGTTTGCTTGCTTAAATGCTGAACTGAATTGGAATTCAGTCCCCACTGTGTGGGAGACAGCTGTAAGATTTACTGCAGTTTCTCTTCTCTAAGACTGAAATGCAGCTCTGTGTAACCCTGTGCTGTTTTATGTTTCAGCTCATAGGAGGAAGACTGAAGGAAGGAGTATAATATAAGATAATGAGTCTTGAGCGTAGTTAGTAAAATACAGAAACATTTCTGTGTGCCCTTGCAGCTTTTGAAAGAAATGCTTCAAAAGTTCAGCGTAGCAGAGAACATTTAAATGGAAATTTAAGGAATGCCCCGTCATCCAGGTGGCTCTTTCACAGCACAGAATCTTGTCACTTGAAACAGGAATTCCTGAGTAGTTGAAACCCGTGGTACAGAATGGAGCAGATTCCTGTATCCACACATGTGCCTCCTCCAAGGGGATAAATTCCCGTGCCCTAAGGAAGAAATTGCCCAAATTGTGTTTTATATCTGGAAGAATCAGGTCCAGAAACTCCCCCAAGCAGTTCCAGTGCCAAAAGCACTACGAGCCATCCTCAAGTTCTCGATATCTAAGCATTTATTCAACAATTATTTCTCTGTCCTGACCTTTGGAATGTGTTTGACAGTTTCCTGCTAATGTGTTTTTATTCCATTTGGCAGAGGGGGCATGAAAATTGTACTTAGGCTTGAATATGTTGAGGGGGATGCGGAGGAAAAAGTGGTTTACTATGTAAGTGGTAATTGATAATTGATAAACACAGCTGGCTCTCTCTCTTTTTCATCTCAGTGATGGGATAGATCTGTTTTCCCAGGTAATTTCTGGTTTCCATCCTTTCAAATTCAGCGCCTTCACAGAATTTCTGTTGTCACCTTTAGCTCTGCGCAGTAACTCCCGGTGTTGGTGTTCTAATCACCAATTAAATTGTGGACTGACCTCTTCAAGGGCTGGCTTAACTTCATCTCCAAGGATTTATCATCATTTCACAGCATTGCTTCACTCTTTAGGGGTGTTTTTTTGTTCCCCACGTGCCTCCAAGGAGGATTTTTGGAGGCAGAGCTTCTCCTAGGGGAGCAGACCGGAATTCCCAAGCCTGCAGAGATTCCAACGCTGTGGAAGCAGCAGAGCTTGTCTGTGCAGAGAAGAAACAAGCCAGATTGGCAGGATCCATAATTGCTGACTGAACTGCACCCAGCCCTTCTCACTGGGAGGGAAGGGGGTAACTGAGAGGCAGAAAACAGGGATACCCCAAAAACCCCAATAAAAATAAGCCACAATTCCACTTCACTGCAGAGATGGAAATGATTTGGTTTCCTCGTGTGTCTGCCATCGAGTCTTACAACTGGTCTGGAATCTTCAACGCTCTACAAGGATTTTTTTATCAAGTCTTTAGGAAGAATTGATTGTTTGGAAGATAAAAGAGATGTTTGAAAGCCCATGGATCCTGCTCCTCGCTGATTTTATGGACATTTCCCAGGGGCTGTGGGAAGGAATTCACGCATTTCTTGCACGTTGTCATTTTTAGACCTGCAGTGCTGCTGAGACCTTTCATAAATGAAGGATCAGGAGGCAAAAGATGGAGGTGACACCTTGCTTTGCTCCCTGAATCCCGGGATCCGTGTCCAGAGCTGCAGGACGGGAGCTGCTTTCTGTGGAGAACCAGAAGGATCAGAGAGTTTTGACTATTTAAACCTGGATTTTGGGGGGTCACCGTGCTCCTGCCAAAGGGCTGGATGTGCACGTGGGTTTAAGGCAACTTGCTGGGGTCAACCTCTTCCACCTCTGTTGGATTCTTCCCACTCCAAGGGTTTGGATTCTTCCCACACCAGCAGCATCAGTGCCTGTGAAGTTGTCCCTGTTTTAGCTCCTGTGCTGTTGAATTTTGGAAATATATGTTCTCTTCAGGTGGCACCAAAATGCTTGTTTTAACATCCTCTCTCCTCCTGCTCCATCTGGCTTTTCTCAGAGTAATTGTTTCAAGTGTTACACAAAAAAAAAATGTACATTCTGGGGCAGCTTTTTGACTTGTTTTGGGCTTCTTTTTGTCGGGCAAGAGGAGAATCGTGGCTTAAACTCCACCAGCTCCACTCCCTGAACCTTCCTAATTCCAGCTTCCTTCTTTTCCCGTGCAGTGCGTTTCCTGTAACAAATCATTCAAGAAGCTCTGGTCCCTCCATGAACATATCAAGATTGTCCATGGATATGCAGAAAAGAAATTCTCCTGTGAGATTTGTGAGAAGAAGTTCTACACCATGGCCCATGTGAGGAAACACATGGTTGGTGAGTTGTTGGTCGGCACTTCCCGAGGTGTCCTTGTGGTCCTTGACTCGTCCTTGCCGTTCTGGAAAGGAAAATAATGAGGCAAAAGACAGGCTGGGAGAGCTGGGGGTGTTCTCCTGGAGAAGAGAAGGCTCCAGGGACACCTGAGAGCCTCTTCCAGTGCCTAAAGGGGCTCTGGGAGGGCTGGAGAGGGACTTGGAGGGATAGGACAAGGGGGAATGGCTTCCCAGTGCCAGAGGGCAGGGATAGATGGGATATTGGGAAGGAATTCTTGGCTGTGAGGGTGGGGAGGGGCTGGAATTGACTTCCCAGAGAATCTGTGCCTGCCCCTGGATCCCTGGAAGTGTCCAAGGCCAGGCTGCAACTTGGAGGAACCCAGAGGAGTGGAAGGTTCCTCCTTGGCTGGAACTTGGAGAAACCTGGGCTAGTGGAAGGTGTCCCTGGGGGTGGAACTGGATGAGTTTTAAGGTCCATTCCAACCTAAACCATTCTGGGCTCCCATGAAAACAAGACAAAATGGGTTGTCTGAGCTTCCTCCTTAACAACAGTTCCAATCTGTGGTGCTGAGCAGCGAGGACAACGGGAATGTTTGCCACCCCCGTGTCTGGGAGCTGCCAGCAGGAATTCCTGCTGAGAATTAGAGGGAAAAAGTGGCTCCAGAGCCGTTTGCCTTTGCCTGACCGTGTCTAACCCCCTGTTGTGTTGCAGCACACACGAAGGACATGCCATTTACATGTGAGACCTGTGGGAAATCCTTCAAGCGCAGCATGTCCCTCAAAGTGCACTCCCTGCAGCACTCGGGAGAGAAGCCTTTCCGCTGTGAGGTGAGGCAGCTCCTCCTCCTGGCCAGCAAAGTTAGGAATCATTCCAGGAGGGAATCGCTTCCAAATGAGGTGCAGCTTCAGAAAAGATTTGGGAAAATTCTTCTCCCTGTGGAGAGCAGGAGGGATCCGAACAGCCCGGGGTTTGCTTTGCTGTGCTGTCCTCAGTGAAGACACACCCCAGCAGGATTTGAATCCCAGTTTTCCCTTCGTAGCAAAGGGAATTCAAATTCCATGAATCCTCCCTGTCTTACCCGGTAACTTGGAACAGGTAGAAGTGGCCAGAGTGAAAATAATCAAATTGCTGCCTGATTTCCACTTGTTGTCCTCCAGCAACCTGTTACCTCCTTGGGACCTGAGCCAGTGCTCAGAATTCCAGGTCCCTAATTGGGGTGTGTGGTGGGAGAGGGGAGAGGATCATCCCGATACGCTCCCAGGAGTTTGGGATTGTGATTTCATGCCTGCCCTGGGAAGGAGATGGGTGTGGGACAGGGAATGCCTCAGTCACCCCATGGGGTGTTTGTGGGGATGCAGAGCCCTTCCCGTTCCCACGGAGGACACGGAGTAGTGGTGGTGGTAGTACAGCCAGAGTAGGATGGGGTAATCAGATTTTTAGGGAAAGAAATGACCTCATGCCAATAAAAGTAGCTGGGAAAGAGGCTGGGAAAGGCCTGTGTGGAGCTGTGTTGGTTTGGTGTGTAGCAGAGTCCTCTAGTGGAGGCAGGACACAGCAGAGACCCAGCAGGGCTGCAAATACCCTGCCTGGAGCCAACGGGAGCCCTTTGGTGTTGCAATAACCATACCCACGCCAGGCTTTTGCTGTGCCAGCTAAAGGTGGTGACTTCTCCAGAGCCCCTGTGCCAACAGACCTTTATTGTACTCGCCTGGGAATTTAAATTCTACTCCGGGTGTCCTTCCCTCCTGCACACAGTCCTTTGGAGTGGCTGCTGGGGCCTGGAGCCACGGATTGCTGTCTCTCTCTTGCAGAACTGCGACGAGAGATTCCAGTACAAGTACCAGCTGCGCTCCCACATGAGCATCCACATCGGGCACAAGCAGTTCATGTGCCAGTGGTGTGGCAAGGACTTCAACATGAAACAGTACTTCGATGAGCACATGAAAACACACACTGGTAAGAGCAAAGGGAGGCGGGAGTACCTTCAGGACAAACTGCTCCCAGTTGTATTCCCTTCCTTGGAATTTGGGGTTGCAGCTGTTATCCCGTTAGGCAATGAGGTGGGAAAGGTTAATACACTGCCTTGCTGTTAAATCTGGAGGGCTGTGGGGAACATGAGAGCTTAGCCTTCCTTCCTTGTTATTTCGGCTGAAGGAGCCCCTCGCCAAAGCCTTACAAAAGATTGTCCCGCGCCTCAAAATCCGCAGGCGAGGGAGGAACCCCCAAACTCAGAGCGCTGCTGCAGAGCCCCCTCGCCGGCCGGGGGCTCGGCGCGGAGCAGGCGTGAGCGGCGCCGCGTGCCTGACCGATGCTGTGTGTGTGTGTTGGGCAGGAGAGAAGCCCTTCATCTGTGAAATCTGCGGCAAGAGCTTCACGAGCCGGCCCAACATGAAGCGGCACCGGCGGACGCACACGGGCGAGAAGCCGTACCCGTGCGACGTCTGCGGCCAGCGCTTCCGCTTCTCCAACATGCTCAAGGCGCACAAGGAGAAGTGTTTCCGCGTCACCAGCCCCGTCACCGTGTCCACCGCCGTCCCCATCCTGCTCTCCGCCGCCTCCCCCGCCGCCGCCTCCGC
>VWZF01001209.1:99195-116915 GCA_013396755.1 Sclerurus mexicanus
TGCCGGTACCGGGCGTGCGGAGCCGGTGGGACCCCGCGGGGAGCGGGGCGGGTGGTGCCGGTACCGGGGGACATTGCTGGTACAGGGGGATATTGCCGGTATCCGGGGACATTGCCGGTACCGGGGGACATTGCCGGTATCCGGGGACATTGCCGGTACCGGGAGATATTGCCGGTACCGGGAGATATTGCCGGTATCCGGGGACATTGCCGGTATCGGGGGTATTGCCTATACCGGGGGATGCTGCCGGTACCGGGAGGACATTGCCGGTACCGAGGGACATTGCCGGTACCAGGGTACATTGCCCGTATCGGGGGATATTGCCCGTACCGGGGGTGCTGCCCGTACCGGGGGTGCTGCCCGTACCGGGGGTGCTGCCCGTACCGGGGGATGCTGCCGGTACCGGGAGGACATTGCCCGTACCGGGGGTGCTGCCGGTACCGGAGGGTCCCTGCGGAGCCCCGGGTGCCTTCCGCCGGTGCCGGGGGTGCTGACCCCGGGGGACTCCGGGGGTGCCAGCCCTGGCTGAGTCAGCCCCGTCCCGGTGCCGGCACCGGGCTGGATGTCGGATTCGGGGCTGGATCCCCCGGACCGATCCCGGCACCCGCCGCCCTCCAGCGGCCGCGTTCTGGGGCCAAACCCGCCGCTTTGGGGCGCGTTCGTTTATTTGCTTTTATTATTATCTCGTTTTGGCGGCCCCTGGGGCTGCGGTAACGCCGCGGCTTCCCCGGCAGGGAAAACGAGACGGGAACATCCCCGTGATCCCAGGGCACCGCGGAGGGGCGGGGGAAAGGCTCTTTTTCCCGTTGCCATTCCCGGGAATTCGGGCGGTGCCGCAGGTGACCCCTCGGGGCGCGGGGGGGACTGGCCAGGCTGGGACCCCCTGGGATTCCTCGCTCCTTCCCTCATTCCCTCCTCTCTGAGGGGTGGGAGCAGCTCGGGGGTTATCCCAGGAATGATGGGACCGTGTCCCGACCGCCGCGAAGTGCCCGGTGCTGCCGGAGAGGGAGGTTTCCCCCCTCTCGGTGCGCCGGGAATTGCGCCCTGGAGGTGGAATTGGGGTTCAATTTAAACACACCCCCCCCGACCGCTTGTGACCCCCCAAACCCAGACGGGGGCTGAGTGTGCCCGGGGGGAAAACTGCCCCTCCCGTCGGGAAGGTGCCTCGGGATCCGAATTTGGGCGCCTCGGGGGCTCCCTGCGCTGATCCCGGGGGGATTCCGATTCCCAGGCAGGAGCTCTGGGAATGCTGAGCCGCAGGGATAAGGAGGGCAGGGGACGGGGCCGGTTCCAGCCTTTGCTCCCTCAGCCTTTTCGGGGCAGAGGGATCCCAGGGGTGGCTGGAGGGGAAGAAAACATCGAGATTTCGGGGTAGACCATCGGGAAATTATTCCCAGCAGCTCAGCTTTCCCAGGAAGGTTTTGACCCTCATCCCAGACTCGGTTTGTTTAACCCTTTATGCCTGACGGGATCAATATCTGATGTATTTTCTGCCCCAACGCTTGGGCTGTGCTTTGGTAGGAAACGTGGATGTTCCAGTTCACTTTCCTTTCCAAGGGAGCCCCTGTTTTTGTGGAATGTGGATGGACACACTCCCAGGGGAGTCATCCCAGTGCAGAAGTAGCTCTGCTGGGAGCAGGGAGTCCTTCCTGCTGGGATTTCACCTCTCCATCCCACACCCCCAGTGATGTGTCCCTGGGCACCACCAGCTCCTGCCTGGATTTCACAGGGATGGTTTAGGTAACAGGGGAATTTAGGTCTGGGAGATTCCCTGGATATTTTTTCCCATCCCTCCCCTCCTGTGGGAGCAGGATCAGGGTTGGAGGAGGGAACTCCAGACCCCACAGCTCAGCCTCTCTGTGGCTGGGCTGCTTTAGCACTGGATTATTGAGTCATTGCTGCACTGGGATCTCCCGTTTCTGCTTCCCAAGGGGAAAGCAGCAGTTGACTTGGAGTTCTGCCCCCAGCCCTCATAGGGCAGCAGTAGGAAATCCCATCCGGGCCCTTTATTCCCTAAATAATGCTGGCTCTGATTTTAATGCACATTTTGACACAATTAATCCCAGTTTTGAGGCCGCCTGGGAGCAGAAGCAGCTCCTGCAGCAGCACCACAGGGATACTCCGATCTCCTGAGGGTGGATGGGGCTGGAATTGGCCCAGCTGACTTCACAGGTTATCCTTTTCCTTAGAAATTCCATAGAAAACAGCCCAGTAGCCTCTCTGCCACGCGGG
Organism: Sclerurus mexicanus; assembly: GCA_013396755.1. NCBI lineage: Eukaryota > Metazoa > Chordata > Aves > Passeriformes > Furnariidae > Sclerurus > Sclerurus mexicanus. The sequence goes on from VWZF01001209.1 coordinate 101,428, forward strand.
CAGGGGCAGCTCTTGGTGATGGCAGCGTGGGGATACTGGGACAGGGAGCCTCAGACTGCAGCAGGTTTTGTTTTGCAGCTCTTGGGAGCAGCTGGATTTATCCCAGCTGGGGCTGCTGGTGCCCAGGGAGAGCAAAGTGATGCCAGGGAATTGGTGGGGAATGCTGAAGGGAGCTCTGCTGAGGGTAAATGAGATCCATGACATTCCCACCTCAGCTCTTGGAGGAGGTTGAGCCAAAAGAGGCCAGACTGGCTTTGTCCCAGCTCTTGGCTGGGTTTTGATTCCCTAACAAATATCCAGGAGATGTGGAAGGAGGGAGGGTGTCCTGGGAGCCCCGGCTGAGGGGACTGGATTGCACGGTCCGGGGCTCTGTTTGACCTCACCTGCCCCAAATCCAAGCTCTGTGCTCTGGAGATTTTCCATTTCACAAAATCCAACCCCTTTTTCAGGTTGCTTTTGCTCCCCATGTCCCTTACAGTCCCTGTCACAGTGTGCCCAGCATTCCCCAGCCATTCCAGGGCTCTCTGCCTGTGCATCAGCACCACAAAGTCAGTCTCCTTAAGGCTTAGCCTCAAATTATGTTCTCACTGGCAGCTCTTCAGAACACAGTGACTAAAATTACAATTCCGCTTTCATGTTTAATCCTTTTTTTTTTCTGTCTGTCTTGTTTTGGACCTGAAAAACCACAGTGGCTGAACCCACTCCCAGCCTGGCCGCGGCATTATTTGGCTTCAAACAATGTCTGTAAATAAACACCAAGTCCTGATGGATATTCCTGCAAAGAAATAACCAGTGTTTGGTCCAAGGCGCCACAAAAAGTGGCTTTTATGAGATTCCAAGCCAAGGGTTCATTTTGGGCACTCGTTGCCTTTTGCCAGCATTGAGGTGCAGCCGTGGTTTATTATTTCAGCAGAGTCATGAATCGTGTTTGTGCCCAAAATAGTTGGACGCTGGGCTTCAATCCAGCCAAATCCCCCACAAATCACCTTCAGCTGCAAAACTCTCTGATGACAAATCACTGGAATCCTCCCGGCCCCAGCTAAGCCAAGCTACTGGTGCCCAGTTAAAAAACATCCCGTGTTCCCAGCGTGTTGTCCCCGAATTTCCAGGCACGAGGCTGATTTTTGGAGCTTTCCCAGCGCTGCGGACCACAAGAGGTCGGCAGAATTCCGGCGATGGAAGCCGGGCTCTGCCTTGGCTGCGGGGCAGCAGCCTGGCACTGTCATTCCAGGGTAATTGCTCCATCAAAAGGAACACCCCGAACTAATTACACTGGAAGAAAATCAGGGTAATTTGGGAGCAGGGCATGTGTTGCCGGGGTTTCTTGCCGCTCCACTGGCTGCCTTCACGTGCGCCCCGGGGGAATTAAGAGGGATCAGAGGCATTAAACAGGCTCTGGCTGCTCTCCGGAGACTCCCTTAATTCCTCCATCCTGGTACAAAAGGTCCTGAGCTCGGGGGTTCGCTGCAGGACACAGAGCCAGGCTGTGCTGTGCTGGCTGGTGCCTGAAGGTGGCATCCCGGGAAAACCCAAATTATTAACCAGACTGCCTGTTTTTGTGGTTTGCAGCCCTCAGCCCCTGCTGGCGCCCGGGAATGGTCCCACCATGAGAAGGTGCTGCCAGGGCGTGGGGCTGCCATGCCTCTTTAAGGTCAGTGCCACTGTCACCTGCCTGGGCCCCCCTTCTCTCAGGGAGGGCAGGAATTGGTGCCCATCCTGCAAACCACCAGCCTGGAGCAGCTGGAGGAGAGCCAAGGGGAAGGGGGGTAGCTCAGGGAGGACAGGCTGGGGGGCAGCAGCTCTGCCTCGAGTGGGCAAAGTGGGTTAATTTTGGGTGTGGAGCAGGGCAGGAGGCAGCTGGAATACCATGGAATCTCCTGAGTTGGGAGGGACCCACAGGGATCATCCAGTCCAACTCCTGGCCCTGCACAGGGTGCCTCAAAGTCCCAGCCTGTCCCTCAGAGCGTTGTCCAAACATTCCTGGAGCTCTGGCAGCCTTGGGGCCGTGCCCACTGCCCTGGGGAGCCTGGGCAGTGCCCACCACCCTCTGGGGGAAGAGCCTTTCCCTGAGATCCCACCTGACCCTGCCCTGACACAGCTCCAGCCCTTCCTTGGGTCCTGTCCTTCCCTGGGTCTTCTCACTGGGATGGCTGCAGAGAGCCCAACCCAGGGGGGAACCTGCGATGGGTGATGGAGCAAAACTCAACCTGCAGAATGCTGGGAAGAGCTGGACTCATCCCCTCTGCAGGGACACAAATGCCTGTCCCAGGGGTGGGACAGGAGCAGGCTGGGGAGGAGAGGAACCCCCCCAGCCCAGGGCCCTCCCTGCACAAAGCTGAGGTGTGCTGGGTTAATGGTGGGACTTGATGTTCTTGGAGATCTTTTCCAACCCGATTAACTCCGTGATCCAATGAGACCCCCCCTCGAGGTGCGCTGTCCCCACGTCCCTTGGGAGGATGTGTGTGCGACACAGTGACCTCCTTGACTGCAGCACCGGGATTAGCTGTGACAGAACGATCCCTTTATGGGCAGGATAAACACCTTAGGGATGTCAGCAGGGATTAGCCCCCGCCAGGCCCCGCTGGGCTAATCACCCAGGGGCCGAGGTAGCCCCGGGGCATCGCCCGGTGGCCTCTTGGCATGGTTGCCACCATCACCCATGTGCCATGAGCTAACCGCGTGTGTCATCCTCCCCCCCTGGGCAGGGTGTGGGCATGGCCAACCCCCGGCCCCCCAGGTACCTGCTGGTGTTCGACTTCGACGAGACCATCGTGGATGAGAACAGCGATGACTCGGTGGTGCGGGCGGCGCCGGGCCAGGCGCTGCCGGAGCCGCTGCAGCAGAGCCTCCACCAGGGCTCCTACAACGAGTACATGCAGCGCGTCCTGGCCTTCCTGGGCGACCAGGGCGTCAGGGTGGGCGACTTCAAGGCCATCTACGAGAACATCCCGCTGTCCCCTGGCATGCCGGAGCTCTTCCAGTTCCTCTCCAAGAACCACGAGCTCTTCGAGATCATCCTCATCTCCGACGCCAACATGTTCGGCATCGAGGCCAAGCTGAGGGCGGCCGGCGTTCATTCCCTCTTCCGCAAGATCTTCAGCAACCCTTCCAGCTTTGACAAGAGGGGCTACCTCACCCTGGGGCCCTACCACAGCCACAAGTGCCTTGACTGCCCGGCCAACATGTGCAAACGCAAGATCCTCACGGAATACCTGGCGGAGAGGGCGCAGGAGGAGGTGGAGTTCGAGCGGGTCTTCTACGTGGGAGACGGTGCCAATGATTTCTGCCCTTCCGTGACTTTGACTTCGGCAGACGTGGCTTTCCCACGGAAGGGCTACCCCATGCACAGGATGACCCTGGAGATGGAGAAGAAGCAACCCGGAGCCTTCCAGGCCACTGTTGTCCCGTGGGAATCGGCCACAGAGGTCGCCCGGTATCTCCAGGAGCTCCTCAAGAAGAAATGTTGAGGGAGGCTCCGCAGAGACTCGTGTCCTACAAGTGGCTGGGAAAAGAGAAGCCCTGGGGTGGTCCCATCCTGTGCCCCTGCACTGCTCGCTTAGCCCTGCTCCTGGGATGTTCTCCTGCCTTTCCAAGCTCCTTCCTCCCCAGTGAATAAAGCACTTTCTCCAGGTCCCTCTCCCTCCCCTGCCATGGTGAGATGGAGCTGTCCCAGCAGCTCAGACACCCGGTCCCATGGGGGCCTTTGCCAGCATCAATGGGGATTTTTTCTGGTTGTTATTACTTTCCTTTCCCCTTTGACTTCACAAGAGTTCCTAAAAAACCAGAAGCCAGTTCCCTGTGGGCTGGGAACATCCTTCCTCCTGCCATCCTCCCCCTCAGCTGCCCCTGTGATCTCCCAGCCATGTGAGGAGCTGCCTGCTTGAACCTGATGCTCAAGGGCATCCTCTTTGTGAGCCCACTGGGAATTTAATCCAGGAAATTCGTGCTGCCTGGGCTCCCTGGCCCTTCCAAATCCCACCCGGGCAGGGCAGCTCCAGGCCCAGCTGCTGAGCCTCGTGATGGGGTTGATTGTCCCTTAGGATTTTATTCTCTGAAAAAAAATGCCATGAGGACCAGGAAAGCTTTTGGAAAGCTTGGAATAAACCTCTCTAGCCTATCCCCACTCCTTGCCAGGGCACAGGAACCACAGCCCCCTGCGGGGAGGAGGACCTGTCCTTGCCTTCCACTTCCATCCTCTGCTCCTGCTTCCAGGGTGAAGTGTCCCCATGTCCCTGACAGGTTCCTCCTTGCCCCGAGCCCTTTCCAGTCGTGTCCTTGTGCTTGCTGGATCGTGTGACTCCCCCTTTTACCCAGGGAGGGAACAATTCTCCTCCTGACCTGGCCAAGAGGTGCCAAACCCCCGTGGGGAGGTTTCGTGGTGCTGTGGCACTTCTGGCACCGGGTCCCCAGAGGCCAAACCTGCCCCTAGCCCATGTCCCCCCCCCCACTGCAGTATTAATTACCCCTTCTAATTGCACTCTGCAGGGGGGACCTCCAGGATCCGCTGCTCTCCGGTGTTGGCTTCTCCTGGATTTATCCACAGCCTTACCGGCCCCCGAGGGTGGCTCATGACTCCTCCAAACCCTGAGAACCCTGACAGCAAACCCCAGCAGTATGGAAATAACCAAAGCAGCCCTGAGTTGTTCCTCCTCTATTTCATTCCCTCCTCTTTGTTCTTCCTCCTCTGGACCCTGTTCAACTGTGTGGAACTTAAAGCCATGGAATTAAAAATACATATATATGTATATAGATAGATATCTCTATATTGCAGATACACAACTTGGTTGTATCCAGGACATAAACCTGGGTGTGAAACAGCTCAATGAGTCGCACCAAAATGTTGTTTCTCTTCCTTGGGCTGGTGGAAGTCGGGGAACGGTCATGGGGTCAGGGTACAAGCAGGGAATCCCTGTGGATTGGGGTCTGGATCATCCCTGCTGTGGATCAAGCCAGTGAGGACAGCAGGCAGGGTTCCTGGAGCTGCTCTCCTCAGCCAAGTGTCCCCCCATCCTGGGGTTTCATCCTGTGCTGCCCTTGCTCTTCCCACAGGGTCGGGAGCACCACCTGATCCTGGCTCTGGGATCAGCGTGCTGCCTGCTGTGTTTCCATGGCCAGAGAGCTCAGTGTCCCGTGCTGAAGCTCCCCAAGGAGGGACATGGGAGAGGGGGTGGAGTCCTGCCAGGGCGCAGCAGTGCCAGGGCCGAGCTGTGCCAATTCCCAGCTGTGCGAAGCCACAATTCCAAAGCAAAGCACGGCCGAGGAGAGCGGGGTGAGGCCGATGCGGGGAGGGGGATGCAGGGGCTGCCTGCCCTCGGTGCTCAGAAGGGCTCCACGTAATTCCCAGGGAAGAATCCTGCTTCCTCACCCATGACACCCTCACACCAGCCGTCCGAGTAGCGGCGCGTGACGAAGAGGAGGGCGCCGGGCTGGAAGGAGAGCTCGTTGTCCTTCTGCCGTGTGTAGGGATACAGGGCCACCACTGTGGGGGGAAAGAGAGGGGACATGGAGCCTGGAAAGGCCACCACAGGGGACGGGCCACCACCAGGGACAGGAACAGGCATGGCATCGCTGGGCATCCCAGCGTGGGGCACAGCTGGGCTCTCTGTGCTGTGGTTGTGGGCAAGGGTTTAACCAAAACTGAGCTAGGGGATTTGGGGATCCACCGTACCTTTCTCCAGGTAGTTCTCTGGTGCCCATGGAGGCTCCTCTGCAGCAGGGGGCAGCGGTGGTGGGGCCAAGTCCTCAAAGTCAGGCAAAGCTGATGGTGGTGGCAGCACCTCGGGGTCATCGGGGGCTGCAAAACCCCCCAGATGGATGAGGAATGAAGGGCTCCAGGGGGGGGCAAGGTTACAATGAGCCCCCCATCCGTGTCCTCCCAACCCATCTGGAGCACCGAGCGCTCACCTTGGGGCAGGAGGTCTGGTGGGAGCACAGCCAAGTCCTCTGGTGGTGGCGGTGGGAGAAGGTCCCCGGGGAGAGGAGGTGGCGGTGGGATGGCAGCTGTAGGTGGTGGGGGTGGCCCTGGTGGGGGTGGCCCAGGAGCGGGTGGTGCCAGCAGGGAGGGCAGTGGTGGCGGTGCTGGGATTCCTTCCCCAGGAGCTGCCGGGGCTCCACTGGAGCTGGGAGTGAAGGAACAGCAGTGTCAGCATGGGGTCTGGCTCTGCCCTCCCCTCTCTGAGCACAGACACTTCGGCCCATGCCAGGACAAGGTGCCACTGGCTGTGGGCACCGTGTGGCAGGAGATCCTGCATCTGTGTGCAAACCCCTTCCCCAGCCCTTGCCTCACTTTCCCCATCAGAGACCCTCTCCATGAGAGGACATCTTTGCTGCAGAGACAAGCACTGCCAGGGGAGCAAATCCCCCAAAACCCTTAATTTCGCATCCAAACCCCTTTGCAGCAGAACCTCCCCCGAGCAGCAGCAGCGTGACAGGGGCTGCCCCAGGTTCTCCCAGGTCTTCCCCACCCTCCAAGGGTGCCGGTACCTGAGGGATGCCAGCGAGGAGGTGGAGGAGGCTGTGGAGAGCTTGCCCTCGGGCACCACGGGTGGCTGGATGGGCTCCGGGATGCGGGTGCTTCTCCTGTGGGCACAGCATCCAGCTCAGCATAGGGACCGGACCCCACGAGTCCACGCCATGTCACTGCTCAGTGACACAGGAAGGCTGAGCCCCCCCAAACCCCACACCCATCCTCACCCCAGGGTGCCCACAGCCTGTGCTGATGACTTGGTGCCCTTCCGAGCCAGCGTGCCGGTGCGGGACAGCTGCGTGCTGTGGTCCTGCGGGCACAGGGAGACACAGAGATACGACGGGTGAAGGATGAGGATGAGCTGCCCCATAAATTCGCTCACTGGGACCCCCCCACCCAACGGGGAGCAGCCCCCCGAGGCCTCTGCTGGCCCCCCGTGGGAGCAGCCCAGCGGAAGGAGCCACCGTGGGAACTGCAGGCCCGGTGTCACCACTTCCCCCCGCCCGCGCTGGGGACTCGTGTCTGAGAGGCCTCTCAACACCCTCCCGTGGGCGCCTTCCGGAGCTGGGAAAGGGATTTTGTGGGTCCAAGGCTGCTGAACTCTTCCTGTGGGTGCCTTCTGGTGCTGGGGAAAGGACTCTGGGGGTGGCAGTGTCCCAGCTCAGCATCACTCCCAGGTGGCTTTTGCTGAGCATTGTGTGCCTCAGCCTCCCTTTGTGTACTGGGCTGTGTCCCCCTCCCCAGGCTGGCAGGATGAGTCCTGGGGTGGGCTGCAGGGCATAGACAGACCCCCCTTCTCCACCCAGGAAGGGTTTGAGCCCATCTGTGCAGCAGTCAGTGTAGTGCTGGGGACAGCAGGGCCCCCCACCCCTGTGGGACCCTCTTTTGCCCCAGGCTGACCTTTATGCCATGGCCAATGTCGTCCAGGACACTGAAGTTGAGGGGTTTCCTGTAGTAGGGCTCCAGGCAGGGAGGGCTGGGGGGGGCCACGATCTTCTGGTAGGATGGGAACCTCTTGCTGACGGTCAACGAGCCGATCTCCCGGCGGGACACCTTCTCCTTGTGGATGTCCACCGTCTGCAGAGGTGACACTGTCCACACTGTCCCTTCCCAGGTTCTCCCCACCTCCTGCAGCCCCCTCCAAGTCCCACCACCCTTCCCAGCCCTGTCTCCCTGCCTGGAAGGGAGGGGATGCAGGAGAGGATCAGGACTGACCCTGAACCCTCTGGCTCAGCATTCCCCATGGGGACAGCAGGTCTTCAACCCCTCAGAGCTGCCCAAATTCCCTTTCCTGGAGTCCCCTCCCCAGAGGATGATCTCACCTGGGCCACGCAGGTGATGTCGGCCTCCACCTTGCGCAGCTGGGCCGCCTGCAGGTCCAGCAGCCTCAGGAAGGCGGTGGCCAGGCTGCTGACCTGGTAGGTGACGCTGGCCAGGGACTGCGTGCTCAGTGCCATCGTCTCCTCCAGCGCCTTCCGTTTGTCGCTGGCCTGCAGGGGGGAAACCCAGCCTGGAGGGGACGAGCCCACCCCACATGGCACTGCCACGCTCCACGCTGGGGTCACACGGCACCAGAGATGCTTCTTCTGCTTTCCAAATGCATCAAACTTCCTCTGGCTCCTCTGGCAGGACACCCAGACACCCGGTACGGGGTGAACCCCAGCCCCAGGGATTCACCGGGATTCGGTGCAGTGATGCTGAACAAAGTGCCTGGATCAGCCTCCTGCCACCCCAGGGGACAGCTGGCCATGCCACCAGAGGGCTGCACGAGGGACACCTGGCCAAGCCACCAGCTCTGCTTGGGACAGTGTCTCAGTTCTCTAAATAGTTCATCACATTTCCCCTTCAGTTCTGCTCCAGCAGGTCCGACCCCTTGGGAGCAGCCTCAGGGTCTGGCTTGAGACAGCAAGGCCACAGCCAGGCTTGAAAAAGCACACACAGATCCCTCCAGCAGAGACACTCCCTCCAGAAAATAGGGCCAGAACAAGCCATTTTATCCCCATTTCATCCCAAAAGCTCCTGACCCCCTTCTCTCAGTGGGGGCCAGGCAGGGAGGAGGAGGAGGAGGATGGCAGCAGAGCTCCAGCTTCATGCTTGCTCTCCATGTGCAGGTACCCAGCGCTGCCCTGCCAGCGGGCACCTCTGAAACAATGGGCACAGCCCAGGGAGGGCTGGAGTCCCTGGTCCTCTCCCAGAGGTACCAGATCCCTGGGGAACTCTCCCTTCATCCCAAACCCACCATGAGAGCTGCTGTGGAGCAAGAGGGGAAACTGAGGCAGGACGACAACAAGATGGACAGTGCCATAGGATGGTGGAAGCCAACAGGGATGCTCAGGCTCCCATCTCTGAGGGCAGAGCCTTCACCATCACCCACCAACCACCCCTCTGGGACCACCATCCCACCAGGGCTCCCAGGTGGTCCCAGCACCACCCGCAGTCCAAACCCACCCTGCGCTGTCCCCGTGCCCCTCACCTGCAGGTAGTTGCTCTCGCAGTAGTCAGCGACCCTGTGCAGGTTGCCATGCTGGTCCCGCAGGCCCTGCCGGCCCTGGGGGATGTCGTGCTGCTGCAGCTGCTCCAGCTCCGACATGGTGCCGGGCTCTGGTCCCACTTCCTCCCCGCCTGCCTCGGCGCTGGGTTTTGAAGCTCGTGGCAGTGCTGACGCAGGGCCTGTGGGCGCCACGGTGTCCCCGTCCCCCCGAGGGACACCCCGCTGGTGGGGAGCCTGCCCTGGAGAGGAACAGTGCGGGGCCAGCGGGGAAGGAAGCCAGCGTGGCTCCAGCCCCATGAGGGACTGGTTTGGGGGGCTGCTCCAGCCGGGGCAGGGATGAGAGCGGGGAAGGATGTGAGTCACAGGGGAAAGAGCAGTGCAGGGTGGGGGCCAGTGACCCAAAATGATCCCGAGCCCCATCTCTGCCACCTGTGCCCCCCATCCATGAGCCACTGCTGCCCTCCTGGTGGGCTGGGGCCGAGCCAGGCTCGGGCGCATCCAGGGATCCAAGGAACATTTCCTTCCCTTTCCCTTTATCAGCCAGGCAAGGGGCACAGCCAAGGGCAGTGTTTCCACTGCCAGGTCCCCCCTCCCTGGAAAAGCCCCACGGCCCCCGTGCATCCCACACAGCATCGCCCTGTCACCAGACCTGGCTGCGCTCAGGGCACAGCGGGATGCGCCAAGTGACCCCACGAGGTGCCCGTCCTTCCCTTGCACAGGACAGAGTGTCCTTCCCAGTGCTTTGCTAAGGACGTTTCACATCCCCACGGGTGAGGCTGCAGGAAATTCCCACTTCCCCGGTGCTTGGAAATCCCCCTCCACCCTCTCCTCCTCCACCCGCTGGTCCTTCCTTGAGGCCTCCTGAGCTCCATCCTCAGCCCCAGTGGCTTTGCACCAGCCAGACAGGAGAAACCCCACATTAGGGCTTGGCCCTTCCTGAGCCTGCGGCCCCTCCGGCACAAGGACAAGGGAAATGATGGATTTCCTCCAGCACTGGCCCAGCTCCTCACACCCTGAAGGACCGAGAGCCGCCCGAGCTGCTCCCAGCCCCGATGAGGCTGAGGCAGCCCCCAGACCTCCCCTGGGCCCAGTTCCCCTCCTAAACTGGGTGGAAGCTGCTCTGATCCCCCTCAAGGGTCAATCCCACCACACCAGGGCAGGATTCGGACATCCCACCAGCTCAGACCGCCATGGCAGGGACTCAAGGACTTCCCAGGTGTCCCAGCCCACCACCCACCCACTCTTCCTCCCCATCCTCACCCTCCCCACAGCCCCACCGCTGATTACCCTGGACTTTGAGGCTAATTCCCAACACCTGACCAGCTTATTCTCCTGAGACCATTATCAGCTTAAGGACCAAAGACATCTGCTTCCCCCTGCCCTCCTGGAGAAGTCTTCAAGCTTCCAGCAAGAGAGCAGCATCTCCCGTCGGATGGGGCTCTGAGCGTTTCCACCGCAGAGAGGGGCAGCCCCCCTGCCCACCCAGGTAAGTGGCTTTGCTGCTTCCAGCTGCACTGTGGGGTCCCACCTGCTTTGGGAGCGACTTTCTCTGTGGGTTGGTAGCTCGGCTGCGCCACTTTTGGCTCCTCGTGCAGCTCTCAGGGCTGGCTGTGTCCCGAGGGATGGATGGCAGAGGAGAACAGGGCACACTTGCCATGGGAGCAGCTGCACAGCAAGGTCTGGCACACAAAGGCTCGACACCTTCTGAGCAGGGTCCAGGCACAGTTCAGCTTCAGCATCTCTGCTTTTCATTTAAAAGGTTCAGGCCAGGCTTTTAAACCCAAGTTTTCACATGGAAATAGATCTCATAGTGCAGGTCAGCTCTGTGGGCATCTCACATAGCACCTGTATGGGCTTCTGTGGGAAAAGAGTTGGGCTTTTCCAACCCATACAGCCCCAAAGACTTTCGGTGGCAGCAAGTGATGCCTCTGTATCACAACAGTCAAGTTCAGAACAACGGAGGAGCCATGTTATAAATACCTGGGGGAAAGGCAAAAGGAGGGGTAAGAAGGAAATAAAAAATGAAACTTATTTAGTTCCTTAGAAAACTTCCAGAGATGTTGCCTAGACACAGGACACCGATCGGGGGGGGGTGCAGTTTGCAGAGCTGGACATCCAGGTTCTCCCACCTCATTTCTTGGGGAAACAGTCTCCGTGGTGACAAAGACCTCCTTAAAAACCAGGCTGGACCCTCCTCCTCTGCCCTCAAACTGCATCTGTTGCTCCAAGTGCCTGCTGAGAGGGAGCAAATGAAAATCTGGGAACAGCAGATGTTACAGGAAGGGGGCTGAAAGGTGTTCCTGCCTTGATTTCCTTTGAGCATCAGCCTGTCCCTCACCTTGGGGGCAGGTGGGACACTGGGGGGACTTGCAGTACTACTGGGGACAAAGGAATAATCCCAATAACAAGCCATTTCCCTCCAGTTCCAGGGCAAAATGGCTCAGGACATGACAGAGAAGGAGCTGCTGAAGATGGAGCTGGATCAGCTGAAGAAAGAGGTGAAAAATGAGAGGCAAATGGTGAGTTTCTCACCCAAAACACAAAGGGGTTTTCCCTGGGGTAACTTTCTGACCTGACAGTGACTTTCTTTCCTGCTGCAAAGGAAAAGAACCAAAAGCCCTAAAATTAAGCCCCAACTACAGCAGAAGCACCTGCACTCCACCTCTCCCTTCCAGGCAAACATTTCCCTCATCCCAGAGCCCATCCCACACCTGGTGAGGTGTCCATCCCACACCTGGTGAGGTGTCCATCCCACACCTGGTGAGGTGTCCATCCCACACCTGGTGAGGTGTCCATCCCACACCTGGTGAGGTGTCCATCCCACACCTGGTGAGGTGTCCATAACACCCTGGGAATGCTTTTAGGACACCCCATTCCAGGTGGGATGTTCATGGCCACAGTTCCCTTTTCCCACTGCACCTGCCAAGGTGTCTGTAACACCCCAGGAATGATTTTGGGACACCCATGCCGGGTGAGACATTCCTGGTCATGGTTCCCCCTCTCCCACTGCACGAATGGGTCCACAGGCAGCTCCACAGTGAGGATTCCATCCCAGACACGGAATGTTTCCTTCCTTGGCAGGTCTCCAAGACTGCCAAAGAGCTCAAGGAATACGTCGAATCCATGGCGGGCGAGGACCCTCTGCTGAAAGGAATCCCCGAGGACAAGAACCCCTTTAAGGAGAAGGGAGGCTGTATAATAAGCTGACCCCCCCCCAGTGCTGGCACCGCTGGGCACGGGGATGTTCCCATGTGCAACCCAGGACTGTCAGAAACCTGCTTTCCCTGTAGTGTGCCCTGGGCACCGAGGAGCCCAGAACCACAGCGTAGTGCAGCTAAAGGACAGCAAAAGGAAAAAAAAAGAAGACCAAAAAAAGAAAAAAGCAAAAAAAACCCCCACCAATCCTCCCCCCTGCTGCTACCGGGGCTGAGGTTGGGCTGCTGCAGCGTCGCCGTCTGTGCTCTCACAGCTGAGCTTTGGTTTCCCACGAGCAGAACTTCTGCATTTTTAGCAGCTGGAGCAAAGTGGGGGTTGATGAAACCACCGAGCTGGGTCTGCTCTCACACGTCTCCAAGCCCCAAGCCCCCGGAGCTGAGCCCCGCTGGCTCCAGAGGAGCCTCCTGGCAGGACCCACCTCCCAGTCTCTCTTCCTCCTCTGGAAACCCCCTGCCAGCCGTGGGAAAACAGGCTTGTGACCGTGGTGGCTCCGAGCACTACCCCAGTGTCACTGTATCACCACCTCCCCTCTGCTGCCACCAAGCCCAGGGGGGCTCCCAAGTCTCATCCCGCCGTGTCCCATCAATTTGGGGAGCAGCAGCTCCCTGAAGCAAGACAGGACTCTCCTGCCCTAAGATAGCAATGCCAGGCCAGGATCCTCCTGTTCCCAAGTTTTCACAGGACAAATTTCATCCCTTGCTTGATAGAAAAAAGTTGGGGCACAGCTAGCTCCTGAGTTCTTCAGCAGGGAAGATTTGTGGGATTTGTTGTTTGGGGTTGTTGGGCTTTTTTTAAAAATCCTTTACAGCTACATCTGATCTTTGGGAAAACTCTCCAAAACCTCCCCAGGCTCTCAACCCCAAAACAGCAGCATTAGGTGTTTTAATTTCCAAGTCTCTCAGGTTGTCCCCATCCTGCTCCTGCCTTGTGCTGACCATTCCTGCCAGAGGAGAGGATCTCCCACCCTTCCTCTCTGGGAAGAGGTGATGGGGCAGGAGCCACCTGTGGGGCTGCTGGAGCTCCATAACACCGTGGAGATGGGAGTGGTTTAAACCCTGTACTTGGAGGGAAATCGCTCTGGATGCCACTTGGAGCAGCGTTTTCCTGCCTGCCTGGTCTGTGCTCCCTCTCACTCATGGCTCAGGGGGTCCCTCAGCACTTCAGCCACGGGGACACCCCAAAATTGGGGGTGCCTGCAGAGCACAGACAGAGGGAAGTGGATTTTCCTCAGGCAGGGGGTTCCCCCCACTCCCCTGCAGCCAGAACCCCCCACCCCCTGCACCTCCCCAGCCAAAACCTCACCAAAATAAAGGTGGTTTTGTTCTCTCTTGCAGATGCTCAATAAACCCTCCAGCTCCACCACGGCCTCTGTCTTTCTTGAAGCAGTGACAGGCAGGAAATACTCTTTAAAAACTGAATTTATGGGCTTTCTTTTTCACCTTAGAGCGGCTTTTAGTTGTTGGGACCTCACTAGTCCCAAATGCTGGGTTGTGACTAATACATTATTTTTTTTAATGCTCAATATTCCATGGCTTTACTTTTCTTTTAGAACTTGGATAATTCCCTTCTTCCCTCAGCAGTCCACCTCCACCCTCCTCAGTTCCCTGATGCATTGGGGCTGAATCCTGGGGTTGTTTTGATGGAGTTGATGGTCTTTTGGGGTTTTTGGAGTGGAAGAATCTTGGGTGTTGATGGGTTTGTTGATTTTTTTTTTGTGGGATGTTTTCTGATGGTTTTATCGAGTTTTTGGGGGTGGCAGAAGACTGTTTTTTCATGGTTTTACTGATGGGTTTTTGGGGGTGGCAGAATCCTGTTTTTTGATGGTTTTGCTGGGGTTTTTCAGTGTGGCAGAATCCTGTTTTTTGATGGACTCTGTTCTTCTATTGGGTTTTTTGGGGGGCTGGCAGGACGGCAGCAGCATGAGGGGGGTGATGGAGCTGAATTTGGGGGCTGCATCAGCAATTTGGGGAGCACCCAGAACCGGGTGCTGCTTCTCCCACCCGCCTCTCCAAGCCAATTTCATGCTATTTAGGTAACAAAATCGTACTTTCCTGTCACGGCCCCGAGGTGATCTGCTCCAGCGGGGCCTGAGCTGCCCCTAATCCGGGGGGCCATAACGGGGCCGCGGCCGGAGGGGATTGACCCGTTAATCGACGCTAAACTGCTGGAAAACTGCGTCAGAGCCGGCTAAGCCGCTGCTGAAGGGATTCGGGACGCTGCTGGAGTAACAGCGGCTTAAGGAGGGGCAGGAGGGGCCTCTCGGCGCCCACGCGCGATCGCGACGCGCCGCGAAAACTCCGACCCGCCATGAGGGCTCGGCGCTCCTGAGGGGGGAGGCGGGGCCAAGCGCGCTCGCAGCCAATAGCGACGCGGGATTGCAAGAGTGACAACCCGCGTAGCCAATCAATCAGCGATGGAAATCGGGGAGGGCGGATCGCGCGTGGGGGCTTAAGGGCAGTCGAAGTGGCAGGCGGGGGGCAAAGGGCGCTCCCAGCCAATAGCGACACGGGATTGTGAGAGTGATAGCTCATTCAGCCAATCAGCGGTGGGAAACGGAGAGCGCGAAGCACTGTGAGGGCTCGAATTCACCATGAAGGCTCCGGGTTGCCGGGGGGAGGAGGCGGGTCGAAGGGCGCTTCTAACCAATAGAAATAAGGAATTGGAAGAGTGACATTGATCTTAGCCAATCAGCGACGGGATCGGAGAGCGCGAGCTCGGAGAGGGCTCCGTGCCGGCGAGGGGGAAGGCGGGGCGAAGAGCCCCGCCAACCAATAGAAACGAAGTACCGTAAGAGCGACAGGCGGCTCAGCCAATCAGCGAGTAAAACGGCAGCGCGCCCTCCCCGTCGTGCTCTCTCCGCGCTTGCGCAGTGCGGTGCGGGCCGCCCCCCTCACAAGATGGAGCGCGGCGGGCGCTCCGGTGAAGGAAGCGGCGGACGCTGGGCCGGCCCCGCCGCCCTGCGCCGAGCAAGGGGGGCACGACGGAGAAAGAGCGAGACAAGGAGGCAAAAGCAGGAAGGGGAAAAAAACAAGACAAAGAGAAAATTGAGGGGGAAAAAAAACAAAACACTGCGAGGTCCCACCGAGATTTGAACTCGGATCGCTGGATTCAAAGTCCAGAGTGCTAACCATTACACCATGGGACCGCTGGGTGTACCGGGAGGCTCCGCGCCGCCCCTCCAGCGCTCCCGGCGCGGCGCCCAGGCCGCGCCCTCCAGGTTTTGGGTACTAAGACCCCCCTCACCCCCCTCATTCCCGGGATTTTGGGTACTAAACCCCTCCCTCACCCCCCTCATCTCCTGGTTTTTGGGTACCA
>VWZF01001210.1:0-13278 GCA_013396755.1 Sclerurus mexicanus
AAGGGGAGAAGATAATCCAAATCGTTCTGAAGGTTGTTTTTGCCATAAACCAAAGTAAGGTCAAGGGACCTGCCCAGGAAATTCAGTTTGAAGGAGTAAAATGGAAAGATGGATGTCATCAGATTCCAATGGACATGGTCAACAAAATAGCAGCTATGTCCNCAGGGCCCCATCCCACGTAATGGTGACTCGGGAAGACAAATGCCATCACCCCAAGCTTCCCCCCTTCCTCCTTCTCCCTCCCACTTTATATACTGACTATGATGTCATATGCTCTTGGGTCAGTTGGGGTCAGCTGTCCTGGCAGTGTCCCCTCCCAGTTTCCCACACACCCTCAGCCCCTCCCCAGCAGGGCAGTACAACAAGCAGGAAAGGCCTTTGCGCTGTGTAAGATCAGCTATAACAAAAACATCTCTGTGTTATCAACTCTGTGTTCAGGACAAATCCAAAACACAGCCTCACACCAGCCACTGGCAAGGAAATTAACTCTACCCCAGCCAGAACCAGCCAAGCGTGTCACATCCCCTGTCACGCAGCAGCCTCTGGGAAACGGAACAGTGCAACAGACGGGTAGAGAGCACACAGAGGGCAGCGGGTCCTGGGACCTGCAAACCTTGGGATACACATTTAGCAAAGGCCATCTCGTTAGTCCACACTGAAGGACCTGCCCATCGGGCTGACCCTGCCCAATCAAAACTTTTAGGTAATGTAGAAGGGGATAAAGTTCCTGTAGTACCCATTAAAAGATGCTGGGGAAAAGAGTCTGGGTTATTCCTGCCTCAGGCCAAGGCAACCCCACCCAGGGGATTGCTTTTGCTCAAGGACCTGGGTGCACTTGGTGGGTAATGCAAAGGGACAGGAAAATGCAATGTGTGCCTCAAAGGGATTTGATTTTTGGATGAGAACAGTCTGTAATGCCGAATTGTATGATATTGGTTGTTGAATGACACTGCCGCTGTATGCCATAACTACCATGGACAATGAGTATGGACTGTTCCAGATACACCAGTCGTGACTTCCTGATGCAGCTTGCAACCAGGCAACAGCACACCAGCCCTCCTGCCCTGGAAGACATCTAGGATGGATAGAACCCACAGTCATGGACTAAATGAACTCAACAGACATCTTGGAGAGGTGGCCACTGACTATGGAAATGATACTCTCGCTTGTGTGTGTATATATATATATACACACACATATATATGTGCATATAGTTGGAAGGTGTAGTATCTGGGCATGACGTAGATGATATAGAATAAGGGGTGGATAATATCTTGGTTCCAGCCAGGGCAGGGTTAATTTTTTGCAGTAGCCAGGAGGGGTCATAGCTGGGACCTGGAGGTTACTCTATACCATCTCATGTGATTTCTGAGGGTGGAGGAAAAGGGAGTCTCTCCTGGGAAGAAGGGGTTCCTTCTGGTTGAGTAAGCATGAGGGAAGGAGCCATCCAGTATTGTCTATTGTCAGGTGGGTTTCTGTGTGAATTGTTCTTTTTGTACCCTCTGTCATTAGTATTGTTGCTCTTACTGTTCATTTTCTTATCTCATTGCTGTTTCCACTTGATTGCTCTTATCTCTTATCTCAACCAGTGATCTTTGCATTTTGTGCCTCCAACTCTCCTCTTCATCCTGCCGAAGAGGGGAGGGGAAAGGGAAAGCAGAGGACAGAGGAAGCAGTGTGTGGTTTGGAGAGTCTCAGGGGGAGCATTAAATTGGGAAGTACCACAACATTTACACAACTAGTCACAGATAGAGGAATAAGTAGTTCTTGACTTAGCAACAGCTGGAAGGGCTACTCCTACAGTTATTTAAACCTAAGATGAATTCAGAAATTCCTCACTGTGCCTTTCTTTTTTTAAAAAAATCCGTAGGTGGACTTCTAAACAACCATGCAGGCATTTTAAAAGCCAATTTCTTTTCAACTATGATTAAAGATCAGTTTAAAAAGTCTTCTCCAATGGGCAATTACAAAAGATATTGCGAAACATGCCTTACAATATATGGCTGCATAATTTCATTTTTCACACCATCAGGCTACAAGGAAGAGAGTAGGTCTTCCTTTTGTTATTTTGTCATGTCTGAACTGTTTTGTACTATTTACACAACAAACAGAGTTTGGTATTTTTTACACACATTTCAGGTAATCCCTAACAGCAGGCTTTCTAATGTGAATTCTATAAGGAAGTCTTTACCACCTGGATGTGAATCTTATATATGTTACTGAAAACTACCATAGTTCTGGAGCAAATTTTGTTTCCTGGCACTGATAAGTTCAGTCACCTAATACTTAACACTTGCTGATGTATGCCTTGTCAGCAACATCAGGCAGTAGGGGAGAAGAAATGCTAGATGAAATTATTTAGACAACTTCCCACATCCTACAGAAGATGCAATTTACCTTTTCAATTTCAGAAGCCCAGGAAATGGAAATCTGATTTGGCACTGCTGACGACAGCCTAACTAGAGATGTGATATTCAAGGGACGGCCAGGTCGCTTCTGTTCAATTCCATTTTTTGGTGGTGGAGCATATCCCTATGGGAAGAAAAGACAATTAATGTGTTACCAAGTCTCCCTGCTGTAGTCTGAAACCTGCTGACACAGACTTGTTAGTTTTAAACAGATCTATGGGAAGCAGGTAAACCTAGAGGCTCTGTATGCTGGAGACCGAATCAAACACAATCTGAGAAATATCAGTCTTTGACAGTCTAATGCTATAAGTCAACCACAATTATAAGGCTTTTTTTTTTTTTAAGTGGTTTTACAGAAATGCTGAAAAGGTGAAAGAGAACACGGTTTGGGTCCAGGTAAGTTCACTGAAAGAGTAAAAAGTAATGTTTATGCTTTGTCTGTTCCCCACACACATTGAAAGAGAGTGGAACATTGCAAAGACAGCCTTAGTGACAAACACAAGTCATGAAGAGTTAACTCAGTGTTTCACGCCCAGAAAACACTTCGATGATTCTATTTCAGAAATAATAAAGTCTCGTTCCAAGAGCACCCCATCTCTTTGGTGCCTGCTTTTCCTCGCATTAACTACACCTGGCCCAGTTAGCTATGGGTTGTCATCTGTCCTCTGCCAAGGTCCCTGAAGAAGGGCTGTACAAAGAATATCAGCTGTATTTAAGAGATCATAGAATCATAGAATGGTTTGTGTTGGAAGCAACCTAAAAGATCATCTAGTTTCAACCCCCTCACCATGGTCAGGGAATAATAGGCTTTGTTGTTGTCTGCAGAAACAAAATAAACTAGATTGTTTGTTCAGCTTTGATGACAAATTTCATAACCTTGACAACTTTTTTCTCTGTAGTTTTATTTTCCATATGATGTTTGTGAACTGAATCTGGAGTCATCCAGTTCCTTTTTTGCTTCTAGGCAAGCATATACTCTCCAGCGTATTGTAAGTAGAAAGTACTTGTGCTGTGTGAAGGAGCATACGGCCTAAATGCAGCTCATTCATCTCACCCTTTATCTGTCATGATGAAAAGCAAACCAGTCTGCAACAGGAACTGAGAATCTCTGTTCTGAGCTCATACAGACAACCTGTAGTCCACTCATTTCAAAAACTCATCCTGCACCAGAAGGATGCCAATAAAAGATTGCAGTTCTATGTCTTGCACAGAACTGACTGCCAGATTTTATTTAGTTCAAGATGGTGTTGTTCTATACAAAAAACACTCACAGAAAGGATATGCTGTAAAAACACACACATGTATATTTTTTTTACCCAGAGAAACAGACACATTCACAGCCTATTGCTTGGGAAAAGAGCTACTGTGAAAGATTCCAAGTCTGAAAATAAATACCAGAAATAAACAGCCTCTTCCACTCACTAGCCAAATATACCATAGGGTAATCACTGCCTTTAATGGTTTTCACCCCAGGTGAATGACCCAGTAGCTACCAGGAACTTTACTATGTGCACTTTATTGCAGAACATAGAGGCAGCAGATAAAGGAAACTGCTGATAATTTCACATTTAAAAGAATGATTTGCCATTTCTTTAATCAGACATAAGAACTGCAGCCATTTATATGATGTATATACCCCCATTGCTTTGCTGTAGTAGGTTTTTCTCTACTATAGTGTCTTTATGAGCTTATGTAGACAAACACACCATCCCTGCAAGATTTAGGAGAGTATTTCCCTACATACCGTACCAGCCACAGTAACCTTGCTGGCCTCTAACCTAAAAATGAAATTGCCTTGCTTTCAAGAGAGCAAAAATTCAAGTTCTCTTATATTTCCCAACTTTTTTCCTTTGTGGTTTTTTTTTTTNCACTGAAAGAGTAAAAAGTAATGTTTATGCTTTGTCTGTTCCCCACACACATTGAAAGAGAGTGGAACATTGCAAAGACAGCCTTAGTGACAAACACAAGTCATGAAGAGTTAACTCAGTGTTTCACGCCCAGAAAACACTTCGATGATTCTATTTCAGAAATAATAAAGTCTCGTTCCAAGAGCACCCCATCTCTTTGGTGCCTGCTTTTCCTCGCATTAACTACACCTGGCCCAGTTAGCTATGGGTTGTCATCTGTCCTCTGCCAAGGTCCCTGAAGAAGGGCTGTACAAAGAATATCAGCTGTATTTAAGAGATCATAGAATCATAGAATGGTTTGTGTTGGAAGCAACCTAAAAGATCATCTAGTTTCAACCCCCTCACCATGGTCAGGGAATAATAGGCTTTGTTGTTGTCTGCAGAAACAAAATAAACTAGATTGTTTGTTCAGCTTTGATGACAAATTTCATAACCTTGACAACTTTTTTCTCTGTAGTTTTATTTTCCATATGATGTTTGTGAACTGAATCTGGAGTCATCCAGTTCCTTTTTTGCTTCTAGGCAAGCATATACTCTCCAGCGTATTGTAAGTAGAAAGTACTTGTGCTGTGTGAAGGAGCATACGGCCTAAATGCAGCTCATTCATCTCACCCTTTATCTGTCATGATGAAAAGCAAACCAGTCTGCAACAGGAACTGAGAATCTCTGTTCTGAGCTCATACAGACAACCTGTAGTCCACTCATTTCAAAAACTCATCCTGCACCAGAAGGATGCCAATAAAAGATTGCAGTTCTATGTCTTGCACAGAACTGACTGCCAGATTTTATTTAGTTCAAGATGGTGTTGTTCTATACAAAAAACACTCACAGAAAGGATATGCTGTAAAAACACACACATGTATATTTTTTTTACCCAGAGAAACAGACACATTCACAGCCTATTGCTTGGGAAAAGAGCTACTGTGAAAGATTCCAAGTCTGAAAATAAATACCAGAAATAAACAGCCTCTTCCACTCACTAGCCAAATATACCATAGGGTAATCACTGCCTTTAATGGTTTTCACCCCAGGTGAATGACCCAGTAGCTACCAGGAACTTTACTATGTGCACTTTATTGCAGAACATAGAGGCAGCAGATAAAGGAAACTGCTGATAATTTCACATTTAAAAGAATGATTTGCCATTTCTTTAATCAGACATAAGAACTGCAGCCATTTATATGATGTATATACCCCCATTGCTTTGCTGTAGTAGGTTTTTCTCTACTATAGTGTCTTTATGAGCTTATGTAGACAAACACACCATCCCTGCAAGATTTAGGAGAGTATTTCCCTACATACCGTACCAGCCACAGTAACCTTGCTGGCCTCTAACCTAAAAATGAAATTGCCTTGCTTTCAAGAGAGCAAAAATTCAAGTTCTCTTATATTTCCCAACTTTTTTCCTTTGTGGTTTTTTTTTTTTAGAGACAGTCTGCAGTGCACATGCTTCATTTCAGTCAAGCTTTTGATGTCTTCCTCTGCAATGACCTTGAGAACAGATTCAGTCTTGTACTCTTAGAACAACTTAAAACCTTCCTTTCCTAGCCTTCCAGGAGTTAAGAGCACTCTGCTTACCTATCACAACCAGCATTGTCTAGCACTGTTTAGTTAAGCTGCCAATTCTAGTGGCTAGCAAGTGCCAACGTTATTTGTGTCTTAAAGTCTTCCACGCTTGTTTCAAGAACCATATTAGTCAAAGCAGGTATCATCTGCCAGAGCCAGAAAAATCTATCAACAGAAAACATGATTGATCTTCATATCTCGTTATTTCCAACCTTCCCTGACATATTTGATTTTGGCCTTTGAAAGAGACCTGCAGTGGTTTATGGAGGTTCCCTGAAAAGAAATGCAAATTACCTTTTGAACTTTCACATTTTATCTTGCCTACAAGAAAAGTCAACAGAAGAACCAGCTGCTATAGTGCATTATGTATAAAAACCTTGTTACTTGCCAAGACACCAGCATGCATGGCTCTACATTTACTCCTTTTAAGTCAGAACCAACACTATAAGAGGAGAACACATATTTGTAGGAACACAAGGAAATACCATGTTAACATGAGTTGCCACAACCTGAAGCAGTACGGGTACACTGGCATCATTTTTCTGAAGTTTCTGGTGAGGACTGCAGCCAAGGAAACAACCAAAAATAAATTACAGACATCTGTAGAGGCATGAACTGCTATACCAGGGAAAGACAGAACAGTACTCACTTAAGAATTGTGCAAGCTGGCAATAGAGGCTGGTGTTATAGTTTCAAAATCTTTCATGGAATTTTTTTTTCCTTTGCCAACACAGTGGTTTGGGGGTTGGGAGTCAGAACAAGATGTCTTGTTGAAGCCCAGCTCTCTCACTACCTGCTCCTGGAGCCAGCTAACTGCCTAAAGTCTAAACAAAGGGATAGCTCATAGATTTGCATTCCACCATGATGGCTGGGGAGAGGACTGGGGGGGGGTGTTTTGTGGGGAGGACTTTCACTCTTTCCCTGGCTTGGGAGGTGGTGAGAGAGAAGTTTCCTGGTGTTCATTTTTTGCTGGTGCACTACACCTTTGTTCTCCGTCTGCTTGGGTGCCCNTGGCATCACTGATTATCTAACACCAACACAACTGAGTTGGACAATAGTGGTCTTTGAGGCAAAGAAGTTATCTTGCATTTCCTGCAACAGAAAGGAACCACGAGAGGGATGCAGACAGTGACAAAAATCAACAGAAAATGTTTGCAGAAGCCCTTGGACTGAGACTGTATTTGCCATTTAGCTCATCCTGAAGGAGGAGAGGAAAGGAAGTTGCCAAGACAGTTTATTCACTTTCTGGCCTAAAATTCTGTTGAACTGATGTATTAGGATTTTTATATATTCATAGATTTCAATATTTTGTACATTTGTAAATTTTTATATAGCTGTATAATTTCTCACACTTGAGGTAGCAGCTAACAGTTTCTAACAGTTTCTCACAGATTGGGCCACATTCCTGAATTTGTGTTTAACAGTTTTTTCAATGGACAAGATTGCAGCAAGGACATCTTGTTTGGGACACATGCACGTGGACTGGAATAACAAGATATATTGTAGTCAAAACAAGATAGAAGACCCAGGACCCTTGGAGGTGCTCCAACGGGGCAGTTCTGAGGGTGGTACCAGGGGCAAAAGGTTCTCGGGTTGGATGTACCCATTAGATATGATAATTAAGTAGTGTTATAAATTTGTAAGAACTCTATACTGGGTGTGCTCCTATATACTTTGTGCACCTAAAAGCTTTCATTAAAGAATGTTCTCTACCTATACTAATATTGTCTCAAAAGTTTTTTCCTCGATTTTAGGCAACAGAACAGATTAAAGAACTATGATGTGCAGGAATAACCTACAGGATTTAGATCTAAATCAAAGCAATAATCTAAGATTACAAACAATTTTTGCTATGACTGACATATTTTATGTACAAAATGAAGAGCATAAGACAGCATAGCAGGGCATAAACTATATTAACAAGACTTAGAATCAACAGACACTGATGTCCACAAGATAACATCAGGCCAATTTTTTTTGGTTGGGTGCTTAAAGAAAGGAAGACAATCTGCATAAGAAAGGTGAAAATCCTCAAGTTTATCAGAGAACATAACTGGCATTTGCAGAAAACACTGACTAGAAAACATATAAAAGAAACCCTCTTAACACACTGAAGACAGACAACAGTGATGCAATGTTTAAAGAAGTAAGAGGAAGAGAAGCTAAAGAGTCTCATTTAAGATGAGGAGAGGCAAAAAAGCAATCATGGGTTCCAAATACAGGAGGGAGTGTACAGGACAATACATCTGACACACCAAGGTAGTGACAGACATTCTAAAAGAGACGTTTCACATCTTCTCTCTCCACACAGCATTTTTCCAAACCCACTGCTGAAAAAAACCCCTCTCTACTACTACTTTTTCCATCTTCTATAGCTTACAGAACTATTTCAGAACAGGTTATATAAGAGTTTCTCTGTTCTTTTGTACAGAGATACCCATTCCAGAGATTTTTTGAGAATAGTGAGGTGCTTTTCCCTTTTTGTATATATTGAAGACTTGAGGTGACCCTGCCTATGTACTAGTTTTTAAACATCAGACACCAGTCAAGTGTATGACTGCCAACACTGTTGTTTCAGTATCAACAAATTCTAGGAACCCTGAAATGTGTCTGTTCTTCATTCCCGCAATAAATTCTGCACTAACCAGACAGATGGAGAGCAGCGTAAAAACTTGTACACAAGAAGGCAATACCATTCCCTTATAACAAGGAGGAACTCAAGCCAATCACAAATATAAATAGCCCAAACAGTGAGGACTACTACCAATCAAGTCAAATAAACTCAATTTGAATACCTAGGAGGAGGATTCTTCATGCACACTCTGGTTTTGACATATTTTATTATGCTAACTGCAATAGATGAGGTTTGCTATAGGTGGTTAAAACACAATTACTCCATTCAGTGGCTGTAACATGATTAACAGTAGTAATGGCTATCTCACACAGCAAACATACAAATCATATATCTAACATTAGTAATCAGAGAAATTTGAGTGATAACAATAAACAGCTTGACTATTTTAGCAAGCTAGTGTTACAGATAACACACACATCCCACAAGTCACAAAGAAGCCACAAATAGGTACAAACAAGCTTACCGGCAATGGAAACAGCTTCCCGTTTACTTTAATACACAAACTATTAGGATAATTATCTTCCTGAGGGCAGCTTGTCTCTGCTAGGCATAACCTATATCCCCCAAAAGAAAAAGCATCATTTTCAAGTGTCTCCACATTCATATGTCCCCACAAACATCTAGACTTATGTTACATTAGCCAATTAAAAAAGTTGCAAGAAAACACTATGAAAAAGGTACCTTAGCTGAACTTGGACTGTGTAATCTCTCCTGCCCCTGGGCAAGAAGTCTCTGTGACAAAGAGAAATAAAAAGAGAAGTATCCATTTAGACAGCAGGTCTGATATTCCAGTCATATGCAGAAAGAACTGGCATCCTCTGTCAAGAGTTTATAGCAACAATGAAGTATGATTTTGCCAGAGAAGAAAAAACCCTCTTGGCTTACACCATAGGTCTTGCAACAACATGAACCCTGTGACAAAAAAGTAGTCTTCCATTCCTGCAGTCAGGAAACATGCAGGGAAGAAAAGTTTACCACCTCTCTAAATAGTGGCAATTATTTGGAACAGAGTAATTGTTAACTCTTTAATGGAGTAGGATTTGCCCTAAATGCACATAAATTCTGCACGTCCCTGAAGAAAACAGAACAGATAAACTCAATGTAACTGCAGTAAGGATTATCATTCTGCACCTGCAAGCTTTATGTGATGCATAAAATGAACCAAAACCCCCACACTTTCTCCTGAAATTTTGAAAAAGTTTACCTACACTATGCCACACTCTTACTTCTTACCTGGAAATACAGATTTCTCTGACCTGCTGAGGTGTTAAAGCAAAGATAAAAAACTTCTCTTGGAACCTCTGAATACTGCTCTGTACTAGAAAGAGAGAGACAGAAAAGAGGTTTAACCATGGTAATTAAAGTAATTGATTAAAACAGGATCTGCAATTGAGGTGTTGTTTTGTTTTTTTTGAACCAGGCATAAGTCACTTAATATATTCAAATTGTGGTTGAACTGCATTTAACTGCCAACAGGAAAGAATGGAACAAATCATTCATTCAACTATATTCAGATGGCTTAATATCACATTACACTTCAGAACTAAAGAAGCTTGGCAAACTGCATTATAATTCTTTCTCCCAAGGAAGAAATGTTCAAACAAACACACGACAAAATATAACACTGGATACATGATGAAAAGAGTACCACAGAAATGTTTACAACTATTTTGATGTACTACAAGAAGAGAAGGCACACCAGAAGTTATTAATGGACAGCTGGAAATTCAAAAACAGCTAATTCTAACTAAACCTTGGGGAAGGGGGAGTGTAGAAGGAGGACAACCCCTAATGCCACAGAAGCCAGCTAGACTTGATGTCTGGGAATTATCCCTCAGTAGCATTTGGCAAAAAAAATAAATAAATGCAACTTTCATATCAGAAACTGACGTCTGTCAGCAACGGGAAGCTGCACTATTTTAGTATTAAAGGTTCATAGTATGTACATGTTACTTTTCTACTTTCAACTTGAGAAGTTAGAAATCTTGACCTGAAATAAAAGTAGATCAGACTTGTCCAACAATTTAAAGTAAGCAACAAGGAGGACAAATGCAAAAATAGCACAACTAAACCAGGCAAATTTGTAAGAGCTAGTAGACTGTGTTGTTTTTGTAGTTTTAGTTAAATGGAAAAGATTTTTGGTGAATTATTTTCATGCCATCACATGGTTTGGAGCATGGAGGACTGCCCTCCCTGCCCTGTCCAAACTGAGCCAGGGAGGGACTGTCCTCAGCATCTTGTGACCTGCCAGAAAGGGGGATCCCTGAAGTGAAGCAGTGTGAGAACTCAGGGGATAAAATCCCCAGTGCTTCCAGAAACTCTCTCTTGTTCCTGGGTGAATGTGCCAAGAGAAAGGACCCCTGTAGCCTCTGCGTTGGGCACTTCGAGTTCCCCCAGGCCTGTGCAACACCAACTGCTTTCAGTGGCTTTCACTGCTGACTGTCCCTCATGACACTGACCGCTTTTGATGACAGCTGCTCTGCACAACACCATCTGCTTTCAGAGCAGCTTTTGCCTCCAGCTGCCACCATGTGAATGCCACCATGAGACTGCCACTCCCAGCTGAGTTGCTTCAGTGCAACCAAGCGTCACTGACAGCTTGGGATTTTCCCTTTTGGGAGCTGCACAGGGTGCTGCCACCACGTGTGGCCTGCGACTGCCCGGTCCCAGCACCACGCCTGGTCATCCTGGCTCCACCATTGTCACTTCATGTGGTTTGCTATGCCGGAACCCACACTACCGTCTTGGTGGCATAGGACTTCTCTTAGAATGAAATATCCTTCCAGGTTTTGTTTTAACCTAGGGGGAACGGGGTAGCTAGGTAATATTTTCTGCTATTGTTTCCTTTTCCTTTGTTTTTGTTTCTTTTTAGTAGTTATTTTTCCTTTTTCATTAAGACTCCTCATAATTTCTACTTAGTCAATATTTGGGAGGAGTGAAATAAAAGAAAGGAGGGTTTATCTCAGAGGTCTCACTCCTGAGCATATTGTCATTAAACCAAGACAATATATTTGGCACCCAGTGTGAGACTCTGAGAGAGAGAAAGGAGTCAAAAAATAACAATTTTGAGAAATCCATTTGTGTATTGGATATAGAACGCCTTAGCCACCATGTTGTTTGAGCCATTCATGTTTATTTGTCATCTATTCCTGTATACATATTTTCCGTTCACAAGTGTTTTTCTCAAACTGGAGTTTAAAACCAAGGTAGCCTTGTCTATTTTTCAGTTTGTAACCTGGATCCATAGTGTTGTAAACTCAACACCTATAAGTTTCATTTGGAATGTGTTTTTGGGATTGTCTTCCTGCCCTAGCCTAAGCTGTTACCTCTGGGGGTTTACTGATAATGGCACCTAGTCTGGGGGAGAAGTGCAGGGGAGTGACTCCTCTCAATCCTTCACCCATTTCCCTTACAGGTCCACTACAACAGCTTTTGAAAAGTTTAAATTCCCTCTAGATGCTAGGAATACCTTGCTCTTTGTGGTATGTCTGCAAGTTTGCATCATTATGGTCTATCTCATGCATGAAGCTAGTACCAAGATCTCTAAGGAAGGTGTCCAGAAGCCTGCCCTAGGGGTGGGTAACTTTGAGTAGCATGGGTTGTGGGAGGACATGGGTAAGTTCTTGGAGAACTTTTCTGCTCCAATGTCTGGGAAGTTCACTATTGAACAACTTCAGGATCCTGTTAAAGTGATGAGATCCGTGAGGGAAAGGTGCTGTGGTAGATCTATGGAGGGACAGCTTGTGGTTGCATGCAGGGCTTTGGCCCCTGCCTACAGAAAGCTGCTTGGTATGGTGCAGCACCTCCAGAAGGAAAGGAAAGGGAACAAAATACCTGACACCATGGCCACTCAGGATGTGGCTAAGCCAGAAGGGCAACCCTAGCCAATAGAAGTTATCCCTATTTAAAGGAGAAAATATAAGACCAAATCAGTTTGCTCAGTGGATGACGAGGGGGAGGTGGGACCTTCACAAATGGTAGACTCACAGCCAGAGATAATAATTGAATCCCTATCATTTGATAATCTCTGCAATTTGCGGAAAGACATCGTTTGACAACTGAGTCCATTTTGACCAGATTGATCTGAGTCTGGGATCTTACAGGTGAAGGCATGCAGCTTGATGGTACTGAAGTTTGTTTTTTAGGATCCTTGTCCCAGGATGTGGGTATTGACCAGGTGTTCATGAGGGAATCAGAACCCCTTCATCTCTGGATGTGGCTTTTAACAAGCATAAGAAAGAGGTTTGCTTACAGGAACGACCTGAAGGGGCATCATTGCTCCTGAGAGATGATGGAGGAAGGGATACTACACCTGAGGAACTGGCACTGTTAGAGGTACTTTTTGCAAGGGATGGGCAATCCAATCATGACCCTGACAAGGTCAAGTGTACGTTACAAATGTGGTAGAAACTTGGACCTGCAGGGCCACTCGCATACTCTAATTTCCTGGCAACAATGCACTGGAAGGAAAACCAAGAGACAGTGGGTGTTATGATGAATAAACTCAGGACATATGATGAAATCGTCCATGCCCCGTTACGGGCCCATATCTCTTCTGTAGAGAAATTAGTTCAGGACCTCCGGACTCTAACTGAGGAAGTAAAAAGTGACCACAAAAAACTCAGAGAGAGCATTGTCCATGTCTCACCAGTGCAAACTGGAGCCCCTGCTATTCATAACAGGTGTCCCCCAGCTAGGGAGAGGGGGTACATGAGGCAACCTGTGGTTCTTTTTACACAAACATGGGGAAGACATGAGGAAA
>VWZF01001221.1:9375-29913 GCA_013396755.1 Sclerurus mexicanus
CGGCCCGGCCCGGCCCGGCCCGGCCTCCCGGGCCTTCCCTCAGAACCCACCCCACAGCCGGCCCCGCTCCCGCCCCAGCGGGGCACGGCCGCGGCTCCCCCGGCCTTTAATTAGCCGTAATTAAAACGCCTTTTCCCCGCCGCCCCGCGGGGTTCCCACACGCGCCGCCCCCACGAGCGCTCCCGTTCTCCGCGGAGAGGGGAATAAATGGGAAATAAAGGCACGGGGGGCGGCGGGGCCGCACGTGGCGCTGCCCCACCCGCACCCGGCCCACGTGGGGCTGGGGAGGTGGGGACAGAGGGGGGAAAAGGGCACGAAACTTGGTGGAACTCACCGCGGTGCTGCCGCCCGGAGTTTTGGGTACCCGGGGCGCCCCTGAACACCCGCTGTTCCTGCGGGAAAAGCCGCCCAAAGGGACTCCCAGGATGTTGTGAGGGGCAAGAGGAGGGTCACCTTGCGCGTGTCCTTTAACGAGGGGGTGTTCCACTCGGGATGGAGTAGTTTGGAATTAATTGGCACCTCCTTGTTGCCGCTTCCCCGTGTGCGCGACCCGTGTTGATTATGGAGCGCCTTTGGCACGAGGAGATCGTTTAATTGGGCTTAATTAACCCGCGGAGCTCTGTGGAGTCGGAAGGGTTTGGGTGCTGGGGGAGACTGGTGTTATGGGTTTGGATGCGCGCAAGTGAGCATCGCTCGGGAGTTCTGGTTACACCGTGGGGAGCCGGACCAGGGGCTGTCCGCCGAATTTTGGGGCTGTTTCCGCAGAGTTCGAGGTGTGCTGGGGGCTGTGGGTGATTCTTGGGCACGGGTTTGGTGCTGGGACACCCCCAGGTGCCACCTCGCTTGTCCTGCCCGCAGGTGACGGAGCTGGTGCTCGACAACTGCCGGTCCAGCAACGGGGAGATCGAAGGGCTCAATGACTCCTTCAAGGAGCTCCAGTTTCTCAGCATGGCCAACGTCGAGCTGACGTCGCTGGCCAAGCTGCCCACGTTGAGTAAGCTCAGGAAGGTGAGTGTCTCCTGCGTGCTGGTGCTCTGGGGAGGAAAAGTCACGGGTGACGAGCTGCGGGCACACCTTTTGGCCCTTGTGCCGTGCTGACGGTGCTCTGTGGGTCTGTGACGTGGGGTTTTTAAAATCTGAAGTGGTTTTGGGTGTCTCCAGCTGATTATGGCTCGGTCGCTGACTCTGGGGGCACTAACTGGTAACTTGGCTGTGGGTGTTGGGGAGGTTGGCCTCGGTAAGAGGCCCTTGGGTTGCCCAGGTTGCTGGCAGTGAAACCCAGTCCTAAATAACTTCAAATTGAGGTGCCCAAGCCCAGGAGACTTCCGTGTTTTATAGTTCTCATCTCAAAGGAACTTTTTGACAGCCCAAAGCTTGTTAAGTTGGGTGGCTCTTCAAAAGTGATTAAACTCTTAAAGGGAGAAGGAGTAATGATGATGCAGCTGAATCCAGGGGTGAGAATGCAACTATTTAATTCCTTTTCTTACTGTGCAATAGCTGGAATTGAGTGACAACGTCATTTCTGGAGGCCTGGAGGTCCTGGCAGAGCGATGTCCAAATCTCACATATCTCAATCTAAGTGGCAACAAAATCAAAGATCTTGGCACTGTGGAAGCTCTTGTGAGTATGAAGTGGGAGGGGCTCAGGGGACATTTAATAAATACTGGTTTTCATCAAGAATCCGTTAATATTTTTGGAACGGATCAGCGCAAACATTTGTCAGTCTCATGGCCGGTCCTGGTTTGATGGACTCAGTGTCACCCCACTGCTGGAAAATGCTTCCGTGTTGGGGGTGGGATGTCCTGGACGAGGGATTGTTGGCCTTGCTTTGTGTTTGAAGGAAAAATGGCCAGGGTGTGTCGTGCTGCCCCCCCTGTGCACGTTCACGAGGGTGGGTTTGCCTGGCGAGCCTTCATCGACATGTAAAGTGACTCAGACACGTGTGGGATCCGAGCAGGAGCGAGGCAGAGGAGGGAGCTGCTGGTGGAGACCTGTTCACCTGTTTTTCGGGATGATGGGGCTTTCTGTCCAAAGCTGGGCTCTGCGCACACAACCCAACCCCCCGGGCGGGAGCTGCGGGGTGCTGATCTGCACAGGCACCTCTTGGGGGTTCGGCCACTGCCAGCAGCTTGGACTGAACTTCTGGGGAGAAACGAGGGATGGGGACAAAGGAAATCCTGTAGCCGACACGTTACAGCCGGGCTGTGACCCGGGAGCACCACCTGGGTGTGTCGAGAAAGGGAAGAAAAACCCCCTTTTTTTTTGTTTTCAGCAAAATCTGAAGAACTTGAAGAGCCTTGACCTGTTCAACTGTGAGATTACGAACCTCGAGGACTACAGGGACAGCATCTTCGAGCTGCTCCAGCAGATCACGTACCTGGACGGGTTTGATCAGGAGGACAACGAGGCACCAGACTCAGAGGATGATGATGATGGTAACTTCCTGAAACGAACTGGGAGGGAGGAATGGGCTGCTGGAATGAAGGTCTCAGTGTGGGGCAGGGACACCCTGAGCACACGAGTGTGATTTTGCTCGTGCTCCTGAAGCACCAAGTCCAGAGTCTCTGTGAGAGGGTTTGAGTCCTGCAGGAGCTGCCTGGGATTAGGGGAATTGGCCTAAAGATACTTTCACAAAGACACAAATGTTCTCTGGGTAAGTTGGTGCCAGCAGTAAAGCCCTTTGTGCTGCTGAGGGAGGGGACATGCACGCTATTTTGAATAAAAAATGACAGTTTTACAGGGCTTTGTAATGGCTTCAGCCTCATGCTTCAGTGCAATATGGTTTTGGGTTCCAAAAGCACACCAAAGAAGCTCCTTCTGGTCCCACCTCAGTTGCAGTCCTTAAGGAGAGGCTGTTCTTGCTGTCAGCAAATCCTACAGGCTTTGGGAGGTGAAAATAAACCCAGTATTTGAAAACAGATTAATAGCTTATGTTGAAAATTGATTTAAGTGTCAAATCACCTGGTTATGTCTTGTCATTTGCTGACCTGGCCCATGCCAGGGATTAGTGCTCCAGGCACAGGGAGGAAGGGAGGGACCATCCCTTTGGAGCTCCAGGTGTTGCATTTCCCAGCCAGTGATCGGGTAACAGACGTTAAGGTGGATTTGCCTTCAAATATGTGTGTCCTTCACTGCAGAAGGGGATGAAGATGATGATGATGATGAGAACGAAGCTGGGCCTCCCGGAGAATATGAAGAGGAAGATGATGAAGACGATGGAGCCTCAGATTTGGGGGAGGGTGAAGAGGAGGAGGAAGTTGGTCTTTCTTACCTGATGAAAGAAGAGATTCAGGTAAAGGTGGTAAATTCTGCCAAGTGCAGGAAGTGAAGCCCCTGCAGGGTTCTGTGGGTGTGGGAAACAACTCCAGTGCAGTTCCAGGGTATGGAAAACAGCCACCTTTTACAAGGTGGTGGGCAGAGTCTTGCAGCTGTAAACTGGCCATGCCAAAATTCCATGAGAGTTTGCTTCCTCTCAGGGAGTGGGTTTAATTCCCGTGCTCCCCTCCTTGACTTGTGACACTCCTCTGTTTGTAAAGTTCCTCCAGCAGAGGGATATGAAAACAAGACCCGAGTTTGCTGAATTCTCCGGAGCGGATTGTTAAGTCGTTTACATTTCTCAGCTTAAACCAAAACAAAAAAAACCCAACACAACTTATTATTTTCACAATAACTTGGGAAGATACTGTTGTGCTCTGTCCTTGTCCTTGGCCCTTACTGACCACGGGTTCAAGGGAAATCTAAAGCCGTTGGCATCTCTCTCCCAGTTGATTTGTCAAGAACTTACTCTGAGATGGCACAGGGTAGTGAGAAGTGGAGAATAGCAAAAAAAATGGGACTCTGGGGGCAGCTGCTGCCCCAGCAGGATTTCTGCTTGGGGTCAGTGTTGGAAACAAAACTTCAATGAACAGCAATTGTAAAAATGTTTCCCACCCGTTGTACAGGATGAAGAGGACGACGATGACTACGTTGAAGGAGGGGACGAGGAGGAAGAAGGTAAGTGCTCAAGCTGTGCATGAAACAATCAATTCTCTGTGATTCTGTACCTTTGTGGCTTTGGGACGTTAATGCAAAAATAAAAGTGAGGAAGAAACATCAGGTTTCGAAAAGGAAAGCACTGCATCTCCTGCACAGCTGGGAGCTGTGAGAAGGACTGTGGCCCTCGTTATTGACATGCATTGACAATGTCCCCCACGTGCAGCTCTGCTGGCAGAGCCCTGGCAGCCAGGAGCAGCTGGAGCTTTCCCTTTATCCAGCTCCAGTGGCTTCTCCATGAGCAATTCCACTCCAGGGTAGCTCTGGGGAGTCAGACTGAGCCCAGGAGCTTGTCCAGGGACCACAATGATGTTTTTTCTATCCGGTCTTTCCCTCAGTGGCTGTGACTCCTTAATGCCAGACATTTTGCTGGTTGCCGTGGGCATAATGGTCAAACTGCAGAAGCAGCCAGGGCGAGGGGCTGGTGCTGCTTGGAGGTGCAGGGTGTGATCCCCTGTGGAAAACACGGTGTCCGTGCAGGCTGGTGCTGCCCTGGGGCCTTTTCCAGAGCACAAAGTTCTATTTGCAACAAGTGGGTTACTGGATCAAAACTTCCCCATCTGCGTAAAGACAGGCCCCAGGATTTCTCCCTAGCTGGGCTCAGTGGGGTGGCTTTGGGAGCTGGATCTTCCCCTTGCCAAAAAACGGGAATTTCGAAGGAGCAGCGCGGATTCTTCACTTTGTAGCAAGGCAGCCCCGGCGCTGGGCCGGGCCACCGGCCAGGGAATGACTCCCGGGGCATTCCCGAGTTGGAAGGGGCAGCACTGCACTGCGGGCTCCCACCACCAGAGCGCACAGCGCGCCGCCAGAGCCCGGCCTGTTCCTGGGGAAAACTGGGATGTTGTGCGGGATCCCCCAGGGGGAGAGGGGCGAGCACATCCCACCTGGCACCCACACTGGTGCAGGGTGCTTGGGAGCTCGGGTGGGAAAAGCTCATTTGCGCTTTAATTCTCAAAGGTGTTTTTTGTAATGTCAGTTCCCATGTGGGACGTGACGTGCTCAGTGTGACCCTGGTTTTGTGGGACCAGGGATGTTCCTGCGGGAACGCCGTGCGTGTTCCCATCGGCTGTGTGTGAGCTAACAGGCTGTGTGCATCCCTCTTCCCTTGGCAGAGGGCGTCCGAGGGGAGAAGAGGAAACGAGAGCCCGAGGACGAAGGCGAGGAAGAGGAGGATTAACTTGCAGGACCAGACTCTCCACTTATGGAAGACGCAATAGTGATTATGCAGCTCTGTATGTCCATGTACCATAGATGTCCCGACAGAAATCCTATGTTAACTTTTTATAGCAGAAGTGTGGTTTTACTATTCCTGCCCCTTTTATCATTCCAGATAAGCTCTGATAGCCCGTAGGAACCTTCTGTAGAGAACAGTTTTCAGCCCTATAATCACTGAAGCCATTGGCAAGTTCCCCCCACCAGACTTTTCTTTGGAGCTCTTTCATTTCGTACAGATTTGCTGTGTTGGTCATCGTTAGCCCCGAGTCCGACCCCCCGTCCCGTGGGTTTAATATTGGGAGCTTCCTTCGGGATTTTAAAGTTTTTATGCTTAAAAAGATTAATTCTCAAACGCTCTCTTAAATCAGTTGACTCTGTGCTGAGTTTTCTAGGGATTCCTTTGGAAACCTCCAACTAGATGACACCAGTGTTTCGGTTTTTTAAAAAAGTGACTCCTGTGGTATTTTTTAAGGCTTCTCTCCAGTTTGGGTGTTCCAGGGTGAAGCCTCAGTGGGTTTCAGAAAATCTTTTTGTTTTCCTGCTCATCGTTTGGGGCGTTCACTAGATTCCTTCAGGGGTGTGTTTTGGCAAACCAAAAGAGTCGTGTTCTATAAAGGGTCGCAATCCATACATTTCTGTCCCAAATCCACTGTCACTGCAAGTATTAACAAAGCCATTAATGTGTAGTTTCAAACCATCTCACTAGAAACCTTTGTTAAACCTTCGCTCACATTGTCACTCTGGGAATTCTGCACCAACCGTGGCTATAAAATGTGTAAAATAGATGAAACGTGCATTTCTGATGCAGAAGTGAACGGGTAACTCCTCCAAGCGCGTTGTTTCCCAGCCTCCCCCAGCTTTTCTAGAACCATTGGAGGGAAGGGTAACCCCAAGTTGATCCCTCTCCACACGTCACCCCAAGCTGTGTCAGTCTGGCTGAAGGCAGAACGCTCAGTTCGCGTGGAACAGTCGGGGGTATTTGGGGGTTTGTATCGAGTGGCTGCAGAGACGCGTCGGGAGCAAGCGCAGGGGATGTGCAGAGAAGCTTTTTCCAGCAGCCTTTAATAATTCCTAATAATTCTGCCCCGATGTGTCATCTCCCCTGTTGGAAACGGGGTCTGACTTCCAGCATTCCTCCTTCCCTCGCCATCTGGGTTCCACATGGCGTAGTCTCCCGCTGACCGACGTCTCCTGTGGGTCCTGAACCAAATATCACACGCAGCTTTATCCCAGAGACTTATTTTTGTACCTGTCCTGGCTGCCGGAAACTGGGGAGAGCCCCCCTGGGTGGGAAGAGGGAGATCCCTGGGCCGGTTCCCTGCGGATGTGCCGTGGGAATTGCACCCCTCAGCTGGATGTGACCTGCAGCTCTTCCGTGGAGCGTAGATGGTGCAGGGTTGGGGTTCTGCAAAGCCCCGTTCCCCGTGTGTGTGTGTGTGTGGGTTTTTCCCCTCCCCAGCTAGAGCCTTAACTCGGGGTTTCTCCTGTAGCTGTGGCCTCGGAGTGGGGTCAGGCACCCTCGGGACCAGCTGACTCCTTGGGCTTTGTGGGGTTTTCTTTAGGAATATCTCTAAAGGCGCTAGAAAAGTCGTGGTGAAACCTTTGCAGCCACAAGTGAGTCCTGTGTGACGAGTCCTGGGTGGGTCGGTGCGTATCTGTCGTGTCCTGGGGGGCTCCGTGCTCGGCTTTGAGAGAAAAGGTGTTCTCCCATCCTTTTGCTTATCGTTTTTAGATTGAAACCTGTTATTTATAAGTGTGTCCCGTCGCAGCGCCTCCGTGTCAGGGTTTTCACGTTACTTACGCAGATAAAATTAGTTTTAAATGGAAAAAAAGAAATAAAAGAGAGTCTATTTTGATGGATTAAAGCGAGGTGGGTCGCGGGCTTGCTCCCAAGAGACTGCAGCCCTTCGCTGGGCCACACTTCCCTTCCCAAGCAGCCACACGTGTCAGCCCCCACGTGGAACCCGAGCCCCCACGGCCCCAAACTCCTGCTGGTCTCTGGCCCCGGTGTCACCGTCCCCAGCCCCGTGCCCCGCGCCCGGCATGCAGCAACAGCGTTTTTTAACGAGGAATTCAGAGCCTCCGGATTAACTTTTGAAAACTTTTTTGCTTGGTGGGTGGTCTTTTCATGCAAATAACGTCAGGGTGGGTTTTATATTTTGTAGAGGTTTTGTCCTATTTTAATGCTCTTTGTATGGCAGTCTGTATATAGTGTGGTTCGGTTCCTTCTCCGACTTTCCTGAAACTTTGGAGTAACTGATTTTGTGCAACTGTGTTTTGAATAAAGCCATGACAGTGTTAAATTAAAAGACGACAGCCCTGCAGCACTCTTCTGATAACTTTTAGTTGTAACAAAACATGTTTCCTCCCCACGTGTGCTGTAAATTTTAAATTAAAAAGTTTTCAAACCGAATTATTTCAAATAAATTGAGACTATTGTATTGGATTACTTCTTGGGGTTATGTCCAGCTTTGGAGAATGGGATGTTTCTGAAGGAATAGAGTAAGAGGGAATTGTTTCCTGTTATCTTTTACATGTGGTGGAATGTGGGGATGTGTCTTTCTAGGGATGGAACTTGGACTTTAGTTCTTGGTACCGTTTTGACAGTGAAAGAAGGACATTCTGGAAAACCTGAGCGTGTTTAGGTGGGTTTAACACAGACATTTGAGTCCGGCAGAGTCTTAAGAAACAAAAATTAAACCAAGAGCCTGTTTGTGTTCTGCTTTTCACCAAACCCTGACTGTGCCCAGCACTCCCAGCTCGAGTCTGGTGCTCAGTTGTTCCTCACACGAGAACAATGTTTAAAAAAAAAAACCTGCAGCTCCTCCCGAGCCAGACAGAGCATTGTTTTATCTTGGGATTAGTCCAGCATTCCTGGCAAAAATCCCCTGGATGCACTTGACAAAGCCACCAGCAAGCAGGCTTTTCTGCTGCTGGATGAGCAATTAGGCAAGAAACGGGTGGTGTCCTCCTGGGATACTTTATTTATTTGCTTTTAAAGTTTAAAAGGGTGGGGAGGAATTGCTGTTCCAGCTGAAGGCCAGCGCCGCCTGCTCTGCTCATTTCCCACTGGGTTTGCGACCGAAAAGGCACCCTGAGTAACAGAGGTTAAACCCACCTTTTGGCAGCACCGGGGGGTGAGGCAAAGCCTTTCACGGCGGAGGGCTGTGGTGGGGGAGGCTGTGTGGGCGCATCCTCAGCACCGGGACACACCTGCCGGTGGGCTCGTCCTCATGGATGGCGGAACCAGCCCCTCCTGCCCCGGCTCACCCCTGCCGGGGGGCCCGGCGCTCTGTGCCCCGCGCTGAGGGGGCGCTCGGCCGCCCTCCATTTTGTCGCAGTGAGGGGAAAGGTGGGGGGGGCCTGGCAGCTTCCTCCTCCTCCTCCTACCGGGGCTTTTGTGCTGCCTCCCCGCGCTCATCCCCCGGCCCTCCTCTCGCCGGGGGTGCCGCCTCGCCTCCCCTTCCTTCCCCATGAGGAGGATGAGGGGGCTCCTTCCTCCTTCCGCCATCGCCCCCCCCCGTCCCCTCCCGGCGTTCCCGCCTCCGGGGGGCGCGCNGAGCTCCCACGTCACAGCAAAAACTTATCGGGACCGACAGGAACGACTCGGGTAATTTGTATTTCTGAAACCCAAGAATATTGTCTTCGGTGTGTTCTTTCGTCATTGTCGCTGCCGGAGGATCCGCGCTGAGAGCTGTGGGATCGGCCCTGCAAACTCAAGTCCTGCCCTGTTTTGTGCAAGAAGTTATAAATGTGTTTAAGGATGATTTAATTGAGCTCTGAATGCCAAATGCTGGGGGTGCTCCCACCTCCCGTGCACACCCATCCCGTGCTCCCACTGCCGTGTTAAATGCTGGGCTTGGGCTGTCCCCCTCCAAAGTGCCCCTTTTCCACCCCAAAACACCCCGTCCCCCTCCAAAATCCCCTTTTCCACCCCAAAACACCCCCTGTCTCCTTCCAAAGTGCACCTTTTTCAGGAGCCCCCGTGTTTCCAGGCGGCTCCCGCTGCAATGTAGTTCCTGACATCCCCCAGATTTGTCCTGCTTTCCCAGGGAAATGCGGCACCTTCGGGTTTACCGGGCAAACCTCGCTTTCCTCACCCCCAATTCCAGGTTAATTCAGCCCAGCCACAGCCCCGGAGGGATTTGGGTCATTTCTGTGCCCCGGGTTCCTGGGCCAGGGCTCCCACAGGTCAGACCTTCACAAAAGGAGGGTTTTTTGGTACAAAATGTGATCCTAGAACTCCTGGAACCATCCTTTGCCATTCCTACACATTCCATGACCATGAGTTAGCCTTTCGCCCCCCTTTATTCCCCCTCAAGTGAAATTAATTTTAAAAAGTCACACTGCTGAGGAGATAAACCCTGGGGGTTTCTTGATGCCCTCGGGGAACTCGCTTTCAACTTTCTTCATATGTGTGTTTTGATGTGAGGACAGGGAAGCCGATTCTCATGGAATGCCACGGACTCCTCAGGAATTTGGGGTCTGGAGGAAAGCGTGAAAACCCCCGTGAGCCGTGGGACGGAGCAATGAGGGATCCCAGCAGGAGAACTGCCCCGACCTGCAGCGAACAGAACTGCTCTTGGGTTTGGCAGCCAGAGCTGCTGAATGCTAAAAATACACACCACCACTTTCTCTGACCATACACATCGCAAAGGGCTGAGGCAGAGGATGGGGCCTGGCTTTATGAGGTAAAAACGATGCTTGAATTATTTTTATCCGTTCCCGGGTCTCTTGGTCGTGCCAGGGGTCGTGCTGTCACGTTGGACACTCGTGCTCTCTGTTCGTGGATGGGGGACACAGATGGAGAGCTGGGGCTGCCCCAGGGTTCTCAAAAGCTCTGGGTGGGACAGAAGGACTCGGGGACAGCAGCTGCTTCGAGCAGGACACACAAAATATCCCTCTGCAGAGCCCAGGGAGGGGAAATTCCCGGTGCTGCCACTCCTGGGAGGTTTCTCACTGGAAGGGTTTGGCCTTGGGAACACTCTTCTGGTTTTAAACTTTAAAATTGCAGTTCACAGCATGCTTCAGTTTCTGCTTTGAGTGTGTCTCGTAAAAGAAAATAAATAAAAAAAGGCAGCCCCAAAAATAGCCAAGGAAAGCCTTTCCTCCTGCTGCAGATTTAACTGGCACAAATGAGGCAGAATCCAAAAATAAATGTTTGGCCACAGCAGCAAACCAGGAGAAAACTGCAGGGCACATGAAAGCTGGGAACTCCTGGCACTGAGGAAAAGGATTCTCTTCCAGGAGAAAAATGACCCCAGAGTTGAGGATTGTGTTGGAAAAGGAGCGGGTCTGTCCTACATGAGTGAAACACGTTCACGCAGGGTGTTGGAAGGGCATTTCCTTCTAGAGTAGAGTTAAAATAATCCTCGTGGTGACTGAGCCAGTCAGGGCTCCTCAGCGTGGCCTCGGAGAAGCCCTGATTTCTTCTGGCCATTTGTGGTGCCTGGTCGCCTCCTTGTCCCCTTCCTGTATCCTTCCTGGGGATGCTGGAATCCTGTTTAATTGGGAATCTGAGGCTGGAAAGGCTCCTGGCTAATGGCATGTTGATACTGAGGTGTCTCTGCAGAAAGTGCCTTCCCAAACCCCTTTCAGACTCATATTTGTGTCTCTCGGCTTCGTCACCAGGATGACTCATAACTCTTCTGCTTGGGAGTGGTGTTTCTCCTGCTCTCGGTGTTTCAAGCGAGCTCCCACGTCACAGCAAAAACTTATCGGGACCGACAGGAACGACTCGGGTAATTTGTATTTCTGAAACCCAAGAATATTGTCTTCGGTGTGTTCTTTCGTCATTGTCGCTGCCGGAGGATCCGCGCTGAGAGCTGTGGGATCGGCCCTGCAAACTCAAGTCCTGCCCTGTTTTGTGCAAGAAGTTATAAATGTGTTTAAGGATGATTTAATTGAGCTCTGAATGCCAAATGCTGGGGGTGCTCCCACCTCCCGTGCACACCCATCCCGTGCTCCCACTGCCGTGTTAAATGCTGGGCTTGGGCTGTCCCCCTCCAAAGTGCCCCTTTCCACCCCAAAACACCCCCTGTCCCTGTCTAAAGGCACAGACTCGTGGGGATGAGAATGTTTCCTCTCATTATATGCAGAGGGGGTATTTCCATCTCAGTCCTTGTGTAGCACTGGGGGTGGAAGGCTGATTGTTGCTGAAACCTTTAACATTAACATGTTACACGAATTCAAGAGGTTTTCCCCGAGAGAGCCCTTTATTTCCCCCACTCATCCGGAATTCCTCCTCATCCACATCCCCGCACAGACCTGCCATGCCTTTGTGATCACCAGCAGGGATGGGAGGAGGAAGAATATTAATATCTCCCTGCCCTGAGTTTCTGGGTCGCTGGAGGCTTCAGCTGCTGCAGAATCTCTTACATGAAGGTCAGGCGTTCTGCCCACGAGGAGCACGAAGTGTGTGTGAACCGCGGGGGGATCGGGAAAGCAGAGGCTGCCCCGGAGCCCGTGTTCCCTCGGGTACCACGGGGTTCAATAATTGCTGCTCCACGCAGGGCTCCCCATGGCTGTTCCCTAAGCAGGCATTCCCGATCCCTCGGGCTGCAGGACATCCCCGGACTGGCAAGAACGAGCACTAGAGGGCACAGCGCGACCAGCGAAGGGTGCAGGGTTTGGAGAGGGGCAGGCACAGCCCAGCCCGGGTGTCTCTGAGTGTCTCTGAGCCGCCTTCCACCTGTGGGGGTCCAGGTGGCTGCTTAAAACACCGCATTTCGGGAGGCTCTGGGCTCCTCAGCTGCATTTGTTCGTGGGTGAAAATGCAGCAGAGATGGCCAGAGTAGGAAGGGGCTCTTGCCGTGAGTCCTTGTGGATTCCCCATCCCTGGAAGTGTTCAGGGTTGGACGGGGCTTGGAGCAGCCTGGGCTGGTGAAAGGTGTCCCTGCCCATGGCCAGGGGATGGAACTGGGTGGGCTTTAAGGTCCCTCCCAACCCAACCCGTTCCATTACCCCGTGATCCGTGGCAAACACACAGTGGAGCTATTTAAGCAGGCAAAATGCAAATCCCTTAGAAGGGAATTGCTGTTCTGAAGGATGCAGACAGCCCTGGGCTGTTGGGTGCTGGAATGATTCTGGCCATCCGTGGCCAGCCTGAGGAGCAGCACCTTTAACCCCACTCAGGCCTCAGAGCCCCAGAAAGTCTTGGCTGGACAAACCCCGGCCTGGTGGTGGTGATAGTTCTGTGAGCAGAACCCTCATCCCTATGGGACACGTGGGATCCTGGAGTCCGAGTGTGCCTGGTGCATCCACCCGCTCCCCGGGTGACTGATCTTTGTACACGGCCAGGGAAGAAGAGCTGAGAGCAAGGGATGAAGTGCCCAGGGCTCTCCTTCATTCTGTTGGTGCTGATTTGCCTCCGGGCCAGTGCTGGCCCAGCTCAGCTCGCCGGGGGCCACTGCAGTTTGTGCTGCACCAGGAGACGCTCCCCGGGTTTCTCCAGAGCAGCCTCCCCCTCCCTGCAGCCCAGCTTTCCTCCTCCCAGCCCACTTGCTGCTATATATAATCTCAGCACTGTCTACCTCTCTGCAGACAGAGCAGGGAGTCGTGCTTCCCACAGATGGCGAGATGGCATCCAGAGCCCTGTCTGTTCCTGGAAAAGCCAGCTCTGATCACCTGCTGGCCCTCTGGTCCTCTACAGGTCACAGGGTCACTTGGTTTGTGTCTGCTGGCAGGAAACAAATGGGTGAAGTTCGATCAACGAGAGGCCTGGCTCATACTGGCTCATAAAAACAGAGTTTGGCCTTTGCAAGTCAAATAGATCCCGTGGAAAATCGGTTCTGCTTTCCGTGCTCAAGTCAGATATTTGCCCGCTGCCATCTGCTCCCTCCTGCCTTCCAGGGAAGAGTTCACCCACCAGCTCACCAGCGAGAGCAAAGCTAGGCAAACCTGGCCGAATCCTTGTTTCTCCACGGCCACGTCTCCAGCTGCTCCTGCCTGCATCTCCTCCCCTGCCTGTCCGTCTGGCCCCTCTGTTACACCTGAGCCCGTGCCTCATCTGCCTGTGATCCATCCTTTCAACCACAGACCCTGCTCTGCTGCGGAGGGGCAATTCCACGATGTTTGTCAGCCAGAATCCCCCTCGCGGGGCCGAAGAATCCAGGGCAGCAGACGCAGGAGCCGTGCCCTGGGCACTGGCAGTGGAGTGCACTCTCCTGGAGAGAACGGCAAGGACCGGGGAAACGCAGACAAACCAGTGGAATTCCTTCTGGGATTTCAGCACAAGGTGTCGCTTCGATTTATGACTCCTGTGTGAAGTACAAGTAGGAGAACGGAAGGGCTGGACTCTTCCAAGCAACCAGATGTGCCCCTGGGGTGGGACACGGAGTGGAGAGCACGGGCTGGAGCGTGTGCTGGGAGGGCAGAGCTGACGCCGCCTGCTCACACCGTGTGGGGACACTTCTG
This sequence comes from Sclerurus mexicanus, assembly GCA_013396755.1. Lineage (NCBI taxonomy): Eukaryota > Metazoa > Chordata > Aves > Passeriformes > Furnariidae > Sclerurus > Sclerurus mexicanus. The sequence continues at coordinate 23,038 of VWZF01001221.1, forward strand.
AAACCCTACAGAGATGCTGTCTCACCTCTCGGCGTTTCCTCTGCCCACCCACTCAGCCTCCCCGTGAGCCGAGTTTGTGCTGCTGCAGCGTTCCTGAGGGACCTGGGTTATTCCTCACTTCCAGAAACGTCACTGCCTTTGTTTTCAGGCGCCTCAAACCCAACTTCCCTTTTCACGCTGCCACCGAAACAGTTTTCTGTCCTTTTCTTGCTGCTCAGCAGTTTGGGAATGTGCCATTACACAGAGGAGGCATCTCCTGGGCTCAGGCCCCGGGATCTGGGCGCTCCTGAGCTGTGGAATAGCGGGATCAGAGTATGGCAGTGGATCCAGGACCTGGGAAGAGCAGGGCTCATTATTCAAACGCTGCCTCTGCCAGCTCCTCGGGGCACGATTTGGGATGAATCACCCTGTTCCACGCGCCCTTGCCCCGTGCCAAGGGCAAGCATGAGGTTGCTTGGCTCAAAATAGGAAGAAGCTGCTCCGCCCTCGTGATTCCCGGCAGGTGAGCTGCACCTTCCCGTGTCAGGGACAGCATTCCCACAGGAAGGGAGCTGATGCCACGGGGCAGCAGGAGGCACGTTGTTCATTACTGGGTGGTGCGAGTGACAGCGAGGAACAAAACCTTCCCTAAGATCTTCCCGCTTCATGTAATGGGAAAATACAAACCAGAGGTGCCAATTTAGCTCCAGAGAGGAGAAGGGAGGCTGGAAATGGGAACAGACCGGGTGCTGGGTACCGGGCAGAGTGGTGAGGGTGCCAGGGAGGAGAGAGCGGGGTAAGGAGGACTGTGAACATATTTACAGCCATCTGGCACCCTGGATTATCCAAAGAACGAGGCTGCTGGAGCACTCCCTGAGATGTGGAAGGCGAGGGAAGGAGGAGTCGGTTTGGGCAGAGGATCCTGAGGGCTTCATGCTTTCAACGTGTGTTTTTTGGAAATGTTTCGTGTCACTCGTAGGATTATTTGTGTTGCTGGAGGTTCAGGGAAATGAGACCAGAAGGAAGTGGAAGGGCCACTCCTTCTGGAGCTTTGCTTCCAGGTTTCTAGAAATCAAGTCATGGGAAAGAAAAGATATATTGGGAAATCTTGGTTGCTTGGAAGGCAGCGTCAGGGATCAGGAATGAATCAGGAAAAGCTGGATTCTTCCTCGTCTATGCCACTGACAGGGTGTTGGTGTTACCTGAAGTCCTGCAGTTTTTAGTGGGAAATCTCCAAGTTATTTAGGAAAAAATCCCATGTTCTAGAACTCCACAGCAACCACGTTAACACGAGGTCGTGGTACTTAGAAAGGAAGAAGGGAAGTAAAGAACTGATGTTTCTGAGCCCCGGTGTTAGGCTTTTATTGAGCCACAGCTCCTCTGGGCAGCCTGAGTGCCTCACCACCCTCCCAGGGCAGAACTCCTTCCCAAAACCCCATCCAGACCCTCTCCCTCCCCGTTTGAAGCCATTCATGACTCAGCCCATCTGTTGGGAGTCCTTTAAATAATGATGTCTGCTGGGTCACTCCAGACCTTTGCTCGCTGCCCGGCATCAGCCTGGGAGCCACGGATTCCTCCGGCTCTCAATGGGTCCCTCTGTCCTGCGTGTATGGGCTCTTTATTCCTGCCACAGGCCAAGTTCTGTCGGCCCCAGGGCAGGGCTTTGGAAGGAAGGAGGGAGCAGCATTTCAGTGCAGAACTCCCAAGCCGGTGGTGTCGGGAGGGGGCTGAGCTGTGCACTTTGAACTGTGGCTCATCTGGCCTCTCCCAGACATCCCCCAAAGACAAAAAGCTTTCAAACCCCCCCGTCTTCCCTCTGAGCAGGGGCTCGTCGCGTCAAAACAGAGCAACAAGTTGCTGAAACACGTGACAAATTAAGGAAGTGGAAGTGTCGCTGTAGTTGTTTGAAACCCCCCGAGATTTGCCATCCCAGAGCCAGGCTCAGGAAACACTTCCCAAAGGCCCGGCTACAGCTGAACCTTTCACCTTTTCCACTCCAGGTGTCACTTCAAGCAGCCACAGCATCGAACCAGCCTCTCGGGGAGGGGGGCGTGGGGATGCTCTGAGCCTGATGAGGAGCTCTGGCAGCTCAAACTGGATTTGGGAAAAAGAAATCCAAGGCACCGTGCTGTGTATCTCACCGAAGAATTCCCCCCTGAAGAGACAGGAACACAGACAGACCTCTACACATGATATTCCAGGGGTGTATTTGCACACAGCTACACCTGACGTACAAAACCCCTGAGTTTTTCCCTTCTCTCCTTTTTTTGGGGAAGTGGGTCTGTTCTTGCCGAGCTTTAATTCGAAAACCTGGTTGGAACTTGTTAAGTCAATAATTATTCTCGTGGATGTGGGTCAAACTATTTTCTCTCTCTTCCTCTCCCGGGACTTGGAAGAGGATTCGATCCTCCAGCGCTTCCCGTTTTACTTGGAAAGTCCAAACTGATTGTCCGTCGGGGGTGAAAGCTGACCAGGCACAGGGTCGTGGTGCCCACCAGGACCACGGGGTGTTCACCCCCAGCTGCTGGCACAGGGGGCCAGGAAAGGGTGTCCCAGCTCCACTAACGTAGCAGAGTGCCTTGGGATCCCAGGGAATTCATTTGGGGGCTTTGCTGAACGTACAATTCAGTTGGGATATCGGAGGGTCTGTGGCTTCCCACCTCCCACCTCCAGAAACGGATCCCACCTCCTCTTGGAGGAAAGAGAAGCAGCAATTTCTGCGTTTTCCTCCAGTGGTGACTCCAAGAAGTCCCTTCTGCACAGCAGGAGCCGATGGCTGTGCCGGAGAGCCGTGTTTATCCACCCCCTCCCCAGCCTGAGAACACCCTGCCGTGAGTCACCGGCGTTCCTGCTCCGCTCGGGGGGTTGGGGGCTTTTTCCAAGCCTGCAAACTGCTGCAGAAACCGGCCTTAATCCACCGCAGTTCTCCTCCCGTGGCCCGCTTTGCCAGGTGCAATTCCAGCCCGCGGGAATAGGGCTGGAACGACGGGAACCTGGTTCTGCTTTGCTGGGTTTTGCCTCCCTCCAGCAGCGCGAAAGTCGCCTCCGAGTAAGCGCAAATTCTATTTAAAGCCACCGAGGGCCTCTTAATCGGCGCCTCCTGCTTTCCAGGGGCCTCTCGGCACTGCGGGGACGCTGCGGCTGCTCCCCCTGTCCGGCCCAGGGGGTGAAATTCGGGGCCACCGTGTGTCACGTGGGGCCGACCCCAAACGTGCTCCCCTGCCAGGTGAGGCTGAACTCGGCCCCCTCGCCTCCCTGGGGTGGCTTTGTTGGGTTTTCAGCCCTCTGTTGGGTATGGCAGCCCCTCCCGGTGTTTCACGGGGTCATGGAATCATGGAACGAGTTGGTTTGGGAGCGACCTTGGGTCTCGTCCAGTGCCACCCCCCGCCACGGGGCAGGGAACCCTCCCGCTATTCCAGGGTGCTCCAACCTGGCCTTGGACACTCCCAGGGATCCAGGGGCAGCTCAGCTCCCCTGCCCAACCCGCGCCAGGGCCTGCCCACCCTCCCAGCCAAGAATTCCCTCCCAAGCAAAGCATTCCTTCCTAAGGCATCTCCGAAAGGCACGGCAGGGAGGCGGGAGGGAAGGACGGCGCTCAACTGAAGCCTTCGAGGCGGAGGGGGAGAGAATCGCCCAAAAAAGGCTCTGTGGCCGGGAGGGTGGGTGGGCTCCCGGGGTTCCTCGTGCCACGAGCCTTGTTTGGCCGGGAGCGGGAGCATCCCGAGGGTTGGCCGTGCCGGGGCAGCAGGAGGAGGCGGCACACGCTCCCGCTCCCCGCCACGTGGCGAGCAAATCGCGGCTATTTTTACAGGAGACGCCTTGCCCGCGTCTTAAGAATCCAGCCCCGCTCCGTCTCCCCGGGAGCGTAATGGAAACAGCAATTCCAAAATCCGAGGGGAGGTGCCGGGGAGGGAGTCACAGGAACGGCACCTGGGATGCAGGAGGTCACGGGACTTTGGGGACAAGTGACGTCCCTTCGGAGCGGGCCAAGAGGGGGCCAAAGTCAGGGCCAGGGCAAAAACTGCTGCAAGGGTCAGATCTGAAAGGTGCCGGTAAAAAGGCTTCAGGGAACTTGTGGCAGCAGCAATGATCCCCCAGTGATTCTAAGGGAGAAGGACCAATTAAAACCAACCAGCCGCAGCAACACGAGCCTGGGAGCGAGGCTGAGCAGCCCCGGGAACGTCACCGAGCTCCTTCAGGGGGCTCAGCCAGGGGAGAAAAGAGACAACACCGACCACGAGCAGGAGATAACGCTGTGGGTTTAATGCTTCCGTGGACTGTTTGCACCGTAGGTAAGGGAATTAGGTTTCCTTGTAAAAAACAAGGAACGGTTGGATGTTACCACGTGGGTGAGACATCACCACGTCCTGCTCACAGGTGTGAAAGCTGAGCCAGCCCTTGAGCCGAGCTCTCGGTGACGGATCTGAGCTCTGCTCCGGGCTCAGCTTTCGCTCCAGCAGGGCTGATCCTGAGCCGGGGCTGCACACGGAGTACCTGCTGCTGTCTGACTGTGACACCTGAGAGCAGTGCCAAACCCACCAAACCTGCTGCTGTCTGACTGTGACACCTGAGAGGGCAGTGCCAAACCCACCAAACCTGCTGCTGTCTGACTGTGACACCTGAGAGGGCAGTGCCAAACCCACCAAACCTGCTGCTGTCTGACTGTGACACCTGAGAGGGCAGTGCCAAACCCACCAAACCTGCTGCTGTCTGACTGTGACACCTGAGAGGGCAGTGCCAAACCCACCAAACCTGCTGCTGTCTGACTGTGACACCTGAGAGGGCAGTGCCAAACCCACCAAACCTGCTGCTGTCTGACTGTGACACCTGAGAGGGCAGTGCCAAACCCACCAAACCTGCTGCTGTCTGACTGTGACACCTGAGAGGGCAGTGCCAAACCCACCAAACCTGCTGCTGTCTGACTGTGACACCTGAGAGGGCAGTGCCAAACCCACCAAACCTGCTGCTGTCTGACTGTGACACCTGAGAGGGCAGTGCCAAACCCACCAAACCTGCTGCTGTCTGACTGTGACACCTGAGAGGGCAGTGCCAAACCCACCAAACCTGCTGCTGTCTGACTGTGACACCTGAGAGGGCAGTGCCAAACCCACCAAACCTGCTGCTGTCTGACTGTGACACCTGAGAGGGCAGTGCCAAACCCACCAAACCTGCTGCTGTCTGACTGTGACACCTGAGAGGGCAGTGCCAAACCCACCAAACCTGCTGCTGTCTGACTGTGACACCTGAGAGGGCAGTGCCAAACCCACCAAACCTGCTGCTGTCTGACTGTGACACCTGAGAGGGCAGTGCCAAACCCACCAAACCTGCTGCTGTCTGACTGTGACACCTGAGAGGGCAGTGCCAAACCTGCTGCTGTCTGACTGTGACACCTGAGAGCGCAGTGCCAAACCCACCAAACCTGTGCTGCCCAACTGCTGCCCTCTCAACTCAAAGAAAAGGAAAAAAAGGGAGAACTGGGAATGTAAAAGCCCCGAGTCCCCCAACCACCTCCGTGGGCTGTTGGATCCAAGGCTTTGACCTCTGGTCAAAGGGAAGGGAAGGCATCACTGGCACCTCCCGTCTCTCGGGGCCGGGGGGGTCTGGGAAGCACCCACGGCCTGAGGGGATCGGGGTGCACACGGATTGCGTCCCTGCTGCCCTTCCAGAGGGCTCTGCGTGCACCCCAAAGGGACAGCTGCCAACCCTGAGCTCGCCAAAGGACTGTGCCAGGACAGAGCCCACTCGCCGCACCCGGTGAGCGCCCACTCAACACCAGAGGCCAGCCTGGACTTCCAGCACCTTCATGCCCTGGATAATGGGGACTTCCAGGCACCTTTTTGACCTCTTTTGTGTCATTTATTCCCAAGAGGGCGACGAGGGAACAGGACGAGTCTCCCGGTGGAGGAGCTGACGTTTGGGACACGGCCCGGACACGGGAGCAGCAGCGCCAGGGCTCATCCAGCGTGGGATTCTCCACCCCACGGGCTGCTCCAGGCGGGCACAGGCATTTCCTGGGAACCAGGAGGAAACCGGAGCCTGCGGTGCAAAGGGAGCTCTTACAAAGGAGGTATAAACTGCAACTGATTTATTGGAACACAGGGTCGATTCATCGGGGGGGGATGCGACGGAGGAAAGGAAGGGTCCAAGCTTCGAGAAGCAAATTTGGGCGAGAACAGGCACCTTTTCACTCTTTTTTTGAACACTGTAAATAATAATAATTAAAAAAAAAAACCCAAAAGAGCAGACAGCCGCCCTGCCCGGTCCCTCCCTCCCATCCCAAGGCTCGCCTTCACATCATGCTCTTCCTGAACTGCGGCCGTGAGCTCTGTCTGGGCTTCGAGTCTGACTGCTGCAGCTCGAGCTGCTTGTACAGGTCCCTCAGCTCCTTGATCTCCTGCAGCACCCTCCTGGCCTGGCTCCAGGTGGAGGAAGCCTCCCCCAGCAGCCTCTCGGATTCCTGCAGGATCCTTTCAGAGTCCGACTTGGAAGATGACGAGGAAGAAGAGGTGGTGGTGCTGGCGGTGCTGGTGGCGTTGGAGTCCTCGGCCTTCCCTTTGCCTTCCCCGTAGCCCTTCACCTCCGTCAGCAGTTCCTGAGTTTTTTCCAGTTTCAGTGCAACCAGTTCCTGTATCCGGGACAGCCGCTCCGGCTCCGCCGAGGCCGACTCCGGCTCCCTCCTCGGCGCCGCCCGGTGCGCCGACGAGTCCCGCCGGGACAGGATCTCTTCCATGGAGGCACATTTGTTCTTCTCCGAGCGCGACAGCCTCTTGGGCGCCTGCGGCGTGTACACGGCCCCCCTGTCGAAGGAGTCCTCGCGCCGCCCTGCCCCGTCCCACGAGGTCGCCTCCCGCCGCACGGGGCTCCCCGTCCGCCCCGTCTCCGGCACGCCGGCGTCCT
>VWZF01001221.1:39727-52096 GCA_013396755.1 Sclerurus mexicanus
GAGTGTGGCTCCCAAAAGCGAGGAGACGCTCGGCTTCCTAAAAAATACCCTCTTTTGGCTTATTTTGTCTTGTCTCCTGCGTGTCCTGCAAGTCCAGGACTTGTCCGAGTGTGGGACTGAGGTCATGGATAGGATTTATGGATCAGAGGTGGGTGAGGAAGAGGGAGAAGCAGAGAAGGAGAGAAGAGATTGATCCATCCTCTCCCAGTGGATGTTTTACAATGACACCGTCCATCCCATCGCTGGACAACACCCCCACCCCGGTTTCAAGGTGGAGTTTCACCCCAGTACTCTGGAATTAGCGTGTGCTTGGATTGCTGAGTGTTTCCAGAGCTTTTGTGAGTGTTGGTGTCCCGTTCTGAGCATCCACATTCCCGTGAGCTCCCTGTTGGTGAGCTGTGGGATGCACTGAATACCTGGGAATACCTGGGAATACGGTCATTAGGGACACGAGTCACTGTGCACCCAATTCAGGGGTCGCCTTCTCCTCCCGTGCCCGTGCAGCCCTGACCTCCGTGGGGCCCCACGCTGGGATCTGCCATCCCCGTGCCTCAGTTTCCCCTTTTCCCCCCTGTGGGCAGAGCCGGCTCTGGGCAGGGCCGATGCCAGAGGGGCAGAGGAGCTGCCCGGAGCCCCCAGCCCGGCTCGCTGGGACACCACAGAACCCTCCACTTCAGGGTCATTTTGCCTCTCGTCCTTCCTCGCGTCCTGCTTTCGGTGCCCGGGGCCCGCGGAGCACCGGCGCGGGGCCAATGCCAGATGGCACCGTGCTGGCGGCGGAGGGACAGCTCTGTCGTGCCCTTCGGGTCCAGCGCCCACTCCCTTCCTAAATGCCCGCGGTGCCAGGGAAGCGGCAGCAGGGAAGGCACCTGCACGCGGGGCCCCGTCCCTGGGAGCAGGAATTCGGCTCCAGCTGGGCTCCTCAGCCCGTTCTGGCAGTGCCACAGTGAGTCACGTTCGTGAAGGATGTGCCCAGTGATTCAGAGCTGGAAACGTCAACAACTGACACGGGAGGAAGGAGACAGGAGGGAACCCGGCTCCCGTTTCCGTACCGGGAACGGGCAGTGGCACTCCCAGCCATGGACGCTGCTCCCACTGGGATCACTGGGCTGGGCAGGGACAGGGTGGGGGGGCCTCCCTGAGCCAGGGTCACACTGGTGGGGCAGGGGACTTGGTCTGTGTAGCTCCCCATCGCTGTCCTTGTCCCTGTCCCCATCCCAATCTCCATTCCCAGCCCGGTCCCCATCCCTGCCCCTGTTCCCATTCCCAGCCCTATCCCTGTCCCTGTCCCCATCCCTGCCCCCGTTCCCATTCCCAGCCCTATCCCTGTCCCCATCCCTGCCCCGTCCCCCTCCCGTGGGCAGCACAAAACGCCCCTTGAGGAGTGTCCGTGTCCCTCCCACGCTCTCAGGGCCCCTTTGCTCCCCCCAGCCCCGGTGCTGATCCACGGAGACCGTGCCCAAGTCTCACCTTCCTGCAGAGCAGATCAGCAAACTCTCGGTTTGTTGACGCCTTTAACACCCCCCACACGGCGTNTGCCCCTGTTCCCATTCCCAGCCCTATCCCTGTCCCTGTCCCCATCCCTGCCCCCGTTCCCATTCCCAGCCCTATCCCTGTCCCTGTCCCAATCCCTGCCCCTGTTCCCATTCCCAGCCCTATCCCTGTCCCCATCCCTGCCCCGTCCCCCTCCCGTGGGCAGCACAAAACGCCCCTTGAGGAGTGTCCGTGTCCCTCCCACGCTCTCAGGGCCCCTTTGCTCCCCCCAGCCCCGGTGCTGATCCACGGAGACCGTGCCCAAGTCTCACCTTCCTGCAGAGCAGATCAGCAAACTCTCGGTTTGTTGACGCCTTTAACACCCCCCACACGGCGTTTTGCCTCTGGATATCGAGTGTGAAGCTGCCGCCTGGAAGATGAGCCGAGTTTAATTAGGGCACGTGCCTTCCCGTGTCTCTGCTCACGGCATTGTCTGGGAAAGGGGCTGCTGGGGGGGGATTTGTCCCCCGGGAGTGGAGGGGGCTCCTCTGAGCACTCAGCTCCTCTTTTGGGGTCTCAGGCTGGCAGAGACCTTTTGGCTCTGCCCCATCCCAACAGGGGCAGGGGGAGGTGTTTCCTGCCCCCCCAAAAGCTGCCCGGGACCCCCTGGGGCCGGGTCCCCTCCGCCCTAAAGGGCTTTGCTCTCTCCCACAGCAACAGGACTTAGCTGGGATGCCCAAGATAATTCCCAGAGATTTAGGAGCTCGTTTCATTTGATCTGGCTTGTTAAATCCCAATCAAGTGCTGATTAGAGGCCACGGGGCAGAGCTGGAAATGCCCTCACAGGTACCTTGGTGTGGTCCTCGAGGGGAGCAGAAGCTCCTGAGGAGGCTCAGGCTGTGACTGCACCTCGTGGCACTGGGAAAATGGGAATCATCCGACAGACAGACCGGGCCAAAATGGGGGATTTAATAGGATTCAACATATACAGAGAACAGAGCAGAGCAAAGGGCTCCTGTGCCCACCAGCTGCACCCCCAGAGCTGCTCCCCTGCCCTGGGGCAGGACCCTTGGGGTCCTCAGGGGACCCAGCTTGTGCGTCCCCTTGGAGAGCCGGGAGCTGCAGGGATTCAGGAGCTCGCCCAGGCTCCCCTCGGGTGCCAATCCCAGCTCTGGAGCTGTTTGTGAGGGGCCAACGAGGAGCTGCAGGGTGGGGGGCACGTCCTGGTCCTCGGGGCCACCGAGGGGACGCTCCGGCCCCAGTGCAGGAGTATCCAGCTGTGGATGGGCAGAAATGGACTCATTCCTTCAGGATTCATCCCTTCAGGACTCATTCCTTCAGGATTCACCGTCGGCTGCTGGACCTCGGTGGGACCTGGGAGCTCTCGGTGCTCCGGCCACGGAACCCCGAGGCTGTGACCTCCTCCAGGAAGCTGCAGGGAAAGGCTCGGGTTAGTGGGCTCTGAGACACGGCCCCAGCGCCACGGGGGTGCGGAATCATGGAATTGTTTGGGTTGGAAAAGCCCTCCGAGCTCAGCCGTCAACCCAACAGTGCCAAGGCTGTGTCCCCAAGTGCCACATCCACGTGGCTTCCAACAGTGCCAGGGGTGGTGACTCCACCACTGCCACGGGCAGCCAGGGCTGGAGAGCCTGTTCCATGGAGGAATTCTCCCCAGTATCCAACCTGACCCTCCGCTGGTGCAACTTGGGGCCGTTTCCTCTGCTCCTGTCCCTTCTCCACTGACAGAGGGGGCACCTGCCCACAACGCCGGGGTCCAACAAGAGGTCAGCCCTGCCCACCCCTCTCCTGTGGCTGTCCCGGCACAGCTGAAGGCAGGAGACACGAATTCAAGAGCAAACAAGCAGCTCCCAAAGCCAGGAATGCTCCCAGCCAGGAAGATGCTGCTGGAGGAGGACGGGTCCTCTGGCAACGAGACACCACAGCCGTTCCCAGGCTGACTCATCCCCTCACTGTGCTGATCAGGTGATCTCAACAGTAATGCTTAAAAAAAACACCCCAAAAAGGATAAAGAAATACAACCCGGGCTACGCCACAAATCCTACAGGAATGGGATTCCCCTAAACCGGGTCTGGAGCAGCTCTTCCTGCCCAGGTGGGGAATCCTGAGGGCTCTGAAAGACCCCAAAACCTGAGGCAGAGCCCTGCTGTGAGCGCTGGGGGCCACAGCTGGGTGTGGAGGGGCTCAGACAGGACACTGCCCGTGCTGTGACACCTGGCTCTGTCACCTGGCTCCACGTTCCAGCCCGAGGTTATTTTTAGGCACTGGAGCCAGGCAGAGCTGAGCTGTGGCACGGAACGACCTGCTGGTGTTTTTTGAGGCCTCCCGGTTCTGTGCCGTCCAGGGCAGGTTGTGCCCCAGACCACGGACCCCTCAGGCCTCTCCAAGCACCTTCCAGGTCTGGAGTGTCCCAGGGCAAGAGCCAAACTCCCACCTGTCCCAGCACGAGCTGCACCACGGCCCAAATCCCCCGTGCTGGGGTTGTCACTCCCACAACCCTGCGGATCCTGCGGGAGCAGGTGAGGACCCGGCCCGGGGACCTTGCAGGTTCCTCCACGGCTTCTCCACCTGAGCAGGGCCTGAAGATCAAACCCCCGGGAGAAATGAACCGATTCCCAGCCCCACTCGGACCCCCAGGAGCAAGGAGGGGCCCCAGGAGGCTCCGGTAACTGGGTAACTGGGTCAGGCTCCACATCCCGGGATTAGTCCGGGCAGGATACGCTCAACCTGCCCGGGATGAGTCAGCCCCGGGGCCAGATGTTCCTCCTGCTCCCAGCCAGCCCCTTTTAGCCGATTATTGATCCTCTGTAACCCTTCCTCCTCCAAACCCCGAGAGCTGCTTTGGAGCAGGGCGGGTCCCCGGGAGCAGAGCCGGGTTCTCCAGCCCCAGTGCCCACAGATGTTGGCCCCAGTGCCCACAGATGTTGGCCCCAGTGCCCGAGGGGCTGCAGGAACAATGGAGCCTGAGGATTAGGTGCTTACACGGCTGCTCGGCGCATTAGCACCCAAATCCCCTTGTTTCTGGTGACATATCCGCCCTAATCCCGCGGGAATCAGGAAGGCCACGGATGACAGGAGGGGTTGGGACACACTAAAATCTGGGTTCCCTCACATCAGACACCTCAGGGATGCGCTGAGGTTTCCCTGATCCTTGAGCACTGGGCTGGAATCGTGGAGAACAACAGACAGGAGACATTTCCGTTGTCTTTCCACCAGCGGGATCCCTTCACCCAAGAGACAATGGATCGTGGGGAGGGGACTCCAGCCCCCCTGCCCGGCCCCAGCGTGGCCTCAGTTCTCCCCTGCGCCCCAAAGGGAGCAATTCGGGTCCAGGGAAGAGTTCTTTGTGTTTATAAACCAGACGTTTCCCACCAGGGATTCCACACCAGACGGGATCTTTGCCCACCTCCAGCAAGGTTCAGGCAGTGCTGAATTCCCACGTGCTGCTCCGGCTTCCCAGAGCGTGGGGGGAATTACAGGCAGGAAAACCTCCATGGAAAACTCTACTTCCCTGCCCTTGAACTCAGGGAAAGGAAGTTTAAAGCTCCAGCCTGGTGATTTGTCCTGGAGCCACCACGAGCAGAGCTGAGCCTGGAGCCCTGACCCCCATTTCCACCCGGTGCCTGGTGGGGATCCCTTCAACATCCCAAATTCCTGCCGTGCCAGCGGGATCCCTCCCGCATCCCCAATTCCTGCCGTGCCAGCGGGATCCCAAGGGAGACAGGCAGACTCTACCTCCTGGTGTTGTGGATGGTGGTGCCCCCCAGGACGATGCGCACGCCGGGGTTGGAGCGGTTCAGGTTGTACACGGTCAGCGCCTCCTCGTACGTGGCCCCTCCGATGAGGAACACAACGATGTCCTGGGGCCTGGGATAGGGGCACAAACCAGGGAATGCTCTGGGCTGGAGGGACCTGAAAGCTCCTGGGGTTCACGGGATGCTTTCCACCAGACCAGGTGGAGCCGAGCCCTGCCCAGCCTGGCCTTGAGCACCTCCTGGGATGGGGCAGCCAGGAGCAGACACACCCAAGGATAAATCCCGCCCTGGAGAAAGTAATCCATGATCCTGACCCCCTCTCACCCCTGGGATCTGCCAGGCTCAGAGCTGCCCCGTGAAATGCCCCCAAACCCTCGCTGTCTCTCCCAGACAGACTCCAGCAGCACCCCCAGCTCCCTGCAGATCCACATGCCCATGTTTAATGCATGATTCAGGCTCCGCTGCAGCTGGGAAACCACAATCGATGCCGGAGTCAGGCGAGGACACGGAGCCACCTCGGAGCTCCCGGGCTCGGGGTGGAGGGCACGGGGCAGCTCCTCTGTGGCTGATCATGAGCCACCAGTGCTCGTGCCTCAGCTCGCCAGGTGTATCCCAGTGCCAGGTGTAGGGCGGGCTCTGCCCAACTGGCCCCACGTACCTGTCCCGGAGCGTGTTGGGGCCCAGGTAGGGGTACTGGCTGTCCTTGAGCTTTCCTTTGATGAGCTGGTCCAGCGTTTCCTGGAGCAGGGGCTGGTGCTGTGTGTACACGTTCTCAATGCCCTGTGGGGGGAGAGAAGCTCTTTGGGAACTGGGAAGGTGAGGAGGGATCACCAGAGGCACTGCATCGCCTGCTGGCACAGCGAGTGTTCCCCTGCATTTGGGATTGGAGGCTCTTCAGCAACTCACTCCCACTGTCCACAGCGGAATCCTGAAGCCACCGCCCTCCCTGTGAAATCCCAGCCCCAAGCCAGCAGCCCATTGCTGCCAGCCCCTGCTCCAGTTTTGGCCGAAATCACCCCTCTCAGACAGCGTGGTACCTTCAGGCCTTTGAGGAACTGCTTGGTGATGGCCACGGCATCCTTGGGGCCAAAGAGGTCACTGCCCCGGACCCGCTTCCCTCCGTACTCCACCACGGCCGACACCAGCTGTGCAGGGAGAGGGCAGGAGCCGTCAGCCTGGGAGCTCCTCACGGAGCTCCGGGACAAGGACCCAGCGAGCTGATCCCGGTGGAACCACAGCCCCACCTCCCCCGACCCTCCTGCACGAGGAGCGGCCCCGTCTGCGCCGCCTGCGCGGCGGTGGCTCCCCCACGCGAGGTGACATCATCCCGCTCCTCCACCTCCTCGCCAGCTGCTCCTGGCACTGCCACCAGCTCCCTTCCCACGGCTCCTCTCCAGCCCCAGCCCCGCGCCCCCATCCTGCGGCCGCTGCCTGTGCGGGAGACGGGGAGAGGGGGCGAGGAGGAGGAGAGAAGCACGGCCCAGGCCCACGCTCCCCTCCCAGCAGACTCCTGCCACCCCTGCTTCGTTCAGTCCTTCATCGTTCCACAGAACAGTCCAGGGTGGAAGGGGCCTCTGGAGACCACCCAGTCCAAGCCCCAGTAACCCCAGTTTAGGAAATGGAATCACTCCTTTAAAAAGCCTTTTAAAGCCGCACCTGCAGGTCCCAGCCGAGCTCAGGGTTAAGGTTGGGCTGACCCACAGTGGGCAGGTTAAGCCACAAAGAGCAGCGATTCCCTCCTGTGCCCCCACCCTGGGGTTACCCCTCGTGCCCCACATGGGGGTTACCCCTCATTGTGCCCTCACCCGAGTTACCTCCTTGTACCCCCACCCTGGATTTGCCCCCCATGTCTCCACTCTGGATTCACCCCNCGGGCACGGGGGGCTCAGGGGGCACCGCGGGCTGGGCAGGGCCCGCCGACCCCACTGGTGCCACTGGGGCTACTGGTATCAGTGCCCAGGGGATGCTGATCAGACTGGTGGCACTGCATGGGGGAGTCTGACGGGACTGGTGGCACTGGGTCAGTGCCTAGGGGGTGCTAACCCGACTGGTGGCACTGGTGTCAGTGCCTAGGGGGTGCTAACCCGACTGGTGGCACTGGTGTCAGTGCCTAGGGGGTGCTAACCCGACTGGTGGCACTGGTGTCAGTGCCTAGGGGGTGCTAACCCGACTGGTGGCACTGGTGTCAGTGCCTAGGGGGTGCTAACCCGACNGGATTCCCCCCCCCGTGCCCCCGGTTACCTTGCGGTACCTGTCGGTGCCCCCGCGGCCGCGCAGCTCCTCCAGCAGGGCGCCGAGGCCGCTGCTGGCGTGGCGCTCGTAGCGCAGGGCGTAGAGCATCACCAGCCGCGCCGCGTCCAGCTCCGACACCCGCGGGCTCTGCAGCACCCGCCGCACGCTCTGCGGGCACGGGGGGCTCAGGGGGCACCGCGGGCTGGGCGGGGCCCGCCGACCCCACTGGTGCCACTGGGNGTGTCAGTGCCTAGGGGGTGCTAACCCGACTGGTGGCACTGCCTGGGGGATGCTAACCTGACTGGTGGCACTGGTGGCACTGCATGGGGGATGCCAATCGGACTGGTGGCACTGGCTTAGGGACACTAATCAGACTGGCCTCACTGGTGTCATTGCCTGGGGGATGCCAATCGGACTGGTGGCACTGGTGTCAGTGCCTAGGGGGTGCTAACCCGACTGGTGGCACTGCCTGGGGGATGCTAACCTGACTGGTGGCACTGGTGGCACTGCATGGGGGATGCCAATCGGACTGGTGTCACTGACTTAAGGACACAGAACCAGACTGGCCTCACCGGTGTCCCTGCAGGAGGGGAAGGTCAGCTGGCACTTCCAGACACCTCCAAGGCTCTGCTCAGCCCTTCCTGACTCAGGCAGAGCCACAACTGGCCCCAGGTTCAACCATGACATTGGCTCAAAACCCCCCCATTTCCTTGTTGGAAGGTGCAAGGCAGAAGCACCAAGGTCTCAGCAAACCTTTGGATGTGAGTTGGGGAGGAGCAAATTGCACATTTGGAAGCAAAGGAAGGAAGGAAGGAACTAAAGCATGGAAAGGGAGATCCCAGCTGGAGGGAAGAGCAGGGATCTCAGTTATCGCTCCTGATCCGCTGCTGGATTCACTTCCCCGGCTCAGCTGTTTGAACAATGCTGACTAGTTAATAAAAACCACAGGATAGACCCTGCCTGTGAGGGGGCTCAGCAGGAACTTCACCACTGGAGTTCAGGGGTTCACCTGCGAGGGGAGGGACGGAGCCCCAGGGAGGTTCCTGTGCTGGCAGTGCCAGGATCAGCGGGAAGCAGGGAGAACAGAACAGCCATTGTGCAAGGCAGGAGCTGGGATTCCAACCCTCCCTTCAGCTCCTGCACTGTGTCAGGGTTAATGAGAGCCCAGGGGAGGAATAACCCAAATGTCCTGGGCTGGGGGGCCTGGGGCCACCAGAGAGCGAGCAATCCTTGAAGTGACATCAGGGGAGAACAATTCCACCCTTATTGCAGGCTCTGGCTGCTTGCTCCTTGTCCCGTGGCCTTGCCCTTCTCGCTGCCATGGGGAGCCACGGCAGGGACAGCCCGGGGCAGGGTGGCTGCAGGGACAAAGATCCCACTTCCATGGCTTCCCATTCATTTCTGAGCTGCTGCAAGTTTTCCACCAGCCTCACTTGTTGGAAGCACAACAGGGCCCCTCGGGCATGGGGCTGGAAGGGAACTGAGGCAGCTTCTCTGCTCTCAAAGCTGCAGAAACACTGTTTGTGCAGGCCAGGGCCAAGGTGACCCCGGGAATCCCGGGATCCACCTGCCAGGGCAGGGCTGACCTGCCAGCAGCTGGCACTGCCACATCCTCCCTGAGCCCCGGAGCTGGTGATGCACCATGGGAGAGTGTTGGATTGTGGAATCTAAGGACAGGATGGGCAGAGATGCTCCTCAAGCCAGTTACTAACGCTGACTCACCCCCACCTGAGCCGAGCAGGGAGCAGCAATTCCACATCCACCGTCCCACCCCGCAGGTACCCGGGCACAGAACTCCCAGTGCCTCCCAGCACCAACCCCACACCCCCAGGGGAGCGACGGGCTCCAACCCCCAGACCCAGGCCTGGCACGGAGCACCTGGAGGGCGCTGGAATGGTCGTTCTGGCAGGCCAGCTCCTGCTCCACCTCCGACACCTCCAGCAGGTTCCGCTCGGCCACGAGCCGGGAGAGCTCCCCCACCACCGTCACGTGCTTGGACACCGTCCCAGACATCTTCTTGAACTGAGGGTAGTTCTCCACAAAGGCCTGCGAGGGGCAAACCGAGGCAGTGGGTGCTTCCAGGGAAAAGCAGGAGACACAGGGTGGGTGCAGCCAGCCATAAATTGCAGGGATTCACAGCAATCCAAGCCCTGTGCGGAGGATTGGGCACCTTCATCCCAGGAGCCCATGGGATTTCTCCCATTCCTAGGAGACTTCTGGGAGGGGTTGTACTTCTTATTTACTCCTGAAGTTCAGGTCTACAGAAGGCACCTCCAAAGACACCTCCAGATTCTTTACACCCCGAGCAGTGGCCGAGGTAACAGCCCATGCTCCAGAACCCAGCTGGGATGGGCTCTGTCCGTACCTTCATATCTGCAATGGACTCCAGCTTCTGCTGCTCCTTCGGCTTCCTCCTCTGGAAATCCTCCATCAGGTTCTTGATGTTGGTGCCAATCTCGGCGAAGTTCAGGTACATGTTCTGCAGCACGGGGAGGGAGTCTTGAGCAGCTGGGAGAAGGTGGCCCCTGTGCCCCCCCAGCCCTTCACGTGGGTTTGAAACACAACCACAAAGGCGACACTTTATCTCTCCTGCCAGGTGTCACTCGCTGCTGCAGCTCCGTGACCTCCACCACCGGCACATCCCCACCCCAATGCTCCCAGTTCCTTCCCCGTGCCAAAACACCAGCGGGACACGACCCCCCCTGCAGTTCAGCTGCTCGAGGAGACCCCCGGGACACCCACATTGGCGTAGAACTCGTCGTTCTCAGCCGACAGGACGACCTCCCGCAGGTCCTTGCTGATCCCCGGCACGCGGGACAGGTCGATGCGGTTGTTGTTGATCCCCAGCAGCTCGTGGACCATGGCCTGGTACGTCCACTGCCAGGGGACAGAGGGAGGCAAAGGGGTCACCTTGGTGAGGCGCAGCACCGGGAGATCAATGGATTGCAGCTGAGCCCGACCAAGGCTGCCCCTGCTCCCCCAGGACACGCGGCGCGGCCCGGGAGCGCCACCGAGCGACGATCAGACGGGCGGAGAGCACAGAGGGGTCGCCCAGGGCACGGGGGCTCTGCAGGGCTCCCATCCCTGGCCCGGCCTGGCACACCTGGCCGGGGCCCACCTGGTTCAGGAGAGGGGTGATGGCGTCGTCGGAGCGGTCCAGGATGAGAAGCAGGGGAGGGACCTCGGTGCGGCGGAAGTCGAAGAGCTCGTACTCCTTTGTGATCACTTGCTGTGGAGAAACGGGAAGTACCCCACTTGGACACGTGGAAAACTCTCCCTCTCCGTGTGGATAGGGGTACGGAGGGAAAGGGGGGTGCTCCTGCGGGGAGGAGCTGAGGCCCTGGGTGTGCAGCTCTCCAGAGCCTGTTTTGGGAGCAGAGAGGGACGTGAAGGAAACGATGGAATTTCCAAGAACTGACTGAAAAGGGGTTGAAAACCCAAACTAACCGAGACCGAATTCCCCTCCAGGGGACGTGCCCTGGGCTCCCCTCACCTTCACGCACTCGGCCAAGCGCTTTGCCGGCTCCGAGGAGAGCTGGTACCGGATCATGGGGCACTTCTTCAGGGACAGCAGCAGAGCAGTGAGCCCCTGGGTCGTCCTGGCCAGCTGAGCCTGGTCCCAGCTGCGGCCCTGGGAGGAAAAGGCTGCGCCTTACACGGATGCACATCCTCGTTCCCAAGTCCTGAAGTCTCACAGGAAACTCGGGCTGGGCCAGAGGAGCAGGTACCCCCGGGGGCCAAGCGTTCCCCTCCTTGCCAAGGACCACTCCTCCCCACTTGTGGCCCCTCTGGCAGCCCCCCCATGGCCCCAGTTTGGGTTCCTACCCGGCAGCAGCCCAGGAGGTTGAGGGAGAAGACGTGTGGGTTCACCGCGATGTAGTCGCCGTAGAACTCCTGGTGAGGGGAGCAGGACAGTCCCCTGTGTGTCACCAGCCCTGTGCCAGCACTGCCACCAACACCCAACCCCTGCCCAGACACGCTGGCTCGGGCCATCCCTCCTTCCTCCACCCCAAACCCCTCTGATCCCACCTCTCCTCCCGTCTGTCCCGGGCCTTGCTCCAGTGCACTCCACAAACACGGAATCAGGAATCACTGAGGCTGGAAAAGCCCTTCCAGGCCACCGAGTCCAACCACCCCACCAGCACTGCCAAGGCCACCACTGACCCGTGTCCCCAAGTGTCCCATCCACATGGACTTAGACAATTCCAGGGACAGTGCCTGCCCTTGTGAGACACCAGCAGTGGCCCCAAAATGAGGGCACGAAGAACTGGGACCATTTCTGTCCACCCTTCCTCCCACCCAGGCAGGTCAGGAACAACAGCCCTGCTACCCCCATGACCTCTGTGAGCCTGGACCCTCCCTTTGCTTTTGAGTCCACCTAAAATATCCCAACTTCACCTGGACTTCAGCCACGACCTCCTGCTCGTCCGCCTCTGCCAAGGCCTTCACGTCGCTCTTGCTGATCACGTTGCTGAAGTCTGGGAGGGAACAGCGAAGGGACAGTGGGGGGGTTTGGGCAGATCCCATGGGACAGCACACCTGGAGCTCCTCCAGAGCCGGAGCAGATCCCACAGGGACCCTCTGACCCTGCACCTGCAGCTGTTGGAACCCTAAGCCCCCTCCCAGGGATGCTCCCAGCCCACCCCCCTGGCTCCGTGTCCTGTGGAGCTGCAATGACATCTAGAGGCCACTGCACCCAGATCCCGGGATCCCACCCATGGATTCCCGGGCTGGACTTCAACCCCAAACCAGCTGGAGTCGTTCTGCTTCATTCCCAAACCCACAGAACGTTCCCTGGCGTGAGCAGAACACGTGGGAAGCACCTGCCTGATACAGCCAGCTTGGAACTGTGTGATCCACACCGGGACGTGGAATCTGTCCCATCCACGCT
>VWZF01001221.1:56723-70830 GCA_013396755.1 Sclerurus mexicanus
CTAAATCCCCCCCTGGACATCCTAAATCCCCCCCCAGGCCCCCGGGCACCCCCAGACCCCCGGGCACCCCCAGACCCCCGGGCCGAGGCTGCCCCGGGGCAGTTCCCGTGACTTTCCCGAAACCCCGGGGATTTGCGGCCAAAGAATTTCCCTCCCAGCGCTCGCTTCTCCCACCGGGAGCGCCGGTTCAACCGGGATCCTTTCCCGTGGATCCCTTCCCGGGAATCCTTTCCCAGGGTCCCTTTCCCAAGGTCCCTTCCCGGGGATGAGCCCGGGGATCGCCGGTCCCAATCCAGGGGGAAAAGCGGCTCCTTCCCCGGCTCCCGAGGTGTGAGAGCCTTGGGATTGCCCGAATCCCACCGGGATGGAGCGCGGCCGGGCACGGGAGGAGGATCCGGGGCTCTGCCCGTCCCGGGGGCGGCGTTTTGTGCTGGAGCCCCTGGCGTTTGGGGGAAACCTGTGCCGGGATGTGGGATGGGATGTGGAGCCGGGATGGGGCTCCGGGATGCAGCTCTGAGATGTGGCTTCGGGATGCGGAGCTGGAGTGGGAATGCAGCCCTGGGATGGGCTCTGGAATGTGGAGCCAGGATGCAGCTCCGGGATGTGGAACTGGAATGGGAATACAGCCCTGGGATGGACTCCGGGATGTGGAGCCAGGATGCAGCTCCAGGATGTGGAGCTGGGATCGGCTCCGGGATGTGGAACTGGAATGGGAATACAGCCCTGGGATGCAGCTCCGGATTGGGAATGCAGCTCCGGAGAGCCTTGGGAGATGCTCCCGCCCCCCTCAGATCCCCCAGCCCTTCCTTACACCCCAAACCCAGCCCTGGAAAGGACAGAAAAGTGGATTTTCCCGGCGGGAAGAGCGCTGGGTCAGAAGGCTCCGGGGAGGACACATGGAATGGGGGATAAAACATGGCCTCGTTGCTTGGAGCATCCCTCGGGACACCGGGAAGGACGGAGTGTGTGGGGCCTGGAGATCCAGGGATGGGGCTGGGAACAGTCCTGGCCTGGTTGAAGGAGAATTTGGCTCAGAGGGAGTTTCCTCGGTGCAGCTTCCGAGGGAAGAGTTTATTGTCGGCTCCTCGGAGCGGGTTGTTGGACAATCCCTGTAATTCCTGGGAGCAGAGGGATTGATATCCAGGAGGGAAGATGATGATGGTGGGGCAGAACCTGGATTCCACTGCTGCTTTTGTGTTGGAGGCCTTTTCAGCTTTTATCCGTCTGGGAGGCGTCACTCCAGTGGGCTCCTCAGCCCAAAACTCAGGATAATGCAGGTGCTGGGAAGAGCCCGGCTGTGTCTGGAGCGACGGGAAGCTGCTGGAGCTCTGGAAAACGGGATAAAGCTGTTGTTGGAGGCACTGAGGGTTTATCAGAACGGGATGATTCCCATACTCCCGCTGTGGCTCCCTCAGGCCCGGGGCCTGCCACGACTCCTGAGCACCAGCGTGGTTTTGGGAGCCCTTTTCCCTGCTGGAAAAGCTCCCTTTGGATCGTGCCACAACTCTGCCAGAGGCTCCCCAGCCTGCAATTCCCGGGATGGTGGATTTCCCTGGAGAGTTGCTCGTCCCAAGCACGAGGTGTGACCGCAGCTGCCTGTCCCATCTGCTCCCAAATATCCCTGGTTTTTCCCTCTTGGACTGCCTTCCCTCTGCTCCCAAATATCCCTGGTTTTTCCCTCTTGGACTGCCTTCCCTCTGCTCCCAAATATCCCTGGTTTTTCCCTCTTGGACTGCCTTCCCTCTGCTCCCACAGTGCCCTTCCTTCAGGCTGAAGGAGCCGCTGAGCTCGCAGGACGTCCCGCACCGCCGGTTTTATGGGGACTAACTGGAGTTTGGGCTTTGCTGATGGAATTTTTGGGATGATGGCGTTGGAGCCAGGCGGATTCCGGGCCTGGATGAGTTGGGAACGGCGTGGTCCGTGTCCAGCAGCCCCGGTGGGGGCTTAGTGAGCAGGGCACAGGTGCCAGGTCAGGGCGGGGGCAGCGCGGTGCCGCTAATCCCGGCGCGGCTGTTCCGGCGGCGTTAGGTAACCTGGGATGGGATGGGCTGGGATGGAGGCAGCTCCCACCGTGCTGGGGAGCAGGAGGAAACCGGGAACGTCCTCCAGGATCTGCTCCCTTGGAGCTGAGCAGCGGGAGAAGCTCGTTTCCCTCATCCTCGTTCCTCCTCCGCTGTCCCGCTGCGGGTCTTTCCCCGGAGCCAGCGATGCCGGAGGCGTCCTCAGGATCCCCCTCCTTGGCCCTGCGTGCTGCCAAATTCCAGGGATTTGGGGGGATTCGGGTTTAGGGGTTCCGTGTGCGTCCGCTCCCTGCTCTGCTTCCCGACGAGGGGAGCAAAAACCTCGGGATGGGGCCTGGCAGGATTAAACTTCCCCTGGGTTTTGGCTCCTCCCGCCTCCCTGCAGCTCCCCCGGGGCTCTGGGGGTCCAGCCCGGGGTCCCCCCGTGCCCCGCAGGGCTGGGGGTGCAGCAGAGCCCTGGCAGCGGAGTCCCGGCTCCGGGCTCTGCTCCTGCAAAACATCACGTGCCGGAGACGTCACAGTTTGCTGCTCCTAAAATATTCCTGCGAGCACCTTCCTAAACAGCCCGTGGCTGGCCCGGCCTCGGGGTTTGGCCCTCGGGAGGAGGGTTGTTTTCTCGTTCCGCAGCACGTGCTCAGCACGATGGGAAGCTAAAAAGTGAGGGAGTTAAAGCCCCGGGAATCCCGATCCGGGAACTTTGAGTGGATCCACAGTTGCTTCCAGTGAAATATTTCAGCTCGATGTTTCTAAGGGTTTATTTCCCCTGCTGTGACTGAGCCAAGGGACACTGAGCTCTGGGATCGCTGGAATTCCTCCCTCCATCTCCCAATTTCCCTGATGGAATCTGGGCAGGGAGGGTCGCGATGCTCCTGCTGAGTCCCTTCCCAAAGCTGGCGCCGACCGCTGGAGTTGGCCTGGGAGAGGCAGCTCCGGGAGGGGGTTTGTGACTTTCCCCTTGTTTTGGGGGGACGTTCAGGTCTGAATTCCCATCAGGCTGCAGGGAAACCCGGCTTTTCCCATTCCCAGAGGTGGAACCGGGCAGATTCCCAGTGCCTGGAAAGCTGGAGGGGTCGGTGTTAGCACCAGGTGGATCCACTGGAACGTTGGGATGAGGCTTTCCCTCTGTTCCCATGGGATTGTGGCGTGGAACAGTTTGGGTGAGGCTCCAGCTCCTTCTGGTCCGAGCAAGGAGCGACTCCGGGGCGGCCGATCCGTTGGGAACATCCCTGGGAATTGTGGGGGGGATATTTGTTCAAACATCGGCTAAAATTCCTGCCGGGATGTCCTGGGGTCACGGGAATGGTGCAGCTTAGTCCTAAATAAGTGTTTTCCCCATTTTCCTGGTTGGAATGACATCCAGCCGTGACCCATCCCGGGGAACTCGGGCTGTGCTCCGTTTGCCGGGGGCTGGATTGGAAGTTGTGGATCTCCTGGGGCTTGGATTTCCCACCTGGACTTGGATTTCCCACCTGTTCCAGGAGGAGGGAAGAGGAGAGGACGTTTCTCCTCCTGGTTCCCAACAAATCTCTGTCGCCGCCTCGCCAGCCCCGGAGTTTTCCATCTGTGTTTTCCCTGGCATTTTTGAGCCCGTGGGAGTTTGGAATGCCGAAGGGTGAGGGGGCTGCTCCTCGTTCCCTCCCCAAACCTCCGTTGGGTTTCCATGTTCCTTCGGATTCCAAACCCACCTGAAGGAGCCTCTTCCCGCAGCAATTCCATCCCGGAGCCTCTCGCTCTTCCCGCAGCTCCTGCCGGGGGTTACGGGCTCCCGACTGAGGATGTTCCCGAAATTGGTGGGGCAGGAGCAGGGAATGCTGCCAAATCCTGCTCCTGGAATGTGCTGGGCCGTGGAATCGCTCCTTCCCACAGGATTGCTCTGGTCGTGAAGGGATACGGAGGAGTTTTCCTGGGAGCAGGAAGTTAATAATGATGTTTGTGAGAGCGGGAATGGGTTTTCCCGGGAAATTCCTGGTTAAAGCCTGGATGTTTAATAGCTGGGCCCGGGGACTTGGGCACTGTTAGGGAATTTCACCCATCTTTGGGGATAATCTTGGGATGAGACCTTCTAAGGCGCTGGGGTGTTTTGTCCCATCTTTAGGGCTAATCCTGGAAGGAGACATTTTTGAGTTTCCAGGGAATTTTGTCCATCTTTAGGGCTAATCCTGTAAAAGAGACGTTTGTTTTTTTCCCAGGAAAACAACCCAGGTTGTTTTTATTCCACCTAATCCCGAATTTTCCTCTGTCATTCCCACCAGCTCCTCCCTGTCCCAGCCCTCCCATTTTTTTTGCCCTCCCAAACTTCCAGCTTGGCACGAACTCTGTTCCCTGGTGGCAGAGTTGTTATCCCAACCCTGGACTGCAGAGCCCCAGATCTCCCTTTCGCTTTCCCTCTCTGCCCCAGGAATGCGGAAAATCAGGATTCGGAGGCAGGGCAGGAGCACACACCTTCCCAGGGCTCCAGACCTGCCACAATCCAGACTTAGGGATTAGATCTTGGGTTTGCTTCCCTCTGGGAAGGGGCTCTGGAGTCAGAGGAGCCTGGGAAGTGGCTCTGGAGTGGGAAGGAATTCCATCTGCCCAATTTTTTTTGCTTACAGGAGCCACTGTGGGTATTTTTTATCTTGGGTTTTTTGTTTTTTTTCTTTTTGCCTGAAAGGGGCTTTTTAAAATTTATTTCCCTTAGGACACATCTCCTAATTCCAGCATCTCGGCCTCGCGTCCCTTTCCCTGGCACACTCGGAGCGGGATGGGGCGGGAATTTGCTCCCTGTAAATGCCCAAGAGGAACTTTCTGTCCCAAATATTCACTTCTCACCTCATTTATTCCCATCTCCTCATCCCTAATCCGGCAGGAAAAGCCCCACCACCTCAGGGGTGAGAGCTGGGTTTAATTCCCGACTTTTCCAAGGACACGGGTGCTGCTCTCCCAACTCCCAGTGAAGCAGCACAGATACTTTTAGTGGGTGGTTCGTCCCGCGCTGGGGTCGTGTCTGGCTCGCCCTGGTGCCGTGGTTTGACCCCCAGCGTGGAACCCACGCGCAGTGTTGGTGTCGTTCCCAGAGTGATGCCCAGGAGCCGATCCCGTCCCTGTGTGGCTCCATGAGCCTCGGCCATGGACATCGTCCTCTCCGACTTCGTCCGCTCGACGGGGGCAGAGCCAGGGCTGGCCAGAGACCTCCTGGAAGGTAAGGAGAGCTGGGAATAACGGGGGGAAGAGCTGGGAGGAAAAAGGGTTGGGATGGGAAAATCCTGCCCTGGGACACTGGGTGTGTCCTGATGGATTGGGAAGGAAAGGGCAGCATCCAGAGGGTGGATTCCCTCCCTCCATCCTTTGCATTGACAGAACTGAAGGGGCTTTTTGTCATATCAGCCGTGCCTTAAAAAAATTGAGGATTTTTCCCCTTCAGGGGGATACCTTAAAAAAAATGAAGGGTTTTTTTTTCCCTTTTAGCAGCAATGCCTTCAAAAAGTTTAGGATTTTAGTTGTCCCCAAGGGAGGGATCGCTGTGATCGTGTTCAGTGGGTGATCCCTTTCTCCCTGAGGTGGGAATGCTGCAGGAGGAGGAATCTCCCAGCTGGCCTTCCTGGCAGGAATGAGTTCAAAGCCCTGGAACTGGTGCCAGAATCCAGGTCTCCAGGCAACGTTCTCCCCCTTAGCATCAATCCGTAGCTTTTTGGTTCTCCTCTTCACACTCCCAGGTTTTGGGGCTTCACCCTGGAATTTTGGGAGCCCCGGTGGGATTGGGGCGAGCTGTGGGTTTGGGTGCTCCAGTTCCTGGGTTTGGGTCTCTTGGCCTCACCCCAGGATTCCAGATCTCCCCCATCACAGGGAATATTTTGGGTTGTGATGGGAGAGCCTGAGTGGATTTTCCATCCCACCTGCCCCCTCTTGCTGCGGGAGGTGATTTATTCTGACAGCGGCACTTCCAGCTCCTTTCCAGCTTCCTCGGAGGGTCTGTGGCAGCTGCAGGGGTGGGAATGAGGGAAAACCCAGGGATTTTCCTTTCTCGGGTGGTTTTAGGGATAAACAGCTGCACGAAGTGAAGTTTGAGGGCGAGGTGAGCGATTTCCTCTGCGTTTTTCTGCCCCCGAGACCCCTCCACGTGTCAGCAGTCAGGCCTTCTGAATCGGGGAGGGGTTGGGCTGGAAGGCACCTTAAACCTCATGGCAAGGACACCTCCCACCTCCTCCAAACCCCCCCAGCGCTGTGGCCCCCCCGGCTCAGCCCCCAGGCGTTTGGGCTCCCCAGGGTGCCCACGCAGCCCCTTCCCCACGCAGGGAAGAACTGGGACGTGAGCGCGGCCCTGAGCGACTTTGAGCAGCTCCGGCAGGTGCACGCCGGGACCCTGCCGCGCTCCTTCGGCGAGCGGGACGCGGCGCGGCCGGGCCGGCCCCCGCTGCAGCGCCAGGACGACGTGGTGCAAGGTGGGTGGGGGGGCGGCCCCTCGGCCCCTCGGGGGGTCCCCTCGGCCCCGGGGGCTCCGTGGGATCCGCAGCTCCGGCCACGCTGGGCCGCGTTCCCTCCTCTCGCCGCCCCAGAGAAGCGCCTGTCGCGGGGTATCTCCCACGCCAGCTCCACCATCGTGTCCCTGGCGCGTTCCCACGTCTCCAGCAATGGCGGCGGCGGCGGCGAGCACCCGCTGGAGATGCCCATCTGCACCTTCCAGCTGCCCGACCTCACCGTGTACTCCGAGGAGTTCCGCAGCTTCATCGAGCGGGACCTCATCGAGCAGTCCATGCTGGTGGCACTGGAGCAGGCTGGTGAGTGCTGGTGGCACTGGAGCAGGCTGGGGAGTGCTGGTGGCACTGGAGCAGGCTGGGGAGTGCTGGCTCCATGCTGGTGGCACTGGAGCAGGCTGGGGAGTGCTGGCTCCATGCTGGTGGCACTGGAGCAGGCTGGGGAGTGCTGGTGGCACTGGAGCAGGCTGGTGAGTGCTGGTGGCACTGGAGCAGGCTGGGGNGCTGGCTCTGTGCTGGTGGCACTGGAGGAGGCTGGTAAGGGCTGGTGGCACTGGAGCAGGCTGGTGAGTGCTGGCTAGTTTTGGTGGCACTGAAACAGGCTGGGGAGTGCTGGTGGCACTGGAGCAGGCTGGTGAGGGCTGGCTCTGTGCTGGTGGCACTGGAGCAGGCTGGTGAGGGCTGGCTCTTTCTGAGTGTGAATAGCCCAGGGCTGTTGTTCCACGTGCAGCTGAGTGGGGCACCCAAAAACTGGCATTGCCTCACCCCCAGAGCGTGCCAGTGCCCTGCCAGCCCCACAGGGAGACGGAGAAAAGGGAATTCCTGTGTAGCAGAGGCAGCAGCTCATCCTGCTCCCAAATCCTGGGTTGATTTTGGGCACGAGGTGGGTGCTGCTGCTCCAGCACCAGCTGCTTCACTGTGTGCCCGGGGAGGATTTGCCTTCCCTCAGCCTCCTGAATGGCTCTGAGGGCATTTGGGGAGAAGGCTGAGCCAGGGAATGGGTGGCAGGGCAAACCCCCAGCCCTGGCACCGGGATGGGGCAGGGGCAGGACACAGGAGGAGGCCTGGGAGGGTTTACACCCCCCTGTTGTTCCTGTGGCTGGCAAAGCTGTTATCCTCAGGGATAGCAGCCACCTGGAGTGCCCACCTTGCCCCTCAGGTGCCACTCAGGTGCTGCTGTAACCAATATTCTCATGTTTTGGGAATGAGCACCTGATCCCAGAGATCCTGTTACACGGAGCCGGCGGGTCTGGGGCAGATAAAGCCTGGATCCCATCCCAGGGGGGTTGGGTTCCTGTGGCCCAGCACGGGTGGGATGAGGGGATTGCTCCGTCCCTGGGCTGGGGGCGCCGGTACCAGGAAGGAATTCAGGGTTTCTTAGAAAATGCCTCTTGGGGACTCCGTGGGTTTGTTATAAAGGGGTGTTTGTCTGTGCCAAGGGGCTGTGAGGCAGCTATGAAATATTCCAGCCTGGATTCCAAGTAGGGTTTCCAGCGTGGTGCTGGGATTTGGGGAGACTCCCGTTATGGATTTAGCACAGGGCGTCCTTAAGGGATTAAGGGAATATTTTGTAGCCCAATAAACGTTCAGGTCCTCTCCCTGCACGCCCAGAGATCCCGTTACACCCCTATGGCAGAGGAAGCACCTTCGGAGTGGCTCTGAATTGCAGTGGGATCCTCTGGGAATGCCTCGAACGTGCTGGGAGTGGGGTGGAAAGGTCTTGGTGGAGGCACAGCCTTGGCACAAACCCCCCTGGACTGTAGGGCAGGCCTTGCCCTGTGCTGGGAAGCTGCAGAGGGGGTTTGCTCGTCTCCCTCCAGTGATCCACGAGAGTGGCTTCCTGGTAGCCTTAGTGGGGAGCCCTTTGGGGTTTTGAAGGGGTCTCTTGTTTCGGGCAGAGCCATCAGTTCCTTCCCCCTCCAGGAGCTGCTCAGGTGGCTCCTCTTGGAACACAGGGTGGGATTTACAGGTGCCCTGTGGGGTGAGCCTGGCTGCACAGGGACCCTCTGGCTGCTGATGGATTTTCCCAGCCCCGGGAAGACCCCTGGTGCTCCCGGATCCGGCTGCCTTCCCTGCAGAGCTCCCAGGGCTGGCTCCTCGGAGCCACAGGCAGGGAAATGTGTTGTTTTCAATCCTTCTGGGCGGCCCCTTGGCCTTCCCAAACACTCGGGGCCGGGCTGGGCTGTGGTTCCTTCCCCGACACTTCTCTTGCGTAACCCGAGCGGGAGCGAACGCTGGGGCACAGAAATACCTCCCCGAGGTGTGTCCCCTCGGGTCACACCCAGCCAGGGCTGGCACAACCTCCAAAGTGCCAGCTGGGGACACAGATTTCCCTTCGGGAACCGCATCAAATCCTGCAGGGACGAGGGGAAATGGATGCAAAGGGCCCCAGGGCAGCGTTCCGTGGGGGGAGCAGCTCCTGGGAGGCTCCCCTGGCCCTGGGCCACTTGGCCAGGCTCCCGACTGGGCCGTGCCAGGAGCTGTGTGGAGGGAGCAGCCGGCTTTTCCTTGCGGAGCCATTGTCCCCAGGCTGGCTCTGGAACACTCCCAGCTCGGGCAGGTCCCTTTCCCGACCCGCCTGCGTCACGCTGAGCTCTCTGGGGTTGTGTTTTCCTGGGTCTGGGGGCGTTGAAACCCCAGTTTTCGGCGTTTAGCTCCTCCCTGGGGCTCTGCAAACCATTCCCAGCCATCCCAGTGTCTGCACTCCGGGATCCCTGGCAGGGCTGGGGCTCAGGAGGAGGGAGAGGCTCCTTGGAAGCGCTGGGAGAGGGCTGGTTTCCTGCAGGAGCAATTTAACTACGACTTTGTTGGAAGCCTGAACGGCCTCTTGCAGCCAAAAACCTGCCTGTTGCACGGGATCCAAAAGCTGCTGGAAAACGTGGAAAGGATGGGGGTTGAGGGCAGGGCAGGGCAAGACACAGCCCGGGGGGGGTTCAGGGTCATGATCCAGCCCCTTGGGAACGGCTGAGCCTCCAGGCTGAACCTCCAGCCTTGCTGGGCTCACTGGGCATTCTTTCCTGCCTTCTATTTTTAGCTGCTCTCCACTGGAATCACCACGATGACCCAAAATTCCCGGTTTTGCGCCCGTCAGTTTGTGTTTGTAGCAGGAAAGCTGCTGGGATCAGCAGAAACCCCGGAGTGTTGTGTCTGAAAACCCAGTGGGCAGGGAAAAGCAGGCTGTGAGAGGGTTGAAGCAGGAGGGATTTGGGCTCCAAGAGGCAGCAAAAAGCTGGTTTTTCCCTGGGGAAGCTGTTTGTGCCGGGTGCTCCAGGGGGCATTTTCAGCCTGATGGGCTTTGGGGAGGGAAATAATGGGAATGGCGGAGAAATGGATAGAGGAGAACTGGTCTGGGGGGAAGTCCTGGCTCCTGTTCTTGTTTGATTCTGATTTGGGTGACCTTGTTCAGCCCAGCCCTTTCCTGGTGTCCCTGGGGAGTTTTACAGCTCCAGTTTCCCCTTTTCGGTGCTTTATCCATGTCCTGACTCTTCCTCCCTTCCCTGGGATGGCTCTGTCCCTGCTCCCCTATCCAGGTCCTCCCCTGCTTGTTCAGCTGGTTTTGGTCCTCACTGTTGGTTTTGGAGGGGTTGAGCCCCCCAGTGCCCCCCGGAGCCGTGCTGTGCCCTGGTTTCACCCTCTCCCATATTCCCCAGGGCGCCTGAACTGGTGGGTGACGGTGGATCCCAGTTGCCAGCGGCTGCTGCCCTTGGCCACCACCGGCGACGGGAACTGCCTTCTCCACGCCGCCTCCCTGGGTAAGGCTCGGCTTAATCCGTGGGGAAACAGCCAGCAGGTCCCGGGGGGAGATCCCAGGTGGGAGCAGGACCCATCCATTCCCGTGGGAAGGCAACGGGCTGCTCCTCAAATCCCTCTCCCCGTCCGTCTGGCAAGTTTCCCCAGAATCCTAAAGGAAAAGCGGGATAACGGAGCTGCCCTTTCCCTCCTCCGGTGCGTCCGCTCCATCTGCAGGACCTTGGTGGGTCAGGGAGCGATACCAGCCCTTCCCAAGCCTTCCCCAACCCTCTGCTCCATCCTTCCCTCCTGCAGGAATGTGGGGCTTCCACGACCGGGATCTGATGCTGCGGAAGTCCCTGTACACCCTGATGGACAAGGGCGCGGAGCGGGAGGCGCTGAGGAGGAGGTGGCGCTGGCAGCAGACCCAGCAGAACAAGGAGGTGGGCAGGGCAGGGCAGGGTCCTCTCTGCCCACGGGAAGAGTCCTGGGAAAACATTCCCTGGGTTTGGGGGTCTTTTGGGCAGCTTTGTCCTGCAGAAGTGCAGCGAGTGGAGAGGGGCTTGGGATGAGTGGCAGGACGGGGGGACGGGTTTAAATTAAAAGGGGAGGAAGTTTGAATTAATACTGGGAAGAAATTCCTCCCTGGGAGGGTGGGCAGGCCCTGGCACGGGTTGCCCAGAGAAGCTGTGGCTGCCCCTGGATTCCTGGAAATGTCCAAGGCCGGGTTGGAGCAGCCTGGGCTGGTGGAAGGTGTCCCTGCCCGTGGCACTGGGTGGACTTTAAGGTCCCTTCCACCCCAAGCTGCTGCCTTGAGGAAAGGTGGATTTCCCGAATCCAATCCTTGGGCCAAACCAGTGTATCCTGCAGCTAAATCCTGGTGGGATGGAGGTGCCTCTGGAGCTGCACGAGCCAGGGTGGTGCCCTGCAGGTGCCCCCCACTCTTCAGGGCCACAGCGAATATTCCTGCATGAATCCACAGGGAAAGGTTGTGCCGTGGGTATCATCCCGTGCTGGGGAAACTGGAAAAGATTTCCCTGGAGGATTTTGGGGTCTCTTTGGCCTCTTTCAGTCTGGGCTGGTGTACACGGAGGAGGAGTGGCAGAAGGAGTGGAACGAGCTGATCAAGTTGGCGTCCAGCGAGCCCCGCGTGCACTACGGCACCAACGGCGGCGGCTGCGGAGGGTGAGGGAGCGCCCGGAGCTTGGGACACATCCAGGGGGAAACAGGGAATGTTCTCCCTCAGGGGCAGGGCTGGGGGTCCACCTTGGGGCCCACCTTGGGGTCTCACAGGAAAAAGGAGGATTGTGTGTGGAAACAGGGAGGGATGCCGTGGGACAGCACCCGCCCTGAGCAGGGGATGGATTTTGTCCTCGTGCTGCTGGCTCTGGAATGAGGGAGTTTTGCCACCTCGCTCTCTCTCTCAAGGGCACTTCTTCACCTCGGCCAGCCTGGCAGCCCCCACTTGGGAGGCTCCTCAGATAAGGGACTCCCAGCAGTGCCAGGCGGCGCCTGGGCATTCCCTGGGCACCACCCCTTGCCTCGGAGCAGGACATTGTGGGCACCCACGTCTTCAAACCCCAGAGATGGACCCTTTAGCCCTGTCAGGGATCTCCCCTCCGCGCTGCTGCCTCTGGAGCCTCCTGCAGGGGCCCCAAAGCAGAGGCCGAACAGCCCGAGGGTGACGCTGAGCTTCTCCTTGCCCCAAGGGTGGAGAGCTCGGAGGAGCCGGTCTACGAGAGCCTGGAGGAGTTCCACGTCTTCGTCCTGGCCCACGTGCTCAGGAGACCCATCGTGGTGGTGGCAGACACGATGCTGCGGGACTCGGGGGGCGAAGGTGAGCCCTGTCCTCTCCTCCTGGAGCCTCCCTGGCCCTGCCCGTGCCCAGGCTCTGCCTTTTCCATGTTTTCACAGGGATTTTTGGCCCCCGGGGGCTGGGGTTGGAGTCAGGAGCAGCTCACAGGGCATGCTCACCTGAGCAGGGCCCAGCTCAGCTCCCAGCCCCGTTTCTGCTGCTTTTAAAAGCGTCCCCGTGAGGTTTTTTTCCTCTTTTCTCCCCCTTTTCCCCCACGCACCCTCACGTAGAGGTGGGAAATTCCGTCCCCTGCACGGTGGCTTTTCCACCGTCGGCTTCAATTTCCTGCCAGAGAAGGTCAATCAATTTCCATCGTTCTGTGGGCAGAGTTTGTCCTGTGGGGGAGTGAAGGGGAGGGGTTTTTATAGAAAACACCGGTTCATTCTGCGCTTCCCGCCCTCCTGATGTGAAATAAATGTCCGTTTTGGGCTGTGGTTTTGTTTAATGTCCCCTGAGATGGCGCATAATTGCAGGTGAGCCCTCGACTGAGCAGCTGCAGCACAAACAACTCTGAACTCCTGAACCTGTTGAGCAGAACTAACTGCCCTGGTTTCTTCCCAGCATTTGCCCCAATTCCCTTTGGAGGGATCTATCTGCCCCTGGAAGTGCCAGCCAACAAATGCCACCGGTCCCCGTTGGTCCTGGCTTACGACCAAGCCCATTTCTCTGCCCTGGTCTCCATGGAGCAGAAGGAAAACACAAAGGATCAAGGTAAGGGATGAGATCCAGGTGGAAAAAAGGAGCCCTGTGGAGGAGGATTTGGGGGTGCTGGGGGGGAAAAGCTGGGAAGGACCCAAGAGTGTGCAGCAGTGTCCTGATCTTGGAACCCTTCCAGTGCCCAAAGGGGCTCCAGGAGCTGGAGAGGGACTTGGGACAAGGGATGGAGGGACAGGACATAGGGAAAGGCTTCCCCCTGCCAGAGGGCAGGGATGGATGGCATATGGGGAAGGAATTCCTGGCTGGGAGGGTGGGCAGGCCCTGGCACGGGTTGCCCAGAGAAGCTGTGGCTGCCCCTGGATCCCTGGGAGTGCCCAAGGCCAGGTTGGAGCAACCTGGGGTCGTGGAAGGTGTCCCTGCCCGTGGCAAGGGGCGGCACTGGATGGGCTTTAAGGTCCCTCCACCCCCAAACCATTCCACGATGCTCTGACAATTCCATGATCCCACGCCCTGGGATCTGCTGTCGCCATCCCCCTGGTGGGCCCTCGGGGTTGGAATGTTGTCCCTGTGGGCTGTAAACGTGGTGTTTCCCTCCGGGGCAGCCGTGATCCCCCTGACGGACTCGGAGCACAAGCTGCTGCCCGTGCACTTCGCTGTGGACCCCGGCAAGGAGTGGCAGTGGGGCAAGGATGACGGTGACAACGTCAAGCTGGCCAGGTTGGTGACCCACAGGGGATCCAGGGCGGGGATCCACAGGGATCTGCTGAGCTCAGCCCTGCCCCCAGCTGGGATTTCTTGTGCCGGGGGGATGGAGCAGCTCTTCCTTCACTCTCCTTGGCTTTGGTACGTTTTGGGTGGGGCTGTGACATCTCCTGAGCTTCGGTCCCACACAGCCAAGACACGGTGCTCCAGCTGCTGGAGGTCTGGGCTCGGTGTGGCTCAGACCCAGCAGCAGTGGAGGCTCTGCCCTCCTATTTCCACGGAAAAGGGGTATTTTCCCATTCCCTGTGCCCCTGGAGCAGGGAGGGTGGTGGCCACCAGCCCCTGCCTGGCTCGGGTCGGGCTTTGCTCTGGTCTCCTCATGGCTTGGCCCCACCAGTTACCGAGGCAGAAACGACTTGATTCCAACACTCTGGAATCCGGGTTTTCACTGGGAAGTTTGGAAAGCTGCGAAAACACAGGGAATGACCCGAACCTGGGGAGTGGAGAGCGGGCTCTGACTTGTGTTTGCCCCCCTCGTTGTGCCCCCAGCGTGACGCTGTCGCTGGAGGCCAAGCTG
The DNA here is from genome assembly GCA_013396755.1 of Sclerurus mexicanus. Classification (NCBI taxonomy): domain Eukaryota; kingdom Metazoa; phylum Chordata; class Aves; order Passeriformes; family Furnariidae; genus Sclerurus; species Sclerurus mexicanus. The sequence continues at coordinate 70,719 of VWZF01001221.1, forward strand.
CACCTGCTGCACAGCTACATGACCGTGCGCTGGATCACGTTGCCCTGTGACACTCAGGTGAGGGCACCGGGGGGATCTTCTTTACCTGTGAATTATTTAACCCTCCTCTCCG
>VWZF01001223.1:0-86991 GCA_013396755.1 Sclerurus mexicanus
GGGGGTGCCCGCCCGCCCGCGAGGGATGCGCCGTGCCCGGTCGGAGCCGCAGCTGCAGCTGCGGGGCCGCCCCGGCTCTGTAGCCGAGCGCCGCAGGTTGCCTCCGGACAGCACTTGACCAGCTGTTTCGTACATTTTCTAATTTCGTGCAGAACAGGGCAGCGGTCGTAGAGGTAATCTGTAGATCCATGGCTTTAAGGGATAAATTAGAGCACTGGATTTGATCCGTATTGCAGTGGATTAGAGCAACCTCTCCCCCCTCCCCTTCTCCTCCTCCCACCCCTCCTTTCCAATTCACTCCCCCCTCCTCCAGCACCACCTTTTTTCCTCTCATGCAATACCAAAATTGACCCTGCCTGGCAGAGGGACTCTGCTAGGCGAGCAGAGCGGTGCCCACATCGCCTGCACACCGCGGGAGCCGCCTCTCCCCTTCCAGCCGCCGCAGCCCCGCCGGGGCATCGCTGCTGCAAGTTCCCCGGAGGCAGGCGCCGGGGCCGGGGTGTCTCCTCCGGGCGCTGGAGAGCGGTCGCTGCCCACGGGCTGTCCCTTTGCCCCGGCCCGGAAGGGGCCGTGGGGCGGCGGCGAGGGAGACCAGCCCCCGGAGGGCATTTCCCGGAGGCAGCGGGGCCGGGACCCGGCAGGAAATGGAAGGATGAAGTGTGCAGCCGGACCGGTGATGTTCCTTCTCTCCTTGCTTTCCCCTGCAGGAACGTAATTCGCAATGCTAGTTCTCAGGTTGCTCAATGTTGTGGCTCCAGCCTACTTCTTGTGCATCTCCCTAGTGACCTTCGTCCTCCAGATCTTTCTCTTCATCCCCAGCATGTTCAGAGACCCTTCCACCACCCCACTTTTCTCTCCTGCTCTGCTGCATGGGGCCCTCTTCCTCTTCCTCTCAGCTAATGCCATGGGCAACTACGTCCTTGTGATCCAGAGCTCCCCCGAGGACTTGGGCAAGGACTTAAACTTGGGCAAAGGAGCTGAAGTGGCGGACTGGCTGGATGGAATCAGGTCCCCTGGCTCAGCCTTGCCCAGCACTCACTTCTGTAGACTGTGTGCCAGAGTCACCCAGAGGCATGACCACCACTGTTTCTTCACAGGGAACTGCATCGGGAGCAGGAACATGCGAAACTTCATCATGTTCTGCCTCTACACCTCCCTGGCTTGCCTTGACTCTCTGGTGGCAGGCATGGCTTACATTTCTGCTACACTCTCCATGTCCTTTGCGGACCCACTGGCCTTCCTCACTCTTCTGCCTCACTCCATCAGCCAGTTCTTCTCAGGTAAGGACTCCTTGCTCAGAGATAAGGAATGTGTTCCTTCTCTAGGGCTCCTGAGATGGAGGGGACCTGATCTTTCTTGGATAGACATGTTGTGGAGGGGTAGTAGTGAAATGGGCAAGTGGGGCAGTTGTCCTTCGTTGGAGGCTAGAGAGAGCGTTTGCAAAGGACTTTGCTTCACCTGAAATAGAAGCTGGGACCTACTCCAGATTACAGCCACAACCCTATTCCTAATGCATTAGGCTCTGGAAAATGCTCCATAACCAACTTGCTGGTGATAGAATAGGGCTATCTGTTGTGCAGGGCATGTGTTGCAATTAGACAAAGGAGATGGATTTCACTCATTGTACTGCACATGTGGGGAAACTTTTCCCTGTCCTACAGACAGAGGGAAGGAGTTGTGTAGGTTTTTGTATCCTACAAGTCTGCAAGTTCCCTGTATTCCAGCAGATATACCCTCATTTTCTTTATCCAGGTCCACTCACCCTCTCCACTGTCACCCACCTCCTGCCTCCTGGCAGTGCAAACTTACTGAGATCTTTTCAGCCTTCCAGCACTGGAGAATTGAATTCAGGCAACAGAAGCTGAGAGAAGAGTTCATGTGACATGATTAGCCACCTCTCTTGTGACGCTAGTCAGAGACACAAGTCCACAGAGAACCAGGGGAAATTCTCTGTGGCCACTCTTTGCAAGAGCTCCCCGCCAAAAGCAAATACCTCCTCCTTGCCGCCATCCCTTACCCTTCTTTCTGCTTCTTCCCCTTTCCCCTCTCCCCACCTTTCTATAAATCTCCACAACCCTTCTGCTTCCCCCTCCTCATTTTGCTCCCAAAACTCATGCTCTGCTCTTCCAGCCTTAGCTCTTCACCTTCCAACACACCCTCAAACTCTCCAACCTCAAACCTTTCTTTGTCCAAACCCAAAGGCTAGACAGAACCTGGCCTCAGAGCAGGGACTATGCAGACAGCTCGGACTATTACTCTGCCCCGAAAGCAACTACAGAAAATTGCCATTTCCCCCCTGTGCTGCCTTGTACGCTTAGATCAGCTTATACTAGGTTAAAATAGGTATCCCATATATTTTAGCTTTGCAGATTCAGCTGAGCTCAGTAGGAAAGGAGTCTGTTTTGGCTCGTGCACTGTCACCAGAGGTGTTGATTATGATCTGAGTGTGGAGTCTTCACTGCTGAGAATACAGGAGCCAGAGAGGCCCCAGTTTGCTTTTCAGATTCCAGGCTGAGTTTGCAGGGTTGCCAGATGAAAACAAACAAATATCTCTCTACTTGGCAAATTAGCAGATTTGTCATGGTAATCACTGAGAGACAATAAACATGAAATCCTGCCATGACATTTTTATGGAGTCATTTTTCCAACTAGAAGAATTTTTGTAAATAATGTAGCATGAGCTTCACTAGCATTAAAAACACTGGGAGTGATTTTCCCCTGTGCCTAAGCTCTGCTCAGCACAGCAGCCTGGGAGGGGGAGCAGGGATGTAGGAGGAGATTATCAAGGAATTAGTTCCCTCTGACTCTGAGGGCTCATCTGCACCGAGCTGGGTCCTGGTATATCTTTGCAGAAACACTGAAGCGACCCAGCTCTGGTGTCAGCAACTGCAGTGCCGAACACAGCATGTGAGTAGTGTTTGAGTGGGACACGGTGGGGCTGGGTGCAGGGTTGGGAGGCAGGGCACCCCTGAGAGGTAGCAGCTCCCAGCAGCTCCCACAAAACCTCTAGTCCTGCCAGGATGAGAACTGCTGCCTCACACAGCAATATACAGGCATGTGGTGCTTGATTACTTGGGAGGAAGGGCCTACTGAGCTTCTACCAGCACATTTAACCTCCAATTCAGGAAAGAAAAACACAGTCTTGAACAGTTACCTGGAAGGGTTGCCCACACAATATTTTTCAGCTAATGTAGCTATTACTTAAAGGTTGTTGTATGACCCAAACAGAGGATTGGTATAGCAGAGGAAAATCTTTACCTTTCCTCTTCTCCATCATGCCCACTGTACTGCAGGAGTAAAGGGGGATAAAGGGTGAATCTGCTGGTCTTATGGCAACCAAGTGCTCCCTGTCTTCATGCTGAGAAAATTTTCAGCTGGCTCATTCTGCCCGGACTGTGCTCAGGCATGGATTTCAGAATCTGACCCAAAGTCTGTAATTGCAGCCTATGATTCAGCTTTTCTGTCATAGATAATGTATGGCAATAAGCTGGAAATCATACCAGGTTACTTAGAGCAAAAGTGAATCTGAGACTAAAAGGGACTCTGGTGATGAGGGACAAATGGAGAGCATTTTTGTAAACACAGGTCAGATTGGATTCAGTGGAGAAATTATAGAAAATGCTTTATGTAGGTAACCTGAAGAAAAGGTTAAAAAAATCACGAGTCTGGAAAGGATGGCTCAGAGATGCTTAATATTTTCAAGGGGAAACAAGGGTAATTACTTTCTCAACATTGAATTTCAGCAGCTCATATAAATAAAGCTTACAACTGCCTTGCAAAGGCTCTAAAGAAAATTTCTTTAGGAAGCTGTATTTCTCCATATCCCATCTGAGTATCAGCTGTAGGAAAGAACAAATGTCTATCACATTGTGGTCCAGTAAAAGAGGGACAGAGAATCCCATATCTGGCTCTGGTCTTCCTACCTGGTAGATTAAGTTATTCTGACAGAATTGGTATAAGGATTTGTCATTATCCTAAGGGGCTTGTTCTTCTCTTGATGTATTGCATTCGGAGTCCACTGAGCTGAATGGGATCTAATAAGAAGGGAAAGATGACATTGCATTTAGGAAGAAAACTGCATGACTACTGAGTGTTTTTCAAGTGAGGACAGTCTTTGAAAGCTTGAGGCTGTAGTCAGTGTCCTTACAAATCATCCTCAGAGGAACCTGCCCCAATCTCTCACTTACAGCACTGTCAGGTGGTGAAGCCGGGTTTCACAGATTGCAAAACCAGATGATACCACCTAATCCAGCCTTCTGCATTAGAGAAACAAGAAATGCATATCAGCAACCCTTGTACTGAAGTGAAGCAGCCATGCACCTGTTTTAGGCAACACACCTCTACTATCCATGCAATCCCCACTCCACCACAGTTGCTCTTGTAGGGCCCATGGTCTTCCAGAAGGACAGAAGCATTTGAGAGGTTTTTTATTTCTAAACCTTGCAGGAACCAATGAGAGGATATCAGTTATTTATACCAGTATTGACACACATTTAATTCCCTTTGTGTAAATATGGGTGTTTAATAATACACCAGTATACATAAAATACGAGCATAAACATCATGTGGGCACACAGAATATGATATTAATGGGTTTAGATTGGCTTACACACTGAAAGGTCACTTGGTGATACCTGCTGTTATACTAACATTTTCCAGAAGGAGTTCTAAAATCATTGGAGAGGAAAGGGCTCACAAAATGTTTTTATTTAAATACATTCATCATAAATATATACTAAAAAAAACCCTGTTGAATTAGAAGCTTCAGACATACAAAGTATTTTGAGTATTCTAGCAGCAGCTTATAAAAGGAATTTAGATTGTATTTTGGAAAGGTTTCTATTTCTTTCTTGCATTCATGTGAAAACTGCCTTTGGCCAAAGGTAGGAAAGTCATCATTGATTTTGTTTTTCTTTTTGAACACAAATATATATATATACACATATAGTGGAGAGAGAGATAAAAAGAGAGAGAGAAATCTCAAATCTTTTTGCCTGGTATTAATAAGCACAGTAAGGCTTCTGGAAGCATCTACATGCTGTAAGATCCACTTCTCATTTCAAAAACCTAAAAATCTTAGATTCACTGTGATGAGCAGGTAAATCCTTAAGCAAACTAATCATTCTTCAAAATAGTGCTGGAGTCTTACAGACATGCTTCACTTCTGGCTGTATTTGTCCCTATAATCTAGATCCTCATATTACCAACAAAAGGAGAGCTGTACAGAGACCACTATCATTTTAGTATTTCCCCAGCAGGGTCCATTGCATCAGATACTATGAAGGAAATAAGTTAATAAGGTTAGAACAACCAGCCTATCTTGTTCCCACCTCCCCACTTGTGGCCAGAGAAAACAGGTGGCTCATCAGTTCTCGGGGTTAAGTGTTACACTGCATGCGAGGTGTGTCTAAGTTTCTTTTATTGTCCTCCCTCCCCCTGACTCTTGGTCTGCAGGAGCTCTCCTTAGCTCTGAGATGTTTGTCATCCTCATGCTCTACCTCTGGCTTGGGATCGGACTGGCCTGCGCTGGCTTCTGCTGCCACCAGATGCTGCTGATCCTGCGTGGGCAGACTCGGTACCAGGTGCGGAAAGGGATGGTGGTAAGAGCCCGGCCCTGGAGGGAGAACCTGCAAGAGGTCTTTGGCAAGAGGTGGCTGCTAGGACTTCTCATCCCTGTGCTGAACGTGGAAAATGACTGCCGTAGGCAGAAAGGAAAATAAAATCCCCCTGCGTGTGTGCATCCCGTGCACGCAACACCTCCCCGTCTCTCTCACTGCCTCCTGGATCACTAAAGAGCTAGGCTACTCCATCTCCCAAGATTGCAGCCGCTGTGGGAGGAGGGGATGGGCTTTGAAACAGAATAAATTTAGCATATTAACACAGAGATTACAAACCATGTAGATGAGATACTGCAGCTTAGTAGTCACATCACTGCACCTGCATATGTGGCAACAGTGTTTGAGCTAGCCGAAAAATTAGTTAGACCTTCCTGTGATTTCCTGCCTGACTCCTCCAGTCCCCAGCCCCATTAATCACCTTATACAGTCCTAACAAACCACAGCAGGAGCTTTCGGAGAGGCTGGAAAGATGTAAAAGACTGTAAAAATTATGTTTGTTCCTTGGGAGGGGTTTGCAGGATGCCTGCTTGAGGCAGGGTTACATACTTGAGGTACCTTCACATGAGAGCATTCATCAATGAGCATTGTTCGAGCGGTATTTGGACAATGATCTCAGGCATATGATAGGATTCTTGGAGTTGTCCTGTGCAGGGCCAAGAGTTGGATTTCAGTGATCCCTGTGGGTCCCTTCCAACTCAGGATATGATTCTATGATTCACAGTACTGAGAAGCCCTTCATAACAGGACTGCAACGCAATCAAGCTGCCCTAGAAGCAGGCTATGCACAGGGCTAAAGAGGAAGGTAAACCTTCTCTTCACAGCCTAGAAAATCACGAGGAAAACAAAGAGAAGTTGAGAATTTCTCATTTCTGTTCTTGATCTGCTCTCTATGCAATGATATGTCAGGATTGTAGCTCTGCTACTTATTTTTAGCAGTCCTTTGTCGAGGCAAAGCTGCCCTTCTGACAGGGAGGAGCAAGCAGATAAATCATGATCAGATGGAAGCACAAGGAGAGGAAATGGCCAAGGTGAATGAAAAGGTTGTGCTTGAGAAGCTGTGTGATGGGGCAGGCTATGCATACCTGTGAGAGAAACAGAGGGAAGTGTGGACACATAATGAGCAGGTGGGAGGACACCAAGAGCCTTGCTGATGTGTAGGAGCCCTGATGCATCACCCTCTCACAGGGGACACCTGCACCATTAGTGCTGTGAAGAGTTCAAAATCCCAGAAGACAGGGACGGTTTCCAGCCCGTCAGGACACTTCATTTTGCACTAAAACAAACAGAAGAATGGTTATCTCAGACATCCCTGCTACACTGTAGTTACAGGCTCTCCAGGGCAATTCCCTCTCGCTTTGCTGCAGAGGGGTAAATTCAACCATGTTATAACTCCATTAAGGAGGTTAATAGAATTACTACAGGGATTAATCAACTTAATGTGTCAGTTGTTTTTGAGCTGCAGCAACAGCCCATGAGATCAATGCTGAGATCCTACGCTAATAGGTGCCTTAAGAAAGGATACCATGATGTTGCTACCAGGATCATAGTGCTGGATTCCCCAGCAGCTGCAACAAGCAGCCTCTGTTTTGGCAAACTGCATCCGCTTATGTGGGCTGGATAGGAATCCACTGTTTTTCTTTAACAGGGTGAGGAGTATGCTGACAAGCCGTGAAAAATGTTATTCCTTCCTCAGAAATGCTCTTTGTGCATCCTAGGTAGGGGAATGCGCCTTGCTTTCATGCTTGTGTTTCTCACAAGCCAGAACAGAGGCATTCATTCCTACAGGTTTGTAACAGTCTTTTACCACTTCACACTTGAATACACATTTGGATCAATAACAAACAAAGTCTATTGTGATGAGCAAAGTAACGTTGAAAATATACTGGAAAACCCCTTAACTGGATAATTAAAACATATAGGATTTACATCCTTCCATGCTGTGTGTGTTCGCATGAGCACACCACTGTTCCCATGTAATATGTTGTATTTATTTTCACTAACAGTGAAGAATAAAAAGTGTTCTGATTTTTACATGAACTGTATTGTGCTTTTTGAGTTAGCTGTCATTAGCTGTCTCTGTATATTTGTTACAGTATACACACAGACATGTTGAAGGAAGAAGTTAAGATTTTTTTTATTGGCTTGGCCAATAATTCATCATGTGATTTTTGACAAGGTCTTTCATCTTGCCTACTTTAATGTAATAACCAATCTAAAAATGCATCTAATAACCAATTTGCAGACCCATTCTAATTTCTATCTATAAATTACACTAGCAACCTCAGCTGAAAGCTATGGGAAAATCAAGCTATTATCATTGTCCACGAACAGCATCTCAACATCAATTATTCTTTACTGGCAAATGGCATCAAGGTGAGCAGACAGTCACCTTGACACTGGAAGCAGAGCCAGAGTCTCGTGCCATACACCTAACCTTGGAAGGATTCCCAGGATTATTTTTATTCCGCAGACTTGGTGATCCAGCTTCTTCTCTTTTATGTACTTAAAGACAACTGCCTCTCAACATTTCAGGCAGCAGCCTCCCTCCCACAAGCAGGAATCATGGTGTGACATTTCTGCCCTCTGCTTTTGGCGTTTGATGGCCACTGCAGTCTCGGGCAGCTCATGACACTCAGTGCCTGCTACCACAGTGCCTTGGGCTGTAAAGCTCTTTGGGGCTGCACACTGAGAAGGGCAATCAGCTGAGAGTTTCAGTGGGCCACTCTGCAAGGACAGAATCCATTCAGTACAACAGGATTAGTTGCCTGAGAAGCCCACTGGCTCTTCACATCAGGGTTGGATCATGCCTGGTCCCTGTGTCAGAGTCACAGCTGTCTGCCCTCACCACAAAATTTCAGTCCTTGCAGAAGCACAAATCCCAGTTTGAGTCAGCACAGCACAGTCACGCATAACTATTCTTCCTGTCAAACACCTGTGTTCCTGGCTGTAAGTTGCTGCATCACCATTTTATGCAGCTAAATGGTTCCTTTGCAGCAAACTACAGGATTTCAGCAGTAATGTGGGACTTTCAGATGGATATAGCTTTAAAGTTACAATCCTCTGGGATGGAAAGAGTATAAAAATGTAACATTAGACTGACCCTGTATATTGGCTTATTTCCCTGTTCATTCCCAGGTGTGCCAACTGCCCTGTTTGGGGTAGAGCAGAGGTTCTGCAGGAACAGTGGAGAGTAGGTCTTTAATTAGCCAGCTGCCCTGACATCCCTTCTTTGTCATACTTTCAATACTTACAGAAATCCTTGGCAAGAAAATGTACCAGGGCTCAACAACTGTGAACAGAACCTTTGCTCTTCACTATGATTTAGTAAATGAAGGCTGAGCTCAATGGCAATGTTCTTAATCTGTTTAATGGCTCTAAAGTTTTATAAGGATAAATAATAAAAGCTTCTCATCCTCTGTGCTTAGAGAGTCATATACTTACTATTTGCATTTCATTACATAGCAGCTGCAATAGCAAATATATTTTGGAGCATGATTTCTTGTGACAATGTCTAAATACTTACAAAGGTTTTAAAAATAAAGCACTTAAGGCTTCTCTGGCTTTGGAAAATCAGATGACCACCGTTTCCTCTCTGATGATGCAAGTGGCTGAAGTTAAAGCTCCCTGTCACCAAAGACCTTGCACAAAAGCAATAGACTTTTGCTTAGTGGCTTACAACTATTCTAAGTGTGACTACCTGAAGAAATGGTGTCACTGCTAAGGTCTCAGAAGCCTTTGCAATGACAGTGTAGAGCAAATTAGGGTATGCAACCGTGAAGTAAAACAGAAGTCTATTCTTATGTATAATAAGAACCTCATAGAAAGTAAGAAGTAGATGGTTTTCTGCTTCATACTAAACTATTGGACAGCCTTGAAGGCCTGCATGCAAAAGGTCTTCATTAGATATCCTCAGAGGATATAGAGTTAAAACATACGAGTCTCAAGTAATAAGGGAACATAAGAGAAGAGATGACATGAAATAGCATTTATCTTAAGAAATAGCCAACTCAAGGGAGATGATCACAGTCTAAAAATACTTGCAAGAAGACAGACTAAATGAATGAGGAGACTCATTAACTGTAAGGAGATTGCTGGAGGAAGACAAACAGTCCTGGACTGAGAGAAAGAAAAGCCAAGGTCGAGAGCAATCAGACAAAGTGGCCCCAGTGAGAGCAGAAGTGATGATGTGGGTAGGGATGATGAGAGCCATCAGGCAATATGAGGTATGACAACAGAACTCAAGTTGTCTTCATTGATTGTTGACTGAATGAACACAAAGTTAAGAAAACTCTTTGCTAATCACTTTCTGCTCAAGAAACCTCAAAGCCCCAGCAGAGCCAAAAGGGTTTTCTCTCTTGAACAGCAAATTATGTTATAGGCAGGAGACATATGGATGGAAGTCATAAGCAGCAACAGCAGAGTCTATATAATTCTCTCTGAGTTCTTTAAAAACTAACCAGAACTATCATGGTTGGAGTAAAGCAGTGACTTACTTGTTATAAACTAATAAAGGGAGAAGAAAATTGAAAGCATATGTGGAGTCTCTGTGCCCTGCTAGATACTCAAATCTCTGGAAACACAAAGTCAGACAACTTAACAGACAGAAAGATGGTCTCTAATAACTACATGTCCACATGTAGGTTCTCTGCTTTTCCAGCTCTTTTCCAGAAAGTCAGGGGAATGAAGAATCCTTGGAGATTACACCAAAAGTCAGCAAATGTGGACCAAATCATGCTTCAGTCCTCTTATGGAGCCATCCTGGCAGCAGCCTTGTCTTCACTACACCAAAGAGTTTTCAGCATTGGTTGTCCAACTGTATCTAACTGGCAAGTGGTGTCAGAGGTCTGTCAAGCCACTCTCATGACTCTTAAGGCTTTCGGAGCTAGATTCATCTGGTCTCTCCAGATGTTTACAAATAAAAAATGCAAGTTCTCAAGTACCATTGCCATACACTGTTTGCACAGTGCCTCATTGAACCTGTTATCAGTCACCTTATTAGCAGTTCCAGAGTTCCTATGAATTAAAAATAAATGGAGCACATTGATCAGTTCACTTCAAAAGAGTTAATGTGTGGAGGGCAATAACAAGCTCTGTGTGTGAAAGTTTCATTTATCTGCTACTGATTTTACTGTATATCCACCAGCTCAGTGCAGCTTCAGGCCTGTATTTTAGATGTTTTGCTCATTCGGACTACCACCATTCACTCCTAGATTCATGTCATTATCATGCCTGACTGGAAAACTTTCATTAGCTGTCAGGTCAGTCTTTTATCTGCTTGTGTTGGACAAAAAGAGATGAAGACCTGAACTTATGTATCATCAGACTGCTAAAAAAACCCAATAGATTGGTTTGTCATTGCAATACCCTTAATAATCTCATATATTCACTGGGCAAGAGACTTAACACAGTGGACCCACACGAGAGTGCCCAAGGAGTTAACAAGCAGCTGCTGAATGCAGCCTTGTCACAGAGGTTGTTATCAAGGAATTATGTTATCATCCAGAACTGCTTAAGACCAGGGATGAGCTTTATGGTCAGTGACCAAAAAAACCCAAAAAACCCCAAAAAACAACCAACCAAACAAACCAAAAAAAACCCCCAAAACACAAAAACACCAAGAAACAGACCAGCCAGGACTCCTAGTGGTTTATCATTGCTGGGAAGAAATTGTTGACAAGTACACCACAAGCAATGTTTGTAGGTTTAAATATGAAAAAGTCAAACAGGTCCACAAAGTCCAGATGCCAGAGAGAAAACTTCAAAATAGCATTACCTAAAGGAAAAATGGATACACTAATTAAGAACTCACAAGAACTCAATGCTAAGATCAGTGTTTTCAGTCTTTCAATACTTGGAGAACTTGTCCCCCTACTGACAACTTTCAAGAATCAGATCTTTATTAATGTCTACCGAATTTGATATTCAAGGCTGTCACTAGATGTTCTCCCAAAACATCCAGTGCTATATTAAGAGGGGTTTATACAATACTGAAGACGACCATAGGTCATTCCAGTAGCATGTATTGGTACTATGATTTTCTTCTCCAGTGAACACCTCAGTGAAATGGATTTGTCTGAGAAAACCTTGAGTAACCAAGCAGTTTATTACACTAAAGAAAATACTTCCAACATCTCAGTCAAGTTATTATCAAGAGAAATCATTTTTCTTTTTCTCTTCAAGTCACACTATAGTGTATAAAAAAAATCTATTGGACTGATCTATCAGGGCCGTTGAAGTAGTATGCACTAGACTGCAATTTACTGACAGCTCTAGCTGCCTTCCTTTATGCTTCCATTGTCACTAACCATCCAAGGAAACAAGTCAATTTGTGAAAATGAAGCTACTGAAAGAAGTCTAAGAAAGCAAAATGTGCCAGCAAAGTTCGACCTAGCTCTCAGGGCTGCAGTTCATGGAGGCCTAAAATCTCTTTGAAAGCTCTGGAAACAAAGCTACAAAAAACTCACAATAATTTCATGCCAGGAGAAGAGGTGAAACTTCATATCAAACTTTGAGACCCGGTTTCTGGCTCTCAGAACTGGAGTGCTTTTCAGGTGTACGAATTCAGCCCACCACCACATTAGATCATTCCATTGCTTCAGGATAGACAGTCGTGTCAGAAATTTGACTACATAATCGATGGAGCTGCCAGGTACAGTCAGCCTGGGCAGAGCCAATGGCCTACTGGAAGGGATGCCATCAGCTCAGAAGGAAATGTTACTATGCAGGCTGTCAACAGGGCACTAAAAGCCCCTTAGTTTTTAGTAAGCTAGGGGAAGGATCTTTCCTGTGACGCAGAAACTTCTATCAGACCTAGGTATGGAGCAGAAAAAATTCTGTAGTCAGGCTGGAGGCCAGCACATTTCTCCCCTTGACAATCTCTTTTTGGCTTTGCGTATGGACTACTCCTCATGAACTAATTTAACCAAAACTAGTCCAGTGTCACCCAACCATCTATTGGCATCCAATGGGAAAGGATGAATTTCAGCAGGGGCTCATGAGGATATGTATTATGTTGACGGGGAAAGAGAAGGAAAGTGTGAAATATATGAAGGAGCATGCCTACCCAGCCTGAAAATGGTGGCATGATGGACAAACTCAATATGAACCTGTGGAATAAGATGGCAGGATTTCAGGCTGCGTATGAAGGAAATAGAAGCAAAAAAATTACAATAAACCTTTTCTATTACTCTCTAATGCAGTAAAGACATGGAATATTACATTCAGTTTTGCTTTCATTAGTCAACCAGATGGAGTTCACAGAAAAGCCATAAATGATTAAGAAGATGGAAAATGGGTTTGCAAGATTTAAAAAATTGGTGTACTTGTCTAGCTTGGGAAATTACAGCTAAAGTGGATGGAAGGAAAATGCAGCAACCATGCATGTATTTTGGAGGGTGGGAGAAATAATTCTTGTTGGACAAACAAGCATCAATTAGAAACAGAGTTCAGTTTAAGAAAAGGAAATGATATGTTAACATTTCATAAAATATTTCCAAGCAGCATGTCTTCCACTCTCAGCCTTTAGAATAAACTTAGATTGAAGAAGCTGAAATCTTCATATCTAGGGAGCTATGGAATGAAAAGGGTAAAGCACAGTGAACAGGGAACTGCCTGCTGTTGCTGGAAAAAATAAATAATAATAGTGGGGAAAAATAAACAAGAGAAGCTTCCACTTTTTACCTAGACAGTTGCTCAAGCTTAATCCAAGAAGAGTTATCCTCTTCTATTCTGCTTTGCACTTCTGTCATCTCAGCTGTGTTTGAAATATTTATTATACCAGTGTTAATTTATTCAATAGAAATAATGTGAAATACAAATAGCTGTGCAAATGAAGTTATATATAGGTAACGTGTTGAAAGAAGCAAAATCCAGTGGTTTGGTCTTCTCTTCGTAAGCATGGAATTAGAGGATTCCCACATGGCTTCTGTTTGTAAGTGCTACAGCAATGACTGACAGATGACACAGAATGTCACAATTTTATATCCGTAGTTTTCTTTCAGTGATGAGTTATGATTATATTTCTCAGCATTTCAATAGGACCAAGAGATACCCAAGCTACTTATGTTTTTACCTTTTTTATACTTTCTTGTACTGCCAGAATGACCATGCTATGACTGTACTATATAAAACATCTTTATGTTTCTATTTGATTTTTTTTAACCTTGAAATGAACAGTTAGGTATGTTAACTTCCCATAACACAACTTTCAGATAGTTTGTAAAAACATTGCCAAGTTAAGAACTTTGGGAAATGTCAGGACCCTCTAAAAGGGTGGCTACATAAACACATGCAAACTGAAATGTCATAATAGATTTAAGATCACTTTTGAATTCTGATGTAATTTTAAGATATTTCTTTTTCTTTTTTACTCTTGCTCCTTTCTCCCTCTCCTTCCAAATAATACATGGAAACATTTTTGATAAAACACAGCAGGTCATATAGAAAAGATTTATATGGAAGATTTGGGAGACCTTCACAGTATCTGGGAAATCCCAAAAGAAGAGAAAGCAGACATTTCTTTAGCTCAGCTGTTATTATTTATAAATCAGCTAGAATGACCTCTTATACTTGTTTGATAAAATTTACTTACTGAAACCCCAGTGGAAAAGTAACCAATACATAATTTAAATTTCCAGCAAAAGCCTAAAATGAAGGCTCATATTTAAGTTGAAGTGTTAAGAGGCTGTACGGATTTTCACTCCCCATAGGAAGTCCCTGAGGCATAAGAAGCATTACTCTGGTGGTCAGAAATCTCCAGCACTACATCAGAGAAAATAATCCTTTTGCACTTAATTAGCCAAATGTCAAGTCTTTTAACAAATGTGAATTTTGAGAGGAAGGCTCAACCATTTGGGTTATATATGTGTACAAACAGCAAGACCGTGCACTTAGAGATTCTTCAAGGCATGCAAAAATTCCATTCATTAATGCACTACTACAGACTGCAAGCCATTTGAGATTATTTCAAAAATTTACACCACTCGAAAGTCAGTTCTTACAAATCCTGTGTCCTGACCCTTTTCACCTTGGACTTCGACAAATCCCAGTGTCTCTCCAAAAAAAATTGTGCAAACTGTGTAGACACATGCAAGAAAGCAGGATAGAGGCTTCATGGATGAAGAGACAATAATGGAAATACTCAGTCCTACTACTTGCAGAGCACTGTAGCTCAGTCCAGGAAAAAAAAAATCAAGCATATTCTTAGCTTCAAGCACAGACATAGCCCCATAACTGCAGCTGCACTACTCACACCCTTCATTTTACTCATGTGCTTCGTAGTTCTGTGGGTGAGACTGCAGTACTCAACATCCTTCAGGACTGCACTGAGGGCACTTTTCTGATTTCAACAATTGTAACTTTTTTAGATAGAAAAAAATCACATCTGATAAGCCTCCAGGCTTTTGAGCCAAGTTTCACGTTGCACTACTACAGTTACTTGACGGGCTTACGGGATGGTGAGGAAAATGACATGTGTGGGCATAAATTAATACATTTATGAGGGGCAGGCCAGATGTCTGCTTACACCACAGAAGGTTTTTTTAGAGCCTGAAACACAGCCAGCTAACACTCTCTCCATTCCTCTAGCCTTATCAACCTTGAGATATTTATAAAACTTTCCCTGGACAGACATAGAAGTAGAGATTTTAGTCACCTATATTTCTTCCTCTCAGTTTTCCAAACCATAAGACACCAGTCTCTATACTCACGTGTGGAATTACATTAGGGGAAATTAACCCAGTGAGTATCTAGTTTAATTTATTACATGAAGCCAAATGTAGGTTAGTATAACCACACAGATGCTCAGCCTTTAGAAAATCCAGCGCCAGAACCATGACAGCCCACAGCCATGACTTCTTGTTGCAATTCCTGTATAAAAAGCTTAAAGTACTTTATAAAAGGGAACAAGTTTTGCTTTTCTCATTTTACAGCTGAGAAGATCAAAGGGGAGACAAGAAACTGAGCCTAGGGCCATCTGAATTCCAACCATATGTTATTGTTTGAATTATTTCTTGCAGCAGTAGCGATGCCAGTGCCAAGTGCTTTTGAGGTGGGTACAATTTGCAGGATTAAAGCCACAAACTTCAGCCTACAGCATACTTTTTGGCTGGAGGACAGAGCAGGGGAGAAAAGCAAGCACTCATTGAAAGCAGCGAATGAGTTCATCTCCACCATCAAGATATATTTCAGATTATACATCTAAATCAAATGGGAAAAATAATCTTTGTTTAAAAATAGAATGTTCAGATTTTTAAAAAAGAAACCTGGAAAACTGGTTTAGGAACTGTGTCAATGGTTACCTTACAATCTATTTTCATGCATCTGTGACAAAAATTTATGGTAACACTGATGTTCAGTCTCCTTTCCTTTGCCTTTGTTCTCCTTTACTAACAGCTGTCATCTACTTATGGCATTAATTTTGTGGAATTTACTTCATTTTTTTCCACTTTCTTCCCATCAAATTGATGAGATTTTAGATGTCAGCCATATGGCAACCAGTCCCTCACTCGAAGTTCTCTTATTTTATCTTCTACCTGATGTGACAATTTAGAGTGTAAAAAAGCAATGGAAAAGTACTGTGCATTGGGAATAGTGCATGATTTAAAAGAAATACTTTCACATGCTAAGGAAATACTGAACATGAATAGTAATCACTAGAAGAAGATTGAGAGCTGATGCTACACATCATAAATATAATATCTTCATCAATATCTTTTTTAAGTTAATAAGAAAGAGACGAGGGCAAATCTCAAAAAAGGAAGAAGTCCAAGAGCATCCATTAGACATGTCAGTGCTAATGACACTTATTGGACATTAAGTGTGAACACAATTGCCAATATCAATTTCATGCTTTAAGTGTGCTTAGGTTAGAGAAGTTCTCACCTGGAGTTTGGGTGCCATGGAAATGTATGAGAGGAGTCCAAGAAGAATTGACTGCTGCTATATTTGTTCTCATCCCAAACAGAAACAATTTCAGGCAAATAGAGACTTATTTTTAGTCACATTTATATTCTGAAGTGACCCAAAATTGATGCAGTAGCCCATTTACTGAAAAATGATGTGGTAAGGACTGAACTTGCATCAGAACAGGGTGGGATAAAGAAATCACAAAAGCATGCCCAAAGAGAAAATGATGCTGAGGAGAACAATAGGGTGCTTTCCTCCCTTCCTCATACTTATGTGAGATGCAGGCAGTGGCCTGTTATTGTGATTGTCATATTTTAAGAAGTAATAGTGAATCTCTGCATGGCTTCTGAGTGCTTGGTTGTTACTGAGTCAACTGTGAGAACTGTGAGATGAAGCAAGAATGACTAGTCCTCTAAGGTGTTCATCTGTGGATAAACAGATGTTATAACATCATGGTACAGGAAAAGGGATATTAGGGAGTAAACTCATCTCTAGGAATTCAGGATATTTATTTTATTTGCATTCATCTTCTTTCACTCACCCAACAAGGCTCACTGATAAACTAACCCCCTTCATATTGGATGGTTGCAGTGCCTCAAGCTGGTAGGTGTTTAGGTGCTGGAGAAGCAGTGGAATTTGAAAAAACAGCAAGCCTTAGAAACCGCAATAATCCTTCCCATAACTTTGCCGGCTCCAGGATCAGGCAGAAGCAGTGCATCATTCTGCTTCATTTAACATCACTGTTTTAAGTTTGGCTGCAGAAAAAATGAATGGGGTAATAACAATTCTAATGTGCAGGCAAGTTTGACCTTTCCATCTCAGTCTTTCAAACAAGTAGACCCTTTGGCTTTGGCCATGTGGTGCATGCCCAGACTGCCCAGCTTGACTTCGAACTGTAGAAGCTAGTCAGGGCCCTTGGTTTAGCTGTGTACCAGCATCTCACTCTGAATGACATCGTCTCTCTTAACTACAGTCTCTTAACAGTCTTTACCCAAATGCTGCTACTGCAGACCACGAACACTACAGCAACAGACCTCAGTGCAGCTACCCACTCTGCTCTCTCTCAGCAGCAGCTCCATTATACATCTGGAGGTGTTTCACTATTTAGATGATTATCTACAAGCTCAGACTTGTCTCCTCGCACAATCAGTTTGCAATCAAATGTTTTGGAACGTTTCTGGCCATTTATTGCTCAATTGATCTCAGCAACCCACTTTCAGAATGTTCTCAGAAAGCATTACCCCGTAAATGTGCTTCAAGCATGGTCAGTGATAGAATCCTGAACCGTGAGAACCAATTTCACTTTGATATAGACTATCCTATTCTGACTTCCAAGCATGTTTGGACATATATAGCATTATCATTTGCATGGGAGACAATATTTAGCAAGACAAAAAGAAATAGGCATTGTTAACATTCACCCTGGGTAAACCAGCTTTCCTACTGTCTACTCATATTTCACACTTTCCACACTACACACTGCTCATTTCACAAAATAGTCACTGTACTGAACTCTGCCTCTGGCACATGTAGAATAAGGCCTGTCTGGCACAGTGATGTTTTGTACCACTGGAGACAACTGAGCAGTTTCAGCTGTTCACGTGGGCTTCTGCCTCTTCAGCATGAGGTGGTGGAACCTCTCATTGAAGTTGGGGTCCCGTTTCCTGTGCAGGCAACACAAAACAATCCAGGTAAAGGGGATGAGGGTACAGAGAAATAATATCTTCTCCCTTTCCTGAAGTCCAGACTTTTTCCACAGTGCTTGAGATTCACTGAGAAAGGAATGCTATGACTAGCACCGTAAAACACTTAAACTTTCAGCCAAAATATATTTTCATTTTCAATAAAAACACCTGAGTTTTTCATTGACAACACATCAATTTTTCAAGGAGTCATGTCTATTAAAAACATTAAGGATTGGTTTGCTGTTTGTTACTGGATTCCTTAGTCCTGTAAATCTACATGGCCTAAAAAAATCCTTACTACTGCTATGGAAAAAAAATAAGATTGCATAAGTAGGAATGGTAAGAAGAATTCCAGTTCCATTAAACTAACTCAATTAATTTAATCACAATAAGAACATGAAGAAAACAATTAAGAAGTTGATGAAACTCCCCTTTTGGCCCTGGAAAGTCCATTTTCTCCATTACTTAATATGTACTAGATGCAGAAGAAATCTACGCTGGCAGTGCTCCAATTCAAGATAGAAATTTTATTGCTTCCGTGCACAGTGGCAAAAGCATTTCACTCAACAGCAATTGCTGTTGAGCAATTAGAAAAAATTACTCTCAGATCATGATAGTACCTTGATTTCCACTTCAAAAGGTAATTCAGAACATTTTAAACAGTGGTTATTAAACATTTTAAATTCAGCAAGTCTGAGTAAATTCTAGCTGAAAATTTAACAGAGCTAATCAAGAAGCTCCCTGGATCATCAATACTATTTCAATGAATTTCACACTAGGAATGATTTCATAGGACTGAGGTGTGGGAAGAACTAATACAGCATCAGCTTTTCAATGGGTAGGTAGACTGATCTAAATTAACACAGCTAGACAACTGAAAGAAAATAATGGAATAACCCATAATTTTTAATTACTCCAGGACACAAAGCAGAACATTCAAATTACTGAAGCTTATAAGAAACAGAGCTGGTCAAACAAAACTGACTCCTTATATTAATCAACTAGAATTAAAAATTTGAAGTCAAAGCCCACATACATGAAGTATTTATATTACTAATAGGCACTTAAGTGCGCCACATGACAAACATGAAGGCAGAATTATACAAAATTAACTGGCTGATGTGAAATACATTGCAACTATGGTTTCTGAATTGTATACAAGGATCTATTAAGCACTATCTTCTACTCTTTAAAAGCAGTATAAAATTGGTTCTTGACTGTAACATTATTTAATATTGTTTTCAATAATTGAAATACAAGCTAAAAAAATCTAAAGATGACAAAGTTTCAAAGGAGAGAAGTAGAGAAAACTAATGAATGTGACTGCTCACTTACTAAAACCAGTTTGCTTTTTTCTGGCTGCAAACTGCATTCAAAAGAATGTGAAAACATACAGCACAGGTGTTCATCAACCACAGAAGCAAGAGGCCCTGGGATTATTTAGACTTCCAATCTGATTTCATGGCCAAGACTGCAATAAAAATGAGGTACAGTAGCAGTGGGGAGTGTTGATACTGCACAATCCTTAGCAATCCAGTTTTGCTATTAGTATTCCAATTAAAAATGCATTTAAATGATTAAAGGATCCAAAGAAGAGTGTCACAGATGAATAAAGGATCCAAAAGATTTGAGGGTTTATTTACTTACTTTAAAAAAGAAAGATGAAGAATGAATTGTTCAGTTTGTAAATGCCTACAGTGAAAACAGAAATGTCACAGCATGCAGTTCAGTTTAGTAGACAAAAGATCTGACAGCTGGATACTGGAAGATGACAAAGTCAGGCTCAATATAAGAGGCATGTTTTTAACAATAAGTAATTACATTTTGAACAATTTGGGTGGATTCTTAATCTTAGGAGCTTTCAGATGAATGCAGGATTCTTCTTCTAAAAAACAGCTGTAGTTTAAACAAGAATTTGAGCAAGTCTTGGAAGCTGTTCTGCAAGAGAGCAGACTGAACACATGCTGTTTCTTTCTGCCTTCTGAATCAGATCACACTGGAACTGTTAAATTTGTCTCATGGACATACCTCAAAGAAGGTAGATTTAAGAAGGGAAGGGAAGCAGGCATGAGCATTTTGGACACACTGGATCATGTAGTACAGTTGGGGCTATATGGCTGTAATACACTGCAGCCTGAAAGAAGCACCACCCAGCTACAGCAAGAATATAAAATTGTGTAGATAGGGAGAGACCCCACATTTCCGTACCAGAAATTATGAAAATGAAAGCAGTAACAGCATGCTATGTTCAATATAGCGGATGCCAGAAATTTTGCATGCCAGGAGATTGCTCAGCCCAAGCCTGCAAGGGTACTGCTCCTTTCAGACTGTTTGTCATGAGAAAGAAAACCAGAACAGAAGCAATGCACCTGAAAGAAGAAATTCACCTTTTTGGCCTCAGTGAAGTAAAGGTGAACAGGCCTGACATGCTGCAGACAGACTTCACCATGTAAAGGAAAACATAGTCAGAAGAGACAGAGGCCTGCAAATTTCCTGCTTGAATTGTACCCATGCATTTTATGCATACAAAATCTGTAAACACTGAGTTCGTCTCAGGAAATAAAATTACTTCAATTGATAGCACTCGTTTTTGAGTGTAAAAAAAGGAGATTCAAGTTATTGCTTTGTCTGGTGCCAAGTGAGAGCTGTAACAAGAATCTCTTGTACCTTAGGACAAGATCTCATGCCACAAGGCTGCTGGATGTTTTGGATGTGACTGCCTAGTTCTCAACTAACCAGTCATCTTTGAACAGAGGAAAGACCATGTAAAGACAACCACATTTTGAAGAAATGTGTTTTAGTGAAAAGCGGGTACACAGGTTTAGTTGGAGAATGTTCTTCAAGAGACAGTGTGAAATTTTTCACTCAAGTAATTCTTTCAGTAGCCAAGATTCTTACTTCACAATTTAGAACTTCTGCATACCCAGCTGACAGAATTAAGATGCAGCGTAGGAGTTCACCCTGCACAGACGGTGAGCATAATGTACAGTCATCACAGAGACAACAGTTCAGAGATGGAAAAATCCTTCCAGGTTGTTCATGACAGATCTATGGCAATGGTCACCCACGACATTATATTTTTAGAGTTCTGTACAGCCCACTTCTACACATGCTCTTCCCAGAGACCCTTTAATTCATACATACTGTTAAAGCTCACATGATTCTCTTCTGAGAGATATATCATAGTATCACTTTTGGATCTGCACTTTCCCACACGGGCAACATGCTGTTGTGGAGCTGCATTTAAAGAAAGCTTTGGAACAAGGGACTTTGCAGTTTAACAGCATTAAAATAACCCACAAACTTTTCAAGTATATATTTTATTTCATTCATATTTCACAGTCTGTTTCTGTAAAGTTTTAGCAAAAAGGTCATGTTCTATAACAGAGTTATTAGGCTACTGTATCCAGAGCTAGCAACGGACTTTGAAAGTACAGAAAGTATTTACATTCCAACTAGAACAGTAGAATTTCAAAAAGACATAGCAAAAGTAATCAAAAATACCAACATTTATTAAAACATAATAGAAAAACAGCTGTCAGTCTGACCCATCAAGCTACCTCGCCTGCTAGTTGTCAGCAGCAACTGAAGCCACAGCAGCCACCCAGCTGACTGTAGACTGGGACAGCTGCCCTCAGCTAACCTGTTAATACAGAGTCTTGCTTCTTCAAAGATCAAAAAAATCTTCCTTGCTTACAGGTTTCCACTCAGAGGTTAGTATCTCTGTTCAGATCTACTGGACCAATTCCAGATCCTGCCCAGAATCAGGACCTATTCTGGTTCTGATGTAGTCAACTAGTTTTCACAAAGCTTTTCCAAGCTAACCTGTTTTATTACATTGCAGCCATGAAAGGAAAGCCCCTATTGTTTAAAGCTTTATAAGGGCTTCCAGGAATAAAGGCAGTAAGAGAATTTAAACAGAATGGTATCTGATGACATATTTATCACTAGGAGCCTTCAACATTCTTTTTTTTCAATAGATGTTGCATCAAGATTTGCCATTATCTAGGGATATGGTTCCTAAGGGGCCCCAGATTTACATATGAGTGTTCCAGAGTGGATTTTTCTAGTTCAGTAAATACTATTTAAGTCTGGACTGATGCCCAGTAGGAGATTTCTAACCAGCTGCTGGACTTTACTCACAGATTTATTGAATATATATTTATACAAATTACACCAGCTGAAAGGCCCATTAGCTGTAAGCACACCCACCTCAGCCCACCCTCAGTGCTGTCAGTGGAAAAAATACATGTGGTACTATGAGGATTGTGAGAGATTTCCATCAGCTGAAGTGTAAGTCAGATGGTATTATCCTGCAAGGGAAGTTTTTTTTCATTCCTTTTTACTCCATCAAAACAATGGAAATAGGATGGAGAAGAGGTCACCGGTAGCTTCATTTTTCCTTATTTCTAACAGCTAAGATTAACGTCATTTCTTCTGACTTCCTTTCATCTCTCAGTAGCCTGAGCCAATCGTCTTGTTTTCTAGGACAGTCATCCTAAAAATACATATTCTGAATTTCAAATTCTCCTCTCTATGGGTAGAATACGAACTTTAGGAAAAGTAAGAAAAATATCCTACGCGCCTTCTCAAACCTCACACCTGTTACAGGTATCTGATCAATGGAACTACCTCCTCTCCTTGTAAGAAGCTCAGAAGAAACAAGCTCATCTTCTTTCATAAATAGCCTAATGTACCATCACATCTATCCTGCCAAATGTCATTTGGTGCAGATATCACAACTGATAGATTGTGTCTAGATTGGACATCATTACACTGCACTATACTGCCTTCTGGGTTTGCTGGCTGAGTTTTGGTGTCACTTGGCTGCAAGTTACAAGACATTCAAGTATCACAACTATAGCAGGCATATTTAAAAAAAAAAACATGACAGAACAGTTTGTGAACACTTTTAATCAATTACCACACACTGTACCAGTCTTCAGCAGGCAGGGAAGATCCTGTGAAAGGCATGGCTACTAGTTTGCCAGAGCTCTCCTAGGTTGAACGCTGCCACATTTCCCTCTAGGCCCCATGGCTAGTACAAACACAATTCATATGCTTCCCCCTTTGTAAGACATGTACAGCATTTCTTTTGATCAATGTAAAAAGAGTGAAATCCCCCACAAGAGAGAAGTCCCTTACAGTTTCCCTAATGTACCTATTTGAGGAAGACTACAAAGGCATTTTCTACTGTCTTCGGCAATATTGATTCCCAGACGCATGAGAAAATGAAAAGGTCTAGTCACTGATGCCTAAATATTTTTAGCTTTTTGTAGATTTTAATACAGCTGTGTTAAGTTTCTCACTCTTTGAAATAGCAGTCAACACTTACTAAAACCCTTTCTCATGGTTTGTGTTGCATTCCTGAATTTCTGTATAGTCTTTTCAAGGAAAGAAATTTTAGCAAGGACATCCTGTCTGGGACATGCAGCTGGAATGGAACAATAAGGTATAATGTAGTTAAGACAGAAGGCCCAGAACCCTTGGAAAGGCTCCAAAAGGGCAGTTCCGAGGGTGGTACCAGGGACAAATGTTTTTCAGGTTGGATGTACTCCCTAGATATGGTGTGGAAGACTACTGGGCTGTGGACAGATTTGGCCTTGAGAGGATGCAGCTGTTCAACTGGTACCCATAAAACTCCTGTAACTTTTCTGGTGGATACTGGAGTTCAAGTATCTGCCCTGAAAGCTGAAAACACAGCCTCCTGTGGTATCCCTCCCACTCACAAAGGCACGTTTGTTGCCGATGCCTTTGGAAACATACAGCCCCAGATAACAGCTAAAGTGAGATGCTGGCTGCAGGGGAGGAGAAAGCAGTCGAAACCCTAATGCTTTTAGGTAAGTTTCCTACAAACTTACTGGGGCTAGACCTCCTGAAAGTCACGGACTTATGAGGAAGAAAAGGTATAGGCTTTGGAAAGGAGATCCCACAGTCATGCTTATTAAATCCCTCTCCTGCTCTTCCTCCCTCCCTGGTAACCAATGTCAAGCCTTACCCCTTACCCTTTACCTTTAGACATTCACCCTGCAATTCCCCTATGTGGCCCATCCCTAAACCTAATGGCAAGTGGAGGCTAACAGTAGATTACAGGCATCTTAATGCAAACAGAGGACCTCTCACAGCAGCAGTCCCGAACACAGCTGAGCTAAGAGCTACCATCCAGGAACAAGCTCACCACATAATGGCCACAACAGACACCAAGGATATGTTTTTTTATGGTTCCCCTGCAGGAACAGGATCAGGAGTGCTTTGCTTTCACTAGGGAAGGCCAGCAACACACTTTCACTCACCTTCCACAAGGTTTTAAGCATTCGCCCACACTAGCACACCATGCACTAGAACAAGAACTGTCACTCATTCCTCCTGCACCAGGAGTAGAAGTATACCAATATATTGATGACATTTTGGTAGCAGGAAATGAAATTCCACCTGTGCAAACAACCCAATCAGATATTATTAAACACCCTGAGTCCTTAGATTTACATATTCCCCTTGAAAAACTGCAACCTCCTTCACATGAAGCAAAATTCTTAGGGATTTGGTGGAAGGGACGAATGGTCTGTATTCCCCCAGACACATGTCAAGACCAGCTTAAAACACCAGAAAACAAAAAGGACTTACAGCACGCTTTAGGCTTACTGATCTATTGGAGAAAACATATCCCCGACTTCTCAGTAATTGCTCAACCTTCACATGACTTGCTGAGGAAAAAGGCAAAGTGGGATTGGACTCCCCTTCACGATGACGCCCTACAGCTCTTGATTTTTGAAGCTAATACCTATCACTCACTGGGTCCTATCCACCCTACCAATCCCATACACACTGTATGGGGATTTGCAAGCTCCGAACTGTCCCTCCATTCACGGCAGAAAGGACCTGACGGCCCCACCAGACCCACAGGCTTTTACTCACACAGTTTTAAAGATGCTGAAAAACGATATTCCACATGGGTAAAAGCGCTTATTCGTAGTAAGTACTGCTACACTGGTATCCCCTGAATCGGTGTAGAAACACGGGGTGGGAGGTAATGGACCACTTCAGCTCTATGGGGCTAATTAGGCGGTTTTGAATAGATCACTAATTACCGATCTGCTTCTCCATCGACTCACTGTGATAACATCGATTAGGCATTAATGGGCCAACTAGAGCCACCTAACCCTCACGGCGGCTCAGCAGTTTTGCCAAGTTCAAAAGCTAAGCTATTTTTGCATAGACTGCGGCGTCTGCAGAATGCTAGCTAAGCTCCTGGCAGGACCCCAGGGGAGCTCCTGCAAACCCCCGGAGTCCAACACCCGTGCAAAACTTAGCGTGCACAGAACTTTTTGCAAAGAGCTCACCCCTTTGAAAACCGCTTCCCCCAGGTGACAGTCTTCGGCACGGACTAAGCTGCCCACAGGTGTCTTGAGAGACTCCTGCAAAGTAACAGATGACAGAGAAGCATGCGACAGCTGCCACATTTTCCCGCCTTGACAGGAAACTTAGCTCAGCAAATACGGTAAACCCTACCCGGATACCGGCAGACTGACCAGTCGGTGCCAGAGAAAACCTTGCCCA
The DNA here is from genome assembly GCA_013396755.1 of Sclerurus mexicanus. Classification (NCBI taxonomy): domain Eukaryota; kingdom Metazoa; phylum Chordata; class Aves; order Passeriformes; family Furnariidae; genus Sclerurus; species Sclerurus mexicanus. The sequence continues at coordinate 25,766 of VWZF01001223.1, forward strand.
GAGCCAGGCTAGCCAGTGAGCATCCACCAAGGGTATTTAAGGCAATGCCCAGAGTTGCCCCGTGTACAGTCCAGCCCAGTCCAGTGTCCCGGCTACTGGTCCCACTTCTCACCGCTCCATCCTGCCTCCGTTGCCATCTTGTCTGCTCCTGTTTTCTTCAGTTCCTGCCCTCTTCAGCTACAGTCTTCTCCTGCGACCCCTCCGCCTGCCGCCACTGAGAGACATCCTGCCTGCTCGCCTTGCATCTTCAGCCTGCAAGCAGCTTCTCACTGGTGGTGATAACCTTCCCTGGGCCTTTTTTTAGCCCTTCACCTTTTCTTATCTCTCTCTCCCCACTTTCCCCCTTTGCTTGCGTTTATTGTTAAAATAAAGTGAATTATCCATCTGAACCCCAACAGATGGTATTGTGTACCTTACTATGGGTTTCGAGTAGCCGTTTAAAAGAACCACGTTGCAGCTCCGTCTCTGACCAGACTGTGACAGATGCCTGAAGATTTTTAGCTTTTTTTATATTTTAATATAGCTGTGTAAATTTCTTACTCTTTGAAATAGCAGTCAACAGTTACTAAGACCCGTTCTCACGATTTGTGTTACATTCCTGAATTTCTGTATAAGTCTTTTCAAGGAAAGAGATTTTAGCAAGGACATCCTGTCTGGGACATGCAGCTGGAATGGAATAATAAGATATATTGCAGTTAAAACAAGACAGAGAACCCTTGGAAAGGCTCCAACAGGGCAGTTCTGAAGGTGGCACCAGGGACAAATGGTTTTCAGGGTTTATGTACCAACTGGATATGGCAATTCAAACTATAAAATTGTGAGCATTCTATGCTGGTGTGTGCACCTGTGTACTCCATACACCTGAAAGACTTCATTAAAGAACTACTCTCTACCTTATCTATAGTAATATTGTTTGGAAAGTTTTTTTTCCCCTCAATTTTAGGCAACATCACAAATTAGCAAGACATCCACTCTACGTTCAAGTTTCTTTTTTTGAGAATCATAAACAGAACATAGAAGTAATCTAAGCATCAAAATACCCAGCCACCTAGATGGTACATTGAAAACACTGTCACACAGAAAGGAACATATCATAGATGATCCAGGTTCCTTAATGTCCTTACACAGAGCCCTTCTCAGTTTTCTACACAGTCTGCTCTGGAAAAAAAAACCTTTAAACGGGAGGGAGTGACACAGTCAGGTGTTCAGATAAACTATAATGAAATAAATCTCTGTAAAACAGCTTTTGTAACACGACTACTGTGGATCTCCACTAGCACGGCCAGTATCTTACACACACAGTAGTATTAGTTATATCTCAAGGCAAGCAGGGGAGGTATGATACAAATCTATGTGGAGGAAAAAATGTTTTGGAGTTTGTTGGGTTTTTTGAAGTTCAATCTTAGGCAGATAAAATTTGAAGGGAGTTTATCCCAGCGGACACACCCTTCACCCCCACTACATGCACCTGACTCCTCAAAAAAAAAAAAAAAGAAAAGAAAGGGATCAGAGGACTTCACCATAGGCCATTATGCTCCTCTCATTTCACATCTCTTTTTTTTATACTTAGAAATCTGATTTGGCAAGAAAAAAAATTGAGTTTAGCCTTGTAAGCTAAAGATATACATATCAAATAATATGCAACTGGTCTTGTCAAGGTAATCCTGGTGAATGATTATCTTTCTTGTTCTTTTCTTTTTAAATATCACTGCAGACATTAGCATCAGTATTTAAGCTCTTAGCTACTGAGAAAATGCAAAACCACCACCCTTGTACACTTGTTACCATTAAAAAACATGGCTGTGGAACAAACACTTCCAGTGCAAGCCTTGTGATTTTCATTCACTCAGCTGTACAGATCAAAATCAAAAGTATATTCATCAAAACATGCCATTTCACTTGGGTCCTAAGACACCCATCACTTTACCAAAGACTGCAATGAATACAGAATGCCTCTTCACCACAAGCAGATTTCCACTAATTCAAATGAATTAAAACCCCAAAGCAAGACTCTGCTACCAGAAAAGGTGGCAACAACCTGAAGATATCACCCCACCAACATTGTTTCCTCTCCTCATACCAACTCCCTTCACCTACTTGGAACTGATGATGGCCCAACAGTGGGGCCTGTTCCTGTTCTCTAAGAACTGACTATGTGAAGATGGGAATAGGAGGATGCTTGCAGAATACTGCAAATGACTGTCTCTTTTCACTGCGAGAACAGAGCACATCCAAGCTTCTCAAGTCCAAGGAATTATACAGTTAGCATGGAGTTCAAGTCACACTGCGGCACTAAGTACCTATTCTCTGAAGAACCCACCATGCTATTCCAGTCCCACAGCTGGCCCTGAAGACAAACTGTTAATGGCAATGTGACTTTGCAAGTCCCGGACTCAAAAAATGCTCAAGTAAAAGTTTGAGACAGGAAAAAGGAGGCACAGAAATAACTTGACCAACAGCTATGCACCTTTTTACTACATGTTGGGATAAGGGGGGTCTTCGAGGTTGCTATCAGCTTTGTCAGATCCTGTTAAAGATGCTTCTAGTTCTGCCCATGACTGTGGAGCATTGTTCTTTATTGCCTCTATGAAAAGCTGTGTTTGGTGCTTCAGCCGGTCCAGCTCAGCCTGAGTCACTTGGTTCTGATGAATGAGCTCCTTGGTCTTTAAAGTGATCTCCAGCAATCCTGACCTGCGTAGCACAACAAGTGTGTTCTGAAAGCGTCTGCACTTGCTTTGTTGTTGCAAGAGCAACTCAGGGGTACTGCAAATTTCTTCTGGTATCAGTGGGGGGCTCCACACTGTAGACTGCATCGTAGTCTGTGATGCACCCTCACTCTCATGAAGGGTGCACTTTGCTGCCTGCAGAGTTCCAAAAGGCAAAAGAGGAGTCAAACCTGGCACTTTCTGAGTGTCACTGGAAACACGATGAAAACCAGAAAGAGCTGACAGTTTTCCACTTGTCACCAGAGCTGAAGAACTTTGCTGGTTAGAATTCTGAGGGGTCTTAAAGCTAACTGGTAGATGGGCAAAAGGACTGGTGGGCAGGCCTGTACTCATCAATACAGGAGAAGTCTCCATCTTGGGCGCTTCTGTGCAGAGTCGTTTATGGCAAGTGGTTTCCTGACATTCTTCCAGATCAAAGGAGTGATCTCTTTTGCAGGGTTGTGGTGCTATTTTGGGATAAGAATTTAGGATGGGCAGGTAATTAGTGGAGTCATTTCTCTTTTTCCCAACAGGGTGAGTATTAATGGGAGCAGGGATTGATGGACGAAGAAACACTAGCTGTGGCTGAGCTGGAATCACTTCAAAGGACGGCTGCACAGTCCAAGACTGGAGCTGTGATGAACTCCCCTGAGAAGTACAAACAGGGAAAAAACAGAAGTCTTACAAAAGCATTGTAGAAGAGGATCAAAAAAATATTAAATGAAACAGATGGACTGTGACATTTCTCCATATTTGATATATACTGTCCAATTAATGTGTTCTGAACAGTTTTCCATCAATCTCATCCTTCTCTTTCTCTGACAATAGAGCATAATGCTGAAATCAAAGTTGCAATCCATAATCCTTTTACTATGCAGGAGTAGATATATTTAAAAAACAATTCAATTTGAATTTATACATTCTTTTTTAAATGAGGATTACAGTGCACGCTTATATTGTACAATGTTCATGTAAAAGTTCAACATAGACTCAAGGTCAAAGAATAAGTGCATAGAAAAGTTGAAAAACAATTAAGCTTTGCGGTTATGAAATATATTAAGAGTCAAGGAAAGATTGAACAGATTTCAGAACAATTTAGACTCCCTCTGTTGACAGGTAGCAACTCAAATCTTGTTGATTCTATTCTTATAGCAAGCTTTTGAAATTGTTACTTAAAATAGACAGCAGCTGTTCAGTAAGCCTTGCAATCTTAGGTACAATACACAGTTTCAATAAATTTAAAACCATGAAGTAGAAAAAAAAAGCTGAACATCAACTAATGCGAGGAAAAAAGGCTGCTGTAAGCCCAGAGGAGTTTAACTTCATACCTCTGGTGAAAGAGTGTACACCAACAAACCTTTAAAGCATTGTATTTCAAGAAAAATGCCCTAGTTTTTACTCCCTCCCATCAGCCATATTCTGGAATACAGAGGTATAGTTTCATTTTTACAAGTCATTACCTCTTTTTCCTCCAACACATTACTACAGATCTTAAACAGATCTTCTGGCCAAAAACATGCCTGCTATTCTCCAAAGGTATCAAACTGCCAAGTAAGAGATAGTATATTTCTTTCTAAAGCAAAACCTCACTTCTTATTTAAGTCATCACCACTACAATTATACTAATATATTGTCATCTGCTTCTTCAGTTCTTTACAACTTGGAACACAACGGGCATGTTTGCTGAAGGAAGAGTTTTTAGCTACCATAAATACATCTTACTACTTTTAGTACTATACTGAGTCATCTGAAATCCATAGCCTTTCCACCAGTCTCATTATTTTTACATTGGCAAATGCTAACATGCTTTGCTGAAGTCCAGTTCCCCAATAAAGGACCTGAACTTACCAAAACCAGGTATTACCCACTGATTAAGACAGTGGGACTTGGAGATAAAATTCAATTACCTAGTCTGACACAATGTTTCTTTGGTTCAGTGGACAAGATCTTTATGTAATAGGGATATAGAAACTAGCTGTAAAAATATATATTACTACCGTAACAGAGAAGAAAGGACATACAAAAGTATCTGGAGATGTTAGAAGTGACTATACATACACAGAACAGAACATGCAGCCTTAAGTTTGGAGTCAGAAGTCGCCATGTACTGCACAACTGTACAGCACCTAGCACAGCAGAGCCCCATAATCACTGAGGACGAAAGAGCTGTGGTAATTCTTTTACCTTGTCCTTGGGTTTCATCCTATCTCTTAGCTACATTCTTCTCCTTTTCCTTCTCACATTGCACTCTGCTCTTTTTCTCCTACTCAAAATCTCATTTTCAGTAGAGCAGGACACCTTCATTTTACTAATTCTGCAAATGGTTGTGGGTTTTGCTGTTTTTTCTTAATGAAAGCTATGAAAGATAATATCCTGATGTATCAGGGTCACTTGTCTAAAAGGCCTTCCAATTCATTAAGGACTTTTACAAGACTTACAGAAACCCTGACACAAGCAGCACTGTGTTTTAGAGAATTAATCACCACTTAATTTTTTTTTTAGCTGTTTACAGTTTGAAATTGGGCCAGCAGGTAACAGCAGGTAACCTTCGCTACACAGGATCACAGTGGTGCACTGACAGAAGGACGATGCTGACTGAAATTGAAACTGGAACAAATAAACAGCAGTAACTGGATACTGCATCTTTTTTTTTTTTTTTGGTCCAGCGAGCCAACTGAGTGCAGTACTGAAAAGACCATTTTAAAAAGATGACCAGCATGACTATCTGAGATCATTAAGCACAATGAAAAGAGGCAGAAAGATGCTTCATTATTATTCTGACCTAGACTTGTTTTGTTTATTGTAGTAGAAGTTTTCCAATTTAACACTGTCTTTAATCATACATAATCAGACTTAGATGTTATGAACACACTGCTCAAGACAACCAAGTGTGGCAATTTTATCTACCTCCAACTCTTCCTTGCCAAGTTCTGGTATTGCTACACTATCAGCTTTTTATATATATATGTGGTTGGGGGTTTTTTATATGTACACATGTATGTATGTATGTATGTAAGCATCTACCTATCTATCTATATTTAAGCTACTTATTATTAGCTGCTTCCACTAACTGTTCACAACGCAACCTGGAGTTTAACATTAGACTACTACTGCAATCAGTGTTTAATTTTTGAGCTCTGGACCAAACCCTATGAATCTTTAGTGAAGCTTTCCTATTCCTTACTACATAAAAACTTCAGAATTTGTTTACATAGTATTTTGTCCACCCATCTAGGAACACGACTATACAATAAAATTGTTTAGTGTCAAGATAAAGCACAATGCTCAGCAAACAGAATCATCTCCCCTACAGATGCACAACCTACTAAATACTAACAGAAACCCATATCTGTGTTCACAATGATACTCAGTGTTTAAGAGGTTTTGCTTGTTGTCATAACAGATTCAGTAGAAAAAGAATCGGTTTCTATATTTCTTTCCCCCCTTCTCACTTTATTCTCAGAAGTATCCCAATTAAAAAAACACTGAAGAACTTTTGCTCTGCTCCAAAAATGAATAAGAAAGAGGTCTAATAATATGACAGTACTTTGAACTTGGTGCTCTTGTATCTTCCGTTAAAATGTAAAAGTTAGGGGTCTCATAGATGTGCTGGAGGAACAACACATTACAAAATACTGGAGAACAGATATATATAATGTAATTGTTGAAATGTGAGCCATCACAGGTAACTAAGGTGAACAACTATTAAACTAAAAGTAACATAGCTACCTTCAGATAAAGATTTAATTTTTGCATTTATAACATTCTGGATCAGTGTTTCCCATTGCATATGAAGCCCTTTTAGGACCTAAGAGTGAGGAAACAAACTTAACATCCTACTTCACCATCATTACTCAATGAAAAAGACAACAGCAGTTTTCAAAAGGAAATCACCCTTTTCTGTTTAATATTTGGTGTGATTTAGATAACATTCTTAAAGATGTATTTGAGGGGATTCTTTTGAGACAAAGAGGTGTTGGGAAAGGCTTCTGCCACAGCACATGCAAAGCAGAGACAGAGGATCATCCAGGCTATATAACGTGGAAAGGGAAACTTCTGGAGACAAGTCCACCACTGACAACTTCCAAGGGACCAGAGACTTTATAATTCAGCATTACCTGTGTCTTTTATGTATGGGTTTTCCCCTGTTTAGATTGTAACCCTTAAAAACCCCATGCATGTGAATATAGTGTGTTCCTTTCTTCCCGGGTATCCAGCCCCGCCCCCCTCCCGACCTTATTGGATGTATCACCTGTCACTCCCCATTCCTGGGCTTCCACTGGGTTTTGGTCCTCCTGCTCTCTTATTGGCCCCTGTGTCCCCCAAACCACACCACTCCCCCTGAACCCTTACCCAGTCACATCCTACCTCCCAAACCCCGCCCGAAGAGCTTATATACCTTTGAGTAAAGTAATTAAGGCTTTTTCTACAACCTCACTACCCCGGAGTGCTGCCTGTCTTTACTCCTGACCACGTGGGAATTTCGCAATCCCCTCCATGCTCCGGGAAGCCTGAGGAAAATAGAGGGAGCCGTATTCCCCCAAAAGCTGTTAAAGAGGTTTAGTGGTTGTAGCAGAGCTTCTCCGTTTCACATTTTGTTCCATCTCAGCGATTCTACCTGCCCCCCAGAAAAAACCCACTGTCACATCAGAATTTAAGTTACCACTTACTTTCCGGACTGTAACAACTTCATCAAATATTTTTGGTAAATAAAAGGGTTCTTTAAAAAAATTAAGAACATGGAATATTTTTCAATATATTATTTCTTCCCTACCTGCTTAACTAACACATTTTTCATTACGACCATAGGAGAAAGTGCAGGAAACGAGCTGCTTGTGGTCCTCGGGCATTGCCAAGGTCCATCCTCTGCATTCCAACACAACGCATTCAGCACGTCCTCAGAGTCCGTCTGCTCCATAGCACTCGGGCACTCTGAACTTCCATCTGCCAGATGTAGAATTCACCTGTTAGTTATTTCACATGCAACATGCCCACTATTTCCTTTCAGTTCTGCTTCCTTTCAACCAAGTCACAAAGAACAATAAAGTTTAGTTCTGTAATATCAACAAAATTAGAACTGCTGTGACAGCTGTCAAATAGTCTTTAATAAAAGGCTTTATAATTCAGGTCAGTTCTCACAGACATATCTTCTCCCCCAAAAATCTATTACTTTTTGATCTTTTGTATTTAGTCTCCAAGAGACTGCATACTGTCATGAAGGTTGCTTTAAAAACCTGGCACAGGAAAGAACTACAGGCTCCAGCATTGCCACATCTGTGGTTTGTGCTGCAGGCATTTTGTGTCTTGAAATTTTCTATCTAAAAACCCAGTACAGCAGATATCTCTCACAAAAGCTTTTTTTTCCTCTCCTTTAAAGGCCATCTTTGCACAGTTTTGTTAAGTATTAAAATGGCACGCTGTGTCTACATTTTACTGATGTTACAACAATTACTCTCTGGTTTATCAGGGTCTACTGACAGTCTGGTCCAATCATAAAAGACATGAGACAGCAAAATCCAACAGTTCATTCACTACTGCAAAGAACAAAAAATAATTTTGCCATCCTCACTTCTAGACTCTGAAATCTCGGATTCTCCCATTAATTTCTTTATTAATCACATTTTAAATTCCCATGTCATTCAAATTCACAGGATGAACGTTACAGCTAGAGAAAGTTCCACTCCAGAAGACTTTGGTGGCAGGATGATTGCAGATGAAACCTATCTTACATAGAAAGGCCCTCCAAGGTAATGAGGCACAAACTATAAGGGGTTAAGTCAGATTTGTTAAACATCACCGATAAAAGTGAAGCCTGAGCAGGATAACACACAAAAAAATTAACACAGTGGTTTTCTAAACCTGAATATCCAGAGTCTTTGTCAGATTCAGCTGCCGCCATGCTGAAGCGATGGTTGAAGCTCTTCATTTCCATCACTTTGCCCAACAGTTCCTCAAGGGTCTCAGTAGATGACCGCTTTGTCTGAGTGCTTCCATTGTGCCACAGGCAGTTTTTAACGCCTTCTCCATTGAACTACAAAAAGAGTTAACAACAAAGAAGGACTTTCTCTGAATCTAAAGAAAGCTCCATGAGTAGAAGACAACAATGGTGGGCATGTTTATCAATAAGGAAATCAGGTTATGAAAGGTTTGCTGCACCCGTCAAGCAATCTGCAGAATTCTATTAAAATCCCTGCCTCACATTTGCTATGTTTATCACACATTTAGAGTAGAAAACAAAAATTGCCAATAAAACAAATTTATTCCCTGCAAAACTCTCTAAACTGTGCATGTTTAATAACACATTACAGAGTAGAAAAGATAGGCAACGATTCTTTGCATCAACTGACACTTTGTTGAATCTTTTGAACTAGAGTTTTACACTGCCTTCAGATTATTTTTTAAGTTTCAGGAAAGTTTCCATTAGCCAATCTTTCAGTCCCTGCACCAACTACAAGAGAACAATATCACAGTAGGCATGGCTTTAAATCTGTTAGGATAGGTTAAAGATGCCAAAAAACATAAGGCACAGGAAAGAAGAAGCTAACTGAAATAAAAATATGGTTACATTTTAATTTTTTAAAAAGTCTTTATTGAATGCCATCAACTAATCAAAGGTATTTCAGAAGTACTGGATGCAGCCAAAGGGGCAGAATGCACCCATCTTATTCAGCTCCTTTCTTCACTGGCTAAGCAAGGCAGAGTACAGAGCACAGGCCAGCCAATCGTACTCAATTACCTGAAGTAGGATCATTTCCTACTTATCTTACTCAATTACCTGAAGTGGGACCATTTGCTACTTAAAATTTCTGAGTAAAGTACAGAGCAAATTCACATGGAGAGCACAATGCATCATTATTTCTAACACCATTATGAATTCTGTCAGAGAAGGTAAAACTTCCACACTGCACACACAAAATTTGGGAAATGGGAACACCATTCCTAGATCTGCTAAAAAAGTAATGTCCAAATCTATGAAGTTCAGCAACATGTAACCAAGATAAAACAGCAGATAAAGTGTATGACTGTTACTTGTAATTAAAACAATGTCCCTCTGAGTCTAGCGGGATAGTTTTATATCTCCTTTTATACTGTCAGTGAGCTAACCAGGAGACTTTAGGAAATGCCTCAAAATATTGAAGGAATGAAACACAGAACGAAAACTAATGTCTTAGACATGTCTCTTCACTCTCAAAAAGCAAAACAAACTAAAAACTGAAGGCCATTCATAAACACAATTTATTTCAAGAATTAAAAGTTACTCATGCCATATTTATGTTACAAAAACTTTGCAGTCCCAAGGACCGAGTCCCAAAACAAGACAGCTGTGCTGAGTGAAGCCCATACAACAAATACAGCTGAACCTGCAAAGCTGTGGTTTTGTTAACACAGTCTGTTTCTCTCTTAAGGGTAAAGGAAGTCATCAGAGAAAAGAAACTTAAGTGAAGAGTGAACATGCTTGGGGCTAAAGAAATCCATACTGCTGAAAGTACAACACACAACATACCTGCAGTGCACTCCTAGGGAAGACATGGCCTTAGAAATGCCCTCTTCGTCCCGCACCCAGAATGAAAACACTGAAAGGCTGAAACTAAAAGCTATGAAAATCAGAAAAATGTAGCAACTTTATGGCCTCTCATACTACATACTTGTCACAACCTTCAGCTGCTTCCTGAGGGTAGGCAGCCTCTAGTAAGACAAAGTTTCTGCTTCTCTGAAAGAAGGTAACTAAGAGTTTGGCTAGCAGAAAGCAGACAGAATGAAGTGCAGAAATTATTTCTAATGTTATTTGTAGAAGTTATCTTCCTATAAAGTAATCATCTGAAGTTATGTCTCATGCTAAAGTTTTAAATTACAAAACCAGGTACTCAGTAGTTTGCACCACACTCAGGCCAGCAGTCCATCAGCAGCAGTATTCAGTGAAAGCTGCTTCAAACGACATTGCAGCAGACATTGTGGAACAATCTACCCCAAAACACAACCCTCTTCTTAAGGTCCTGCCAAGCGGGTGTCAGAACCGTGCTCCAAAATCTCGAGCCTTGGCACCTCCAGTAAAGAATTATGAAATGGTAAGATGACCATCTATATAACTACAAGAATGATGGAATAATGGTCAGCAAAGAGTATTTCCTCAAGTAGTTACTTGCACTGCTTTTACTTTCCGTTTTCAGTCACACCTGCCTGCCTGCTAACAGGTATGGAGCAAACCTGGTTACATAAGAGCAACCTAGATGCCATCCCTGGAAGGGAAGACGTGCTCTAAGTCCTGATCCATGCTTTCATTACTTAGCCCTTTCAAAACACACCAAGCCAAAACCAGAAACAGAAGGGATAGAAATAAGCAAAACATGAACACCTCATGTGCCCGCTTTGCACGAAGGGAAGCTTTGGGAAGGGCTGGCACACCTTCTTCTCTTACGGAACGAGCCAAAACAATAAAACCACAACCGTAAACAAACCAACCAGAGGCGCCGCTCCCCAGAGGCGCGGGCGGGCCATCCCTCCTGCCCATCCCCGGGCCTCGGCCGNCTGGGGCCGCCGGGAGCGGAGTGCCCGCGGAGTGCCCGCGGCCTCCTGCGCGCTCCTGCCGCCTTCCCGCGGCTTCTGTCAGGTTCCTGAGGGTTCCCGGAGGCGGTGCGGAGCAGTGCGACGCGTCTTCACGCAGAAGTTTAGACTTCTGTACAGCCTCTCTTCATGAGTGAGAGAGGAAACGCTTACAGCCGCTTGAAATATGAGGAAAGCAGCATCAAAGAGGCGCAAAAGCTTCCAGCCTGTTTCAGAGAAGGCAGACATGGCAAAGGAGGAGTCACGGGATCAGTCAGGTTCTGAGGCCATCGAGGCCCTGAGCGCCACGTCCAGCCCTCCCCAAACACCTCCGGGGACAGCGGCGCCGCCGCCTCCCTGGGCTGCCAATATCCAGCCACCCTTTCTGGGAAAAAATCCCTCCTGACGTCCAGCCTGAACCTCCCCCGGCACAGCAGAAGGCTGTATGCTCCCATCCTGTCGCTGGTTCCCTGGGAGAAGAGTCCGACCCGCCCTGGCTACAGCCTCCTTCCAGGGAGCTGTGGAGAGTGACAAGGCCCCCCCGAGCCTCCCCCAGCCCCCTCAGCCGCTCCTCACAGCACTGGTGCTCCAGACCCTTCATCAGCCCTGCTCTGGACACTCTGCAGCACCTCAATGTCCTTCCTGAACTGAGGGGCCCAGAATTGCACACAGAACTTGAGGTGTGGCCTCACCAGTGCTAGGGACAGAGGAAGAATCACTTTTTCCTGTCGTGTAAAGGATACCCTTTTACGTGGTTGGTAAATGTGAGGTAGTGAAATACCGTTTCCATGCATATAAACTGAGGGCAGATAAATAGAAGGAAGTAAATCCTCTGGTTCAATGAATACAACTAGAGTAGCCATTCTTATTCTGAGAACTGCATAAATGCTACCAGCACCCAGAAATCTGTCAGAATACTTTGCATTCAGACATGAAAGCCATTCATTAAAGAAAACTGAAAAGGCTGTGTGGAAGGGCTAAGCAAAGACACAATGAATTCCCTGAATAGAAATGGATGAAAGAAATACTTTCATTGTTATCACAGTCTGTTAAAGAACCTGAAATATGCTGATTAAAGAGATCAACAAGACCTAATAAATTCCTGTGTGAAAAAGAGAAGGACCTTTAATGTCAGTGTAATCTCATAAACAACCTGTCAAATGCAAAATAAAAATGTCTGGGATGACGTGAAATGACACTGTCATTTTGAAAATATGACAGCAATGGATCCCAGTCCTACCAATCTGAAATGCTGTGAGAGAATACTAGTCATATATATTCCTCAGATATATTTTTGAGTATTTAAATGCCAGAGATGGGTCTGACCTACATGTAAACATGGCGTGAGATGTGTGATATCTAGACTCAGGATTTGCATCCTTTACTGTTCAGGAGGTTTGGGTTCTGAGGACTAGCATGTTAAGAATGCTGTTTTATCATCATATTTGCTCAGGCATGGTCCTGGTTGCCTTATGCCCAGAAGCAACCCTTACTGATCTCCACAGAGACCAGATTTCTCAGGATATGGAGTATGTGTGGGTGCTCACTGAAAACAGCTCATCAGAGAGCCAACAGCCTGTGTTTGGGACAGGCAACCTGCAGTTCAGTTCAGGTGATTCAGAACAGATTTGGAATGTCTGATACCAGGCCTTCATTCAAGGGGCAGCAGGTAGGAGAAATAAAGTACTGTTCTGTTTAATAGTTTTCTTGGATAGGCAAGGTAACCCTGTTCTAAATTAATCTTATCCCCTGAATTCTCCTTGAATTCAGTTGAATTTAACCTTAGGTTTACATTGAGTGTTATCATCTGAATTCTTCCTGCTCCAAAATATGCCCTTTTTGTGGTTTTAATAATATTTCTGTCATTGCCCCTTCTCTTCCTTTTCCTTTCATTTGATTCTTCATTGATCCAAGATCTTATTTACTGTGCAAGTTCAGTGAGTACTGTCAGTGGCAACAGGATGTTTTCCTTTTTCCTTATGTTCTATAGTGGTTGGTTTGTTTATCCTAAAGGTGAGTGTTTTGACAAATAAGTATTGACTTTTTGTTCACTTCCCTGTTTATTCTGGCTATACAACAGGAAAAGAATGAAAAGAATATGATTGAAGTGTGACTGCATGTTTATTCAGTTTAGGTGTTTCAACACTTATTTAAAAAAGGTGTTGAATCTCTTCTTTCAGGAGAAGATGCAGAAATCATCTTTCATGGCTTAAGAGGGACAAAGGCAAGTATTTATCCAATGAGTTGGCTAAATAATAGGTCTTATGTGCTTACTAAAAAATTAATAGAGGTGTTGATGCATGGACTTCATAAATGCTTACAGGACAAAGAATCTTTTGTCCTAACAGAAGAGTACAAAGAAATGTTTGGCAGACTTTGAAAGTGAAGCATAGCCATGTCAGAAGAACACGGTTTCATATTACATTGTGAGAGCTGGAAAGGTTAGGTCTGAAAACACCATATACTCAGTTGTTTTTCCTTCATATACTCACTGATTTGTTTTGCTATCACAAGCAAAATACAATTTAACAGGTACTATATTGTAGTAAGTTAGTCTGCAAAAAATAGCTTTATTCATCTCATTTCATTGAACCAAAGTCTAATTTTGATCATATTTTAATATAGATATCTTTGTTCCTTCTATTATTTGGTTTGCAATTGTAATACGTAAATAGAAGAATATTGTTCAAGTGATGCCTCCAAGTTTTCACCTTTCAGCAGAGAGGCACTCACTCAAAGGTCCTTCCTTTTATATTTGTGTTAGCTGTGTTGTTGAACGTTAAAACAATATCAAAACTTCAAATCTGTTTGAAAAGACATGCCACATGTTGGTTTTGTTCATAATTAATATCTTATTTAATAAATACCAAGGCAGAAGACATTGTGTGATCATGTACTCTGACCTGAAGTCTATTACAGGTCATAGAATTTCAGTCAGCAGTTGACTTAAAAAGATTTTTCTCTAGTGAAGGTATTTTAGCAATGGCTCATTTTTCTTCTACATTTCAACTTTATCTAGATATATATCCTTTACAAAGTACACATCTTTCATTTTCTTGGATCTGTCTGTGACTTCATCTTTACCATAAACGCACTCAGTTAAAGAGAAGGCAGAATGATGCTAATTTAAAATGATTAGCAGAGATGGAATATCAAGAAGCACTTTTGATGCTCTTTAAACTCTTCTGTACTTTTTTTATGTTGAAGAAGAACAAAGGTAAATGTAATACCTCCTGTGAAACTCCTAGAGTTTTGGGCCAAGGATTTGGGGATACTGTGTAAAAGAGCAGCCCCAGTGACTGCTTTAAACCCTTGCAACATCAAAGCATTGCAGCAGTCAAGAGTACTCTGGAGGGCAGCAAGCCCTGTTGTATTCTCTCACTTCCCCAGCACAGTCATGTTCTCTGTCTGTCTTTAATATAGTCTCCAGTGCGTGGAAAGCTACAGGGTGTAGAGGATAGCTTTCCTTAATCAGTGCAATGCTGTCTGAGAAATCTCCTCATGGTAGTGGTTATTTTCTGATGGAGAATTCTACAGTATTTACACCGTTGTCCTGCAAAAGCTAATGTTTGCTTCAAAGTAGGCTAGATGTCATGTTTTCCTAGAGTTCGAAAGTTATTTGGGTTTGTATTTCAGATGGTGGTGCTGGCTTTGGGAGGTTTTTTTGTGTTATAAGTGTTGAATTGGTTAAGACCATGTCTGCTGACTCTTTACTATGGATTGCAACTTTTTCAGTGTCTTAATTTTGCTAGTTGCATCTTAATTTTATGAACCTGAGAATTGTGATAAGCATCTTCACACTCTGCATGCCTTCTGTATACCTGTGTTATTTCTAATAACCACTGGGTGTCGTGTGTCTCTTTGGATTACAGGATATAGGGAAAGACAAACTTGGTCCAATCAAAGACTGCCTGTGGACTTTTTTCCAGATGAAAAGGCCTCTATCTAATTTACATAAAATTACAATAAGGAGTCCCAAATCTTACTTTAAAACAATGTTATTTGTCTAGGCACATGGTGTGATCCTTGGGGCTGTCCTGTGCAGTGCCAGGAGTTGGACTTTGATGATTCTTGTGCATCCCTTCCAACGCAGAATATTCTGTGATTCTGTTATTTATGTAACAAGGGCAACAACTATGAGATAGGGATACTACAAACAACAGCCTAATTCTCTACATGGTTTATTCCCAATAGCATTTAGCCATTCAACTGAATGACACATTGTTTGGTGGAAAAAACCTAAGATGTCAGTAGGTAACTAAAGATATCGTAATACCAATAAATGTACAATGTAGCGGGATTAAGGGTGCATTGGTGGTCTCAAATCTGTATTTTCCTAATTTTCGGGACCTATGTTTGACATGGGTGTATTTGAGAATATTATTTTGGTAAGGATTTTGGCCTGTTATTTTCATCATTTTTACAAGCAAATGAAAAGGCAAGAGTTTGTAACTTTATATGCAAGGATAACAAATGTACTTCGTGCAGAAGAGAAGTTGAGTCTTGAACCTTCAGACCTGTGCTGCGGAGGATTAAAGACCAACCATATTAGTTGCACATAGAAGGATTACATTTCCTACAGACTAGTCATTAGAGAGATCATATGATGTGGTAACATTGATACAGCCATGTGCTATGCCTCACAGTATGGATAGATGAGCCAAGGATATAGACTGGACGTGGGCTTTCCGAGAATCTCAGATACCACTGTGACTCAGTTGCTTTCCCTGTAGGCTTGTTATGTTAGATGGCTGAATTAATGTGGTGTTGGGACCTTCTCTTAGTAGTGGTTGAGGCTTTGCTTAATATGATTGTGAAACATGCCAAATTACTAGAACCATTTCAAAGACAGATACAGAACTGGCTCTTGATTTGCAGGAGAAAGTATGATTCCTTATTGTAGGGAACAGTAGCAGGATCTATTTTACCTATAACTTAGAAATCTACACTATCAGTGAAAAACTGAACAGTATGTGTCCAATGCTAGAGGAATTGTGAGGGCCTATAGGAGCAGATCAAGAAAAAGCTGCTAAATGCTGATTTTTACAGTGAGCTGTGTACAGTGCGGCCAAATTTGAACAGGTTTTTATGATACTAGAAAAAGGCAGTGTCCTGGTGGTAGTACTTCACAGATCTTCAGACCAGCTTTTTAAACGTGATGAGTGTAACAGCTCTTCTGAAGAAGTCTTGTTGTGTAAGAGTATTAGAATGTGCTTTTGTTCTGGAGTAATTTATGGACTTTGCTGATGTCCATAATTACAGTTTGCAACCTCTGGTCAGGGAGAAACTAAAAATCAGTTTTTATTTCAAGTGATATAGTAGAATAGACAGAAGATAACAATTGGGTTCCTGATCTACATGCAAGGCTGCTTTCGGTTGTGCTGAATTCATGCAGAGTTACTGGGGGCTCACCACTCTTGAAAATGGGGCCACTTGTTTGCATGTCTTTGGGAAAATAATGGAGTTTCTATGAAATGTTCTGACAGTATTGTCTTCCAGATTGTATTGATTTAACAAAAAGGAAACCTTTAAGGAAAATCTGACAATATTGCTAAAAGATTCACTGAAAAATGTTGTAGTTTATTAGTAAATACAATGTTTATCAGTACAGTACAAAACTAAAAGAAATAAACTAGAAATAAAATGCGGTGGTGTTCCATGTTGCTGGGAGGAGGGTGTTGTTTGTTTTTGTTTGCTGTTATTTTAATTTAAATATAGTCATTGGTTTCTGTCAAAACTTTTGAAATCCTGGAATTTCCTGGAAGGTAGAAATACTCTCCTTCTTGTATTAAAATTAATATAGCCTTCTAAATTTCCAGCGTTCTGGAACAGTTTGATGTTTTTATCAAATTTCTCAAGTGTGATTGTTATGGTGGTCGGATAAAATGGAGGATTGCACAGTGGGAATAGGAATGCCTGAAAAATGCGTATTTCTGATCCCAAGATATTTTATGTAATTGGATTTGTGATACCCTACTGTAATATTGTTTTTCTTTGTAGTGTTGCTGCATGGAAAGAAATAGCATTGATATTAAATGCTTATATGTTCCTGCAGACCCCAGAAAGAAACCTGTAATGGAATATCAGAAATTACAAGCATACCCAGGCTGTCACACTCTTGTCCAGCTCTGCTATGCCAACAAATAAACTGCTTCAGTAGGGCAAAAGCAAAGTGTACTAAGGACAGTAGAATATTTACCAGATGTTATGGTATTTGTGGCTTCAGGACTAGTCTTGTGTAGATGTAAGACTGAATTAAATTCTTTCAGTTTTGCCAAGGGCAGGAAAAATCATATCCAGTCAGGGAAGACAGGTTTTCATTTTTTTTAAAGATATTCTCCACATGATGGCAGTAAAAATCCTCTGGAATTCGGAGGTGGCTTATGTTTCACCTTCAAAAGCCAAAGGGAAAAAACAACTCCAGATGAAGAACTGAGTATGTGACTGAGCTTTTAGATTTCCCATTTTTCTCTTGGTAGTCCTGAAATTCCCCAGGTAGTTTTCCAGACAGCAAGGCTACTTGCAGCCTGGCACAAGGAGAATAGGTCACCTGTCACATTATACTAGGGCACAGTGTCACTCACAGGCATGCCTTCAAAAGATATTTTTGGTTTCTTATGCTGGTTTCTTAATGTGCAGGGGGAGAGGATAAGGAAAAAAAAAGAGGTTGTTTTTAATCCCTATCCAAAATCTTGTCCCTGCCCAAAGAACATGAAGACTGTAGCTCATCACTTCAAGCCACATAACAGAGAGCCCTTGGACAAGGACTGAGTTTGCCCCAACTGGGCATTTGACCAACTTGGTTTGATTGCTGTAACAATGCCAGACAGAGATTAGTTGTGGAATGAGTTTGCAGTTGAGACTCAGCCTGTCTAGAGTGCTTGTATATCTTGGTGTATGGAAGCACTTAGAGAGGAGTGTATTTAAAGAACCCAGAAGCAGCTGTGTGGCTAAAATTAAAATGCGTTTTTCTTGTATTGTTTTTGCTTGGTTTCCTGTTGCACACTCTGGACCTGTCTTACGAGAGCAAATGGGCAAAGGAAAGGGATGAGTCAAAGGGATGAAAATTGATCCTAGAAATTCCTGCTTTGCTTTTTACAGCTTGGATGCACCAGATATTTGACATGAAAAGGCCTGTGGCTAAAACAGTCTTTGAAAGTCTGCTCTTAATATTCATATGCCTTTCATTCCGTTCTTCAGTCATTTAGTCCATAGATTTCCTTTTTTTGTGTGTGCAGGGATTGCTGCTCTGTACCTTTCTTCCCAACTTTCCTCCCCAGAACATAGGTCTAATTCTACAGTGCCTAGCACCAAAAGTACTACAGCTGATCAAAATATTTGTAAAAATATCTAAGTGGCAAAAAATACTGATGTGTAAATGAAAGCATAAGGTAAAATATATAGATGTATCAGAACAAGATCTCTGATAAAACAGAATTAAAAATATAAACAAAGTTAGTTTATAGTCAGTAGAGCAATTGCTCCTTTAGCAGAAAGATAATTTTCTTTGAAAGACTATTACTTAGAAGTCTTAGCATAAAAGACATTTAGCAATAAATTTATACTCAGATGCTTCTGACATGGAGAACTATTAGCCCAGAATAGCACACAGGGAATTAAGGAAATAGATTTTAAAACTTGGTCAAGGTCGTATAGGAAGTCTGTCGCAGAGTCAACAAAACACGAGAATGGTAAGGGCAGTTCCTGTTCACTACTTCCCTCTCTGATCATGTGCCTTACAGAGGTTGTAGAGCCTTGCTGTCAGACCAAGAACTCGCTTAGTCTGATGCTCTAAAAGCTGCTTTGGAACTAAACACAAAGCTCTAAGTTATGGCTAGCTTGGGATATGATTCCTTATGATCTTTTAGTGAAGGAAAAAGACATGTTTAGCTGTCATAGTGAATGTAAAGGAGCTATTCAAAGAAGCACGACCACACTCCAAAACAACATGTGTACTCATTCCATTTGCTTAAAATTCCCTGAAAATATTCTGATAGATTTTTAAAAATTAAAAATACAAATATATGTTCAGCCATTCAACTTTCCTAAAGAGTAGAAATCCTATTAAAGAGTGAGACCAGCCTACCTTGCCATTTATAAATGGGAAAGTAGAAGTCATAGGTGTCAACTCCCCAGTTTTTGAAACCATAGACTGATCAGAAGTAATACACAGAATTTCATGTAGCTCATCTGTATTTTCAAAAGGGATTACATGCTTTGTGTACATGTAATGTTCCTGTTCATGACAAGGAGAGTTGCACACTATAGCGTGAACCCTCAAGTCAGCAGCACGGAAAGGGTCACATTATCAGTTTGAACTGTCAGGGTCTGCTCTAGAAAAAAGGAAGCCTAAAAACCAAAGAGTGGTTAACAGAGTCTGAATAGAAAACAAACCTGAAACTATTACTCATCTAAATCAGCCTTCTGCATCAGCCATCATTTTGGCCAGTATTTTGTGTATTGGGGTGAGTGATTCAGGAATGGTAGCCCCATTAAATGCTGTTAGAGACTGTGGCCTTCACAGGTACCAACTTCTTTTTCTCTCTTTTTTTTTTTTTTTTTTGGTGTCATACAGATAATGCAGCTGATCCTAAAAATGATCCTAAATCTAAGAAGAAAAGATGGTGATTACATTTTCTGGTTTGTTACTCCTCTTCAGAAGTAGTTTAGTTGTGAATGACCCTGTCTGATGAGTAAGAGAAGTTCAGTATGCAGTTTTCGTGCTACAAAAGGGCCTGTTAGTAATTTCAATGCACATTTCCCAAGTCCTTGGAAAGGTCATTGAGGATCTCCATTACATGGGGTCTAGAGCCTGCTACAATTTTCTCCTACAATTTAATCTGCTGCCTGTATGGCCTCCAGTGTACAAGCAACTGACAATCTACAGTCTTTGGAATTGATTTCCTGGAATCGTGAAAGGCCTCCTTGGCCTCCAGATGACAGATGTGTGCTGGAGCTCTCAGTGCTGCTGCTCTACAGAGATGAGAGAAAATTTGCCTCATTTCAGCATTTTCTGTAAGCTTTGAAATCTTCTTGTAGTGATTTTAGGGATAAAGTTATCCCTAAGATACAAGCATCACTCCAAGTGGGCATCATTAATAATAATCGTTTGCTTTCTGTAGAATTTATCATCTAGGGACCTTTACGGGTTTATAAATGTTCTCTAAGACAAACACCTCACAAATTTGCAAACTCTTGTCATAGTCATTTTGTGGCTGGGGAACCAAAAATTAAAGGACAGATAAATGAGTTGCCCAAGTTCACACACCAGGGCAGTGTCACCACCAGAAAAACAGTTTTTAATCTTAGCGTTTACTTCAAGCAGTTAATGTGGCTTTGTGCTATAACTCTCTTGTCTTCACTAGGATTATACACGTACTTTATTTAAAGCACATGAAAAGTACATGTTCTTAGTAAACACAATATCTGCATAAGTAGCAGACTGAGAAAATAACTTGAGATTTCTGACCTATTTTCCGGTTTTAAGGCCAAATATTCCTCCCATTTATCTTCTGTATGATCCTAAAAATGATCCTAAATCTGTACTATAGGTGCCGTTTGCTTCCTCTTAGAGTATATAGAAGTAAGCCCCAAATCTCAGACTGAGGGCCAGCAGAAGTTTTGGGTTTTCATTGAAAAATATTAATGTAAACAGTTCCATGAGAATGCGTGTTAATTTTGTCCTCTGATGACAGGCTAAGCAGGCAATCTGAAGCCTGAATGATCTGCTTTCCTTTCAAATCTAGAAATGCCTCTTTAAACTTAAAAAACAGGAATAGAAAATAGAAAATAATAGTAGAAAAGCTGGGATTCTTACTATGAAAATCCAACTCAACTAACATAATAATGGCTTGTTAGAATGGCTCATTTGACTAAAATATAAGGGCACACCTGATGACTTGTCCAGAAAGAGGATATATATACCTGTTATGAGAACAGAGAGATTTCTCTTGAAATCCCACACCAGAAATATCTGCTGTATAAGACTTAAGTTTTGGCTTTTGCGGGGTGGCACTTTTTTGGGGTGTTTTTGCTTTCTTTGAGAAACTAGCCAAATCCTCTAAGGCATGGAACTTCATAAAAGCAGTGAAAAAGTATACATACACTTCAGTTGGAAAGGAATATAACAGCTTACTGTGAGAGAGCAAAATACATATATAAATATTTTTTACAGCCTTGATGCAGAAAGTAGAGGAAGCAACTAAAGAGGTTAGAATAGCAGCCTTGTGCTAAATAGGATACGGATGAGAACGTGAGAGTGGAAGAGAACTTGTGGAAACATGAAATGAAAGTATCCATGGCCCTTTTGAAGGAGAGGAGGAAGAACAGTGAAACAGAAAAAAGATTTCAAGAAAGCAGACTTCAACGAACTCAGGATACTGGGAGATCACATCATGGAAGAGAAGTTTAAAGGAATAAAGGAATTAAGCACTTCCTGATGAAAAACATGCTATTCAGAATTTAGTGATCCAAATGCAAGGGAAGAATAGCAAGTATGTAGTAAGAAATCATCTGGTTAAATCATATACTTTGTCCTCAAACACCTGAAAGAATCATACAGGAAATGAAAATTATGTGAGATTACTGAGATTAGTATAAAGGAATACATAAGTATGTGGGGACAGAAATCAAAAAGAACAAGTCACAGAAGAAATTATGATTAAGAGAAACAAGAAACCTTTTATAAATGACTGGCTTAAAAAATCTGTTTCTATAAAGAACATTACAGTTTATGACTATTGAATTTCTACTTGAATTCTGTAAGGAATAAGAGAAAGACTGAGAAACTATTCAGTACTCAGTTGAGAAAAAACTAGTAATGTCTTAGATCAATTTAATGCCTTTCTTGTTTCAGTATTCACTAAAGAAGTCTACTGTAATCACTGGCCTAATACAATTATTATGAAAAACAAAGGGCCATGATCTTGCAGACTAATAAAATGGACTCTAGCTTATTTAGACTGCTGGCCAAAACTGTTTAAAGCTGTCAGCAGGCATCTCTGATAACATGGAGATGCTTGCTAAGGCTCTAAGAGATTGACAAAGGAAAAGTGTAAAAAAGAAGCCAGAGTAGTTTTCATCAGTCACTTTAACTTCAATCCCTAAAAAACTAGAACAAATAAAATGGACAAATAACCAAATGAGTTATATGTAAACATCTGGAAGATAGCAAAGAAATGCTAACAGACAGAATGAATCTGTGGAAAGCAGCCTCCATCAAGTCAATCCGTTTTCCTTCTGCTTTGGGCTAATGGAGCTCTGAACAGAAGAGCAGTAATAGATGTTGTGTATCTTGACTTCAGCAGGGTTTCTGACCATCTTTACATGTCATATATTCATGCCACATTTTTCTAAGCAAGGCAGAAAAACTTCATATGAACATGATGATGGTAAGATTAGTGCAGAATTATTCAGAAAACATATTCAGACAACCATTAGCAGTAGCAGTGGTAGCAAAACAGCAAAAGTAATCAGGACAGTCAGATTGGAGAGATGTATCGGCTGGGTTGAAAGAGCACCTCTCCTGCATCTCATACTATTTGGTATTTTCAGTAGTGGTTGGGGATGGAGTACAAAGTATGTTTATTCCACTTACAGATGGCAGTAGGCTGACCACAGCAAGTTGAAGGACAGAATTCAAATTTAAAATGGTCTTGGCCAGTTGGAGAAGCAATCTGGAAAATTGGATGCAGTTCAATATGAAGAAATTAGAAGTTTCATATTTAGGTGGGATTAAACAGCTTTAACAGCTTGGAATAGGAAATAACTGGTTAGTCCTTTAGAAAAGGATCTGGGGGATCTGTATGTCTCTCTTGGATGCAAAACCAGAGATGTAGCCTGTATGATACAGGAAATTATGGTACTCAGCATCACTATGGTCTCACCTAGGTTATTGTAGTTAGCATTTAGCATTACACTTCACAGAGGAAGTGGGTTACTGGAGTGAGTCCAGAGTAGAACAATGAGAGTGCTCATGATTTATGAGGAAATTTTGAAGAATTGGTGGTGTTTAGTCTATAGGAAAAGTCTGAGGCAAAATATGTCTTCAGATATGTCTTCTAAGCAACCCCAGAAAAAAGGAGAATCATATTTCTCTGCTTTCAGCATGGATAGGACAAGAAATAAGAGGTTTAAAATGCAGCTAGAGAAATTCAGATATTGGGAGGAATAAGTAGAAGTAATGAAGCACTGGCATATTTTGTGAAGGGATGATGTCAAATCTCTTACTGGAGTTCGTTATGTTCAGACTACCTGTGCTCAGAAATGTTACTGATACTTCTGGCCTGCGTCAGGATGGTAGATAGATGAGATGAACTTTCAGGGTCCTTTCCAGTGGCATCTTATATCAGAAATTTGTCCTTCTCCAACCTTGGCTGCCCCAATCTTGCCTATATGTCAAACACTTTAGACATCGGTGATGGCAACCAAGCAGTTTTCACCAATATTCATTTCCATAACATTTTGTTAAAAAGGAAACAAGTATTCTGATTTTTATAATACAAATGTTTTAAAGAGTTTCTCTGTATCCATGTAAAGTTGGGGGCAAAACTATTAGACTATTTAGGGGGCAAAACTATTAAGAAATGAAGGCAAAGAATAATACAACCAAAAATAACTTCCATATTTTTACTTCAAAAGTCACATCAGCTGTAAGCCATCTTCGTTTTTCCTTTACAAATGTTTTTCCTCCACAAGCTTTTTAAAATACTGTATTGAGAGCTTCAAATTGACTCCTAATTTAGTCAGAAATTTTTGTCTCCACCTAACAAAATTCTCAAAGTCATATCTGTGGGTCAAGCAGAAACTACAATGTCTGTGTAAAACATCTTCTCACCAAAGGTGCATTCTCACAAGACCTGAGCAGAATTCTGCTTATGGAATGAGAATCTGGAGCATTATTCTTACAGCCCAGTAACATCATGGTAAGTCACAAAACAGTCTATGTGAACCGTTTAATAGAAAACTAGTTCCAGACCTCCAGCAAAACTTGAAAAATCAGAATTCCTTGTAGAAAAGAAACTACCAAATAATATACATTTCCAGAAGTATTTCTATCTCCATTTTTGTACACGAAATCTTTGTCAAGTATGTATTATAAAACTATAAAATACTCTTTGTACAGAACTGGAAGCCTTATGGCTGGAATTGTTGATATTCTTAGTCACAGGAGAACAGGGGTGGAGCTAAATATTAGATACAGTGAAGGATGAAGTAGGTAAGAGTATCATGTAATCAAGGATGGATTTGATCTGCTAGAAATTAATGGAAGATAAGTCACTGAAGACCACGATTAGTACATCTTACATGCATTCTTTACAGTTTTGAATTCAAGAAGTGGTTATTTTTAGTTAAATGATATTTTTAGTAAATGGGATAGTTTATTATTAATACAACAAGCAGATAACTTAGAAGTAGTTATTACTAAAATTCCATGTATATTAACCTGGGTTGAGAAAGGGAATAGTAAAAGATTTAGTGGGGAAAAATTATTGGAAAGACTGAAGTTATGAAAACAGCTCATTTTTCTGAAGTGAAATGTAAGCATTGTCAAGAGTTGTTAAATCACAAGATAAAAAGAATTCACACTTATTTCATAAAGAAAATTAGTTTCTTCAGAGTCTCCACATCAAATGAATGAAGCTTTGTCTGTTGAAGTGGAAGAGAAAACATGGGTTTGATGATCTTCCAAGTGAGACATCTTCAGTGTCATTGAAAGTTAGCCACAATGAAAATGTAATTCCCTACACTGAGTCTTCCAGCAGCTCTTCAGCTGCAAACTCCTTTCAGAGCATTCTGAGTTCATCTTTGAAAACTACAATATGACAGATCAATTGGTGACTGCACCTTAAAAAATAAAGAAAGGAAAAAAAAGAAATGAAGGCAAAGACTTGAACTTGATAGAAAGTTGCAACCTTCTTTTCTTCTGAAAACATCACCTTCAGTGTAGCACAAAATGAGCAATTTGAAAGTGATTGAAGCACTTTGCCCTGAATACTCTCATTCAGACAGATTTAAATTTGTGGTTTCATATTAGATACTGCAAGTGAAGAGATAGAGGAAAAAAATTAAAGGAACAACTAAAAGAATCAACCTTGACATTAAAGCAGATGGTTCGTTGCACATGAGAAATGATGCAATAACAGATAAAGTATCCATAGAGAAAAACAAGTTCCTACTTAATGCTATCAATTTTGTGTCTGAAAAATAGACTCTTGTGTTCAGGTTGGTAGAGATGTTGCCTACCAGTTCAAAAGAAAAGCAGAGAATCTTTTATTTTGTTCTAATTATGGAAATGAAGAAAATAAAGCTATTTACATTAAAAATGGTTTTAAACATTTCTATGGTAGGTGTTCAATATACACTGAAAATATAATTGTGAAATAGTGTAGCATCTGACACCATCATGTGGCATATTTTGGGAGTTCAGATACTTTTTTGCAACCATTTCTCTCATGTTTGCTTGATTGAAATAAGAGGATTGATGCTGCACCTTCCCAACAGCATTCAGAGGAACTCTGGAAATTTTTTGACCTGATTTTAATGTGCAGTAAGATAATGACATGCATTGTATGAAGTGACCTGAACACACCTATAAGTCCATTTTACAGCATCCAAGCAGTATTATGTCATGCTTTTGTCAAAGGAAATCAGATCTAAAATGTCTCAATACTTTCAGAAAAAAATACATAGGCTTTCAAATTTCTGTTGACCCCAAAGTGAGCTGTGGTCAAAACACAATAGACTTCACTGGTTTTGTTTTACAGAGATGTTACATTTACAAAAGCTATTACATTGTAGTTTGGGGGGGATAGAAAGTTTATGGACATGCAAGTCTACAGCCACAGTCACAAAGAAAAAATTGGCACAACAAATTAGCAGCAAGAACCGCACAGGGAGAAAAAAGTGTTCTTTGATTATTATTAGGGTATTTATAATTTGAAATGGTATTTAGTGAGCATCATTGATTATTCATTCAATTACCAGATTTTGGTCTAAATTAGGAAAAAGTAGCAGAAATGTGGTAGGTAGGCTCTAAGCCTACTTCTCTTCCTTAACACTAACAGACTTTGTACATGACATATATGGGAAGAAGTTGTGCCACAATTTATGTCAAAGTAGTAAAATTTGGGAGTTGATTCGCAGTGGATAGCTACTCAAATTCTGACAGATGTCAGTTTTGCAAAATATATACAGTTTTGTTCAGCAAGCTCAGTATGTATCTCTGGTGATTCAGATTTATTTCGTTGAACAGTTAATCTCTGAAAAACAGTTTTTAAACATTCTGGAATGGTTTGTCCAAATCCAGCTGCCAAATACCCTGAGCATTCTGTCTCTACTGATCTTCCTTCTCCCTGGTGGATCTCCTTTCTAAAGGGAGCAAAAATGGTCCATTTCCAAAAACCCTCTGAATAGACTAGCATGGACCATGACTTTCCCAGACAATGTTAATCTGGAGTGCCATGGTACCAGAGTGAGGAAACTGGCAAGACATTTTTCCTTGTATCTTAAACCTTTTTCTTGCTAAGAGGGGGAATGCAGGAGAGAGAAAGCAAACTACCTGACTTACAAAGGAATGAGGAGAAAAGGAGGTCATGGGTCAGGTAGGGGCACAGTATTTGTCAAGACATGAGAAGCACAACACCAGCTAGGATCAGTAAACAGAAAAGGAGGAAAAGAAATTCTTTAATTAGCAGAACATGTAATTAAACCTGAGTCCTGGTGTTCTTTTGCTATCAAAATTATATCTGGTATCTACTAGCAAAGTGCATCTTATTCACTTCTATGCTCTGACCTATATTACATTTATACTGGTGATTTTATTAGTGCAGTCTGACTCTGACAGAAGGATGTGCTATGAATTGAAACATTAGAACCCTATTATTGTAGAGATCAACATAGGTCCATATGATGGAATTTGCATTCACTCCTGATTAATTATTTATTCCATGAAATAGAAGAGCAGTAGGGTTATGCTTACATTCTAGAAGGTAAGCAGACCGTCCCAAGTAATTATAGATCTGTTAGTCTGGCATCAATCCATGCCAATACAGTGGAAAGTTACTAAGAATTTTTTTTTAATAATTAAATAATGGAAATAAAATGAACACCAGTCAAAGCAGATTTACAGAAAATCAGTCTAGTCAGTCTGATTGACATTTATGTTTACTAGTTTATAGAGACAATATATACAGATTCTTACAAGGCAATTGAATTGGGCCTAACAAAAAAGACCCTAATTCAAGAATGAACCTTAACAAGGCACATGCTGCTCTGGTTGGAGAACTTGGAGCACGAAAAAGTAGTTGTTAATAGGGAGTCATCATGAATGGAGTTTATTTTGCACAGGGATTGACGCTAATGTTGTCAGCAGGCTAGTGAAAGGCTAATGCTATTCAGTATTTTCCCCATTATTTTAGTAATGGTACTAAATATATTTGGTAACATTTTTGGGTAATACAAAAATAGGAGAAGTAGTAAATACTCAATGAATCCAGGGCAGTGTTAGAGGACCACTTAGACTGGTTGATGGAGTTATGCCCATTCAAATAATATTATATTTTGACTCTGCCAAAAGCAGCATATTCAGGGGCAGAAACCATACTGTCTGTTCATCTATAGGAAGAGGAGTTACTTCCTGGAAACAGTGATTCTGAAAAGATTCCGAGGTCACAGTGCACAAATGCCCAACATGGGTTCCTACTGTAATGATTTGGCAAAAATAAGTAATTTGAATAGGAAATGGACCACTTGAGAAATCATTTAAATTTTGGATCTGGAATTGGCACTGGAGGCCTGAATAACTATGAGGCTTGCATTTCAAAAAGAATGGTAAGCATTTTGAGTGGATAGAGAGCCACAGAATTAATTGTGGAGAATTACTTTGTAGTTTGAAAACTGAAGAGCCCAGTCTGCTTAATTCATTTTTTTTTTTAAGAGAGAGGGAGAGAAAAATTATTCAGAAGTAATTTGATTACAATCTATAAATACTTTTCTGTAGAGAAAATCCAGCATTCTAAAGGCTATTCATTTTAGGGAAGATAGGCATAGTACAATAGCATCCTTTTGTGCTGGAACCTACATCCAAATAAACATTAGAAGTAAAACTCAAATTTTTTTAACAGTGATGGAATAAATTACAGAGGAAGATGGAGATTCTTTATCCCTTAAGATGAAGATTTGAAAGTTTCTCTGAAGAAATACAAAAAACCTCCAAATCAAAACAGGACTGGGATTTTTTACATGCATTAGTGAAAAATAAGTTAGCAGCCTCAGTATGAAATGAAATTTAATAAACTATGATATGCCAGTGATCCCACTAAAGGATTTTAAAGTCCTTTCTCACCTGTGAATTTATTTAAAAAAAAAATACATTTTACTAAAAAAGAACCTCAAAAGATTTTTAAGGTTCTAAGTCATGCATTTAGAAAAGGCAAAAACAGAATGCAGGCTTCCTGGGCAAATTTTCTCCAAACTGTTTTATCTGTGCACTGTGAAATAGTCCAATTACATATTCTTAGATGTTGGAAGTCATGTGGAAAATGGATAATGTGTAAAAGGCAGTGCCTGGTTAGAGCAGTGGAATAGTACCACTGAAATATTATGTGAGCATGCAATCATAAACTTACTCTAATTAATACACATGAACAAAACTACTGCTGTCATATACAAGCTTGTGAATGCTTGTATCTGCAACATCTGTGACCCTTTAATGGGAACAGTGAGATCGAAGGGGAATGAGAAAGAGGCCAAGGCAGTTAATAGGAAAAGAGTATCCTGGAGGCAGATCTTTCTGAGACAGCTATAGAGTGCTTTAGAAGTACTGTGGAAGAAAAACACCTCTTTTAGGGACTGTTTCCATTTTCAAAAGAATTATTTAGACCCAATTCTTCATTTCTTTTGTTCTGTTCTAGGTTAACTTGTAAGAAATCTTAAAGGGTATTATATTTAACTAATTGTCAGATTGATCAGTTATCTTGTTTGTCCAACCAAGTGTAAGCTGAGCAGATCTTGATGGGAGTCTGGAGATGCTGGAATGAAAGGAAAGAGATGAGATTTCTACAAATTTCGTATGGTTCTCCAGTCTCAGGAATGATTGAAAACTATGATTGAAGAGCTGTGAGAACTCTATATTTTATTTCACATTTATGTGGGCTGAAAAGGCAGAGGAGATGTTATAACTCTCTGAATAAAAAGATAAGAACTTAATTTTAGTGCATAGGAATGGTTTTTTTTCTGATATATGGTGCCTCAGGAAGAACTTAAATGAACTTCTCTCATGGAAAGTAATAGTAAAAAGAAAGCAATACAGAATAAGAAGCAAATATAGCAAGCCAGTGAATCCATGTGTTATTCTATTTAGAGACTATAAACTTGCATTTTACAAAGTATACACTTTCATTGCATAAAACTTACGTGTTCATTTCCTTCTGAAACCTCTTTCTTCCCATCCTCCTTTCACGAAATAAGGAATGAAATCAATGTAATAGCTTTTTCTTCACACTAAATGGAAAAATTGCAACAATCTTAGTGCCTCTAGTAGGAAGTAGTGGTGGAATTATACCTTCTTGTGGATGTTTTCTTTATTTCAGTAATATTCTTCTAATACGACTGAGCCAAATTATGTTCATAGAGTGTCTTTCATACTCTTTTATACTATGTTGACCATTTCTTATATCACATTAACCACAACACTAATATAAGACATACTTCAGTTGGTTTCGTGACCTATTGTATTTAAATATGAAAAGAGGGGTTTTGAGGTAGAATTGTGGTCTTCATGATTTGAGAATTAGATGGAAAATAAAGACAATTATATTCAATGATATTGCAAGGATATCTAATGGGAATAATAAGGTAATAGAAATTACTATCACCAGGGCAGAAGAACACATAAGATTCAGAGTTCTTACCTGAGAAAACAGGAAACCTGTATTATATTCCAGAAAGAGCTGGCACTTGAAATTGCAACTCCACTAGCAAGGATTTTTAATTAATCTTTCAGTTCTGGGATGGTACAATGTGATTGGTGTGTATTGTTTACGTTTAAAAAGAGAGGGGAAAGGTACAGGACTGTTGTTTTGACCGTGATGTTGTGCAAGGTCTTAGAAAATGTTTGAAAGGAAGGAGCAATCAAGATAATGTAAATAGAGGTAAACAGAAAATGGGATAAAATGTGAGACGGTTTCATCAAAAGTAGATCATGTCAGACAAAGCTCATCTTTCTTTGAAAGAATGAAGGATTTCTTTAAAAAGTGCAGTGCAGTGCACCCGATACATCTGGATCTAAACAAAACATTTCAAACTGTGTTCATGGAAATCATTATTTAAACAGAAGAGGGCAGGATTTGGAATTAAAAACTGTCTAAATACTTACAGTGAGGTATTTTGAAAGAGAGGTTGTAAAAACATAGGAAATTTATTGATGGTATTTTTCAAAGACTCATCTTGGGACTGATTTTTTTTAATATTTTACATGAGTGATCCTAATGCAAAACCCAGTTCGTGCTCATGAAATTTGCAGATAGCAGAGAGTTAGGAGGTATTACTAATATAGAGGAGAATCTGCCTATGAGATAGTAAGAATGACATGACTGTCAACAGGAATCATCACAATGAGAACAAAATTTAATACTGCAAAGTCATGCATTTAGGGACATCCTCTGTGAGCTGGAGGCTCATTGGTCTGCACGGATGCAGGAAGTTAGACCTCTGTGTGTATTAAGGTAAATGCACTAATGGTATTTTTCAGCCATGAAGAAGACTTTGCAAATGTCAAACCCACATTTTTCTGTGGTTATTGGAAAATATTGATACAATTAGGACAAAACACTGTTAGATCTCATCTGGATTACTGGTATCAATCTGACTCTCTGTAGTGGAAAAAAGGTGAATTTAAACTGGAAGAAACCCAGAAAAGGTCTCCAAACATCATTGATGGAATGGTAAAAAAGTCTCGTGAGAGGAGATTAAAAGAACATGGCTTGGTTTGGCTGACCAAGATGAAGTTTCAAAGAGGATATGATCACTTTCTAGAAATACATTTGGGGGTAAATAGCAAGTAGGGAGAAGAACAATTAAAGTTAAAAGATAAGATCAGATGGATATGAATTAATCAATAATGCATTTAGACAGGAAGTTAAAAGAAGTTCTCTAGCTACCAGAAAAATGAAGTTCTGGAACTATCTTCCAGACACAGTAATAGGTGCAAGGAATCTGAATGGCTTACAAGGTGAAGCTTGATGAATTAAGGGCAGGCTGGGGATGGTCATGAAGTTGGAAAGTAAAGCTTGTGGGTATTCTGTCATTCTTATAAGAGCACTAAAGGAAGATTTGCTTTTAGTGTATGGCTGTGTCAGGAAGTGTTTGGAGGCACGTGTTTTGTTTGCTGTAAAATTAAGTAAAAGGCAGTGAGGCCACAAAAGTTGGTAATGAGATACAATGGCACAGACAAAAGCTAAGTACTGATGTGGTTTCTGTCCTGGGGATACTGGGCACATCCAGGAAAGCAAAAGGACTGTCTGCTCAAGGATATGTTTCAGTATGAGATCCAAGGATTTCTACGGCTGATATGTGCAAGGACAGAGGATGGGGTCCACCCAGAGCCACTCATTAGACAAGTTTCTTCATCTCTTGCTGGATTATGAGCTTTTAGTAGTAATTGTTGTATTTAATTGTTGCATTTAATTAATAATGCTTCTGAGCTTCCATTCATTGCCTGAAGAAGAAAAAAATTCTTGTTTTCTTCTCTCCTTTTTGGCAGTGTAATTTCACTTTTGAAATATTTTTCATTCTCCGATCTTTCTCTGATGAGATTGGTCATGAGATGAGCTTTGATGGGATTTCAGATTTGGTGCACTGATTTAAAGTCAGAAAGAAAATTTTTTTACTGGTCAAGTTGGCAAGAATCTTCTTGGGGTGCAGGATGGAGTGGAGTGTGCTTTTCCCCATAGTTTGTAAAGTGTTTCACTCTAGTGTCATATGAGTTCATCTCACCTAACAAAACCCCTGTCATTATAGCGGCCTTGGAAGTGACTTCTGGAAGATGGAAAGTGTGCATGTTCTTGTGCCCACGGTGTCCTTCTCCATTCTGTATTCCAGGATTGAACTGACATATGACATAATTCAGAAAATACTGTTCTATTGATGTAGTATAAACTCAAGTTCTTGTTGTTTGATTTTATTAAAGGTTGGTAGCATCTTTCTCAAGAACTGAGGTTTCGATTACAGATTGCGATGAGTTACCGGCTGACTGACTGCATTCCCTCCAAAGTTTGAACTAGGCTTGACATACTTCATCACTTTCTGAACTGCTGTGTAGCACTGTTATGTGCTTTTCTGCATTTGAATGTTTGGATGCATTTAAATTATGGGACAGATAAATATATAATCCTCCTCATGCTGTCTTGAAGTGAGCAGTTTCTAAGATACATTGTGCTGAGACATTAACATTTATCATCTTAGATTGTTACTAAATTATTATGACTTTACTATTAAATATGATATAAAGTATAGAAGCATATCCTACCTTAAAAGGGGTTGTAATGATAAAACTCCAAACCAGACAAATAGTAAAGAAAAACATTAAGCAAACTAGTTCACATAGTAATTCCAGAAAAATGAGTACTTCACCTTCAGAAAAGAAAAATGCAGCCCAAATGTCAGGTGTAAGGAAGAATTTAAAAGATATATGAGAGGTTGTAATGGGAAAAAAATACTACCTTCTATCCATTTTTTAGTTTTTATGGAATTCTGGAAGTAACTGAGGTACTTCAGTGGTAGTAAAACATTCAGCCTACTTTTAAAAATCTGAAATAAGTTACCACAACATTTCAGATATTTGCATGGAGGTAAATGTTGTATCTACAAATGCTGCTGTGAAGGATTTACTGAATTTGCAATCTAAATGCAATTAAACCAATATATTTATCAGAGATTTTATTTTCAAGTACTGCACTAGAGATCAGTATGCAGACCAAACTTTTCTTATGGAAGAAAGAAATTTGTAAAATTGTAAGTTATTTTTTAAAAAAAATCTTAAGAGTAGGTTCCTGAAATTTATTTTGAAGAGATTGGGTTTTTTGGTGGGTTATCAAATTTGAGACATTTTTAGGGTCCTTCAACCTTCCCAGTATGGCAGATCCATTCCCAGCATTTGTCATTCCAGGACAGAGAAACTGCCCTTATACCATTAAGATACATGTTGTTATGGAGTGTGGTGTGGAAAACCTTTCCCTAAGGCATCCAGAAGGGATACAACTCTTAGTTTAAGTTGTCTTTCAAGCCTCTCCACCTAAAAGATCACATAGGTGTGGCCAATACAGCTCTTTTCATTAAATATTTCAAAGGAGGAATTCTCTTATAAAGTAAGCCTAGAAAAAGCTGTAGGGAAAACATGGCAGCCTCCTTGGCTCATAGGTGGGTTTTTTAGTTTATTCCTCCCTTCCTTGGGAGGAATGTACTCCTCCCCTCTACCCGATTTGCTATTTTACAGCCTCCCCTAGTAAGAAGAGAATTTTCATCTCTTCTTTCTAGTAGTCTAACAAGGCACAGCCGTTAGTTCCAGCAGCATGAAGGAACTACGTTCCTGTTTTCACACAGTGGGAGAATTTAAATGCAGGGTGAAACAGGAAGGGTTTTATATGTGTTATCCCTGGCACAGAACTGTTAAGTGGGTTCCAGTGGGCAGGAGTTTAGAGTTTATCAGATGAAATGAAGGAGATCAACTCCTGTCATATGAGCAAACAAAAGAAGAGAAGGTGCTCCAACAGTAAATGGATGTGTTCAGTCAACAACCTGGGATCCTATCTCAAGGACAAAAGCTTCTTGCATCTACTGACTGGATCATTCACCTATAGCAATGTGCCACTTAACCTTGCCTGGCCAAGATACCATCAGTTGATGTCTTTGGAGGTACTTACGAAAGAAATGTGAAATAATCAAACAGTTACTGATGCCTTATCATATTTAGGAAGCATTTTATGAGTCCTTTGTGTAAGGGAAGTCAAAGTTCAAAGACAACTTTATGTCACTGAATTTTGGACATCTATAGAGCCCACCTTGCTGTCATAAAACCCTCAGAGTCAAGGGCCTAGCTTTTGAAACTTTACTTAATAAAAATCATGCTTAAGCAAGAGAACACCTTTGAAGCCGTTGCTGATAGTTTAGATAGCTCTAAAGTTTACCTTCTGACTTCAGTTGTCTTCCAGGCATTTTGTAGCATGGGCTGTTGGTGCTAAGGTTCCACTCATCTATCACCCATCCCTCTGGCAAGAAATTTGTTTCTATACCTGTCAGTGCATAGAAATTCAGACATTGCCCTCTTTCAGGAGAATACTTCTGCAGGTGGTTTTCAGACGGGTTTGTGACATGCCTTGCAAGTGCACTTATAGCCAGATATACTCACCTGCAAGTGATCAATTAAAACCTTTTTTTTCTTAGCTACAGAAAGAGGGGGAAATGAGTTCTGATAAGGGGAAAAAAGCAGTAAAGCAAGGTCTTTATTTCGTCCACCAGGTTTGTATACTTAAGTTTAGTAATTTTATATAAAGCCTTAAGAGGTGGTATTAAGTGTCCCTTCTATAAAATAAAGTGGAGAAGTAGAGAGAATTACCTAGGTGACATTGAATTGCTGCTGCCAGATCTTGGTCTTGAGTTTGTTCATTGGTGTACTTTATCAGTTAAGAAAAAATTGAGATCTGTGGGAAAGAAAAAAAATAGCATGCAGTGTAGCTTTCATTTGTGTCACAGCACACAGAGTAACTTCTGGAAAGTGGCAGGTCCAGCATTCTTCTTAGACAAAGACTTTTCCTAGTTTTGATTTGTTTAAGGCAGTACTTTCTGGTCACCAGCTCATGGAGCATTGCGCAAATTGAGGATTGTTGTGGTTGCCTGCATCAAACCTTCTTTAAACAGAAAGCAATCATAAGGAAGAATTTGTGGGAGAATTAGGCACACCACTACTTTGGGGAAGAAAATGTTAATAGGAATCTTAGTTCATATTCTAAACATTAAAGATTCATTAAAGATTTCATTCATTAAAGATTCATCTAAATGTGGTGGCACACATATCATCCAGTACTGTCTCCTCATCCAACCATTCATGTAGCTTTTTCAGAGACAATTTTTAAAAAGCCCTAAAGGAGAGATAATAGATATTAAACTGGGTGGGAGAAGGGAAGGAATGCATAGCAATTCCAGTGATAAAATTTGTTCCTTTCCCTGTCTCCTGAGTTGTTCAGTCTAACAACCTTCCGGTCCACAAAGCTAAAAATGTTGCCAAATAGCTGCAGAAAAAATTTCCAGAAAAGGGTGGCATCTGATTTATTTCCTGCATCCTACCCTGTCTTGTTGTGGTTTTGGCTGCAAGACTGCAAGTTTAAAGCTGAGAGAAGTGTCATCATCCCCTAGAGACAGTGTCCAAACAATTGGACATGTTTGGAGGAAAGGTTTATTCTTTGGCTCTCTCAATACTTTGTAGCTGCCAAGTATTGAGTAGTTATGGTCAGACACACACTCGTTGTGGTTCATGGCTGGCTCTTGATTTCAGAAGTATCTGGAATTGTTCAAGGAAAGCTAAGGAGGTGTCCAAACATTTCCTCAAGGTTCCTTTGATATTTTGTGCTGCTGACGGTCTTTAGACATGGTGGTTTCTCTCAGAAGACATTACTGAGTCATATCTCAGTAATGAGACTGGGCTAGTATAGGAACTGAAAAAGATAAGAATTCCTTTTATGTTCATCTGAGAAACTGGATTCACTGAGATGTCTTCAGCTCAAGGCAGGCAAGTTTTGGGAAAAGCTGAAAGACACAGAGTTCACAGCCTGTTTTCAGGGCTTGAATCAAACTTGGCTTTTGCAGGAAATCTTTTCTGTTCTGGGAGTGACAGTAGTTAGCAGTTCTCTTTTAGGAACTGGCTACTTGCAAAGACCACAAGAATCTGCCAGACCTAATCAAGGAAGAATGCAGAAAACAACACCGCTCTTGCCACTCTCCCTCTTCTGCCCCCTTCAAAAATAAATAAAGCAAAATTGCCCCTGATATCCAAAGTTAAGGACAAAATTGAATATATTTATATTTATGAATATGAGTGAAAGATCTAAATCCAGAGAGGAGATGGTTTTATTTCTCTCCTTATGATCATTCTTTGTCTTGCTTTTCCCTTGGGTCATTTGGTTTGAAAGGCTCAAAAGAGTAATGATTCTCACCAAAACCAGAAACAAAGTCTTATCCCCTTCTGCTTCTGATATCTTGTTCATGAAAAAACCTTGAAGAGTAAAACGTGGCCATTGTGAAAATTTGAATCATAGAAGACATTGCTGGGAGGAAGAGTTTCAATGTCTGTATTCTTTTTCCAAACACATGCACACACAATACATATACAGGATTGGAATCTCAGCAATTAGGACAAATACCTCAGTAGAAGGAAATACTGCGTGCTTTACTAGAGGACAGTAACCCATCCTTTCAACATGCAGGATGAATTTGGGTCTCTAGGCCTTTGAATCATTTCTGTCTATGTCTCCACAAGACAAGAAAGTACATAATGTTCTTGGTGGGCTGTGACCATTGCCTTTCAAGTTGCAATCCTTCAGATCTTCATTAGTCCTTAGGCTATGATTAAATGCTTGGCAATGGTTTTATCTTATCTTAGTTGTTAATGTCTGCAGGTGCATTAGATATCTAGAGAACTTATTAGAGATCATTTTTAGCAAGGTAGTTCATACCTTCAGGGAAACTTATTACTTGAAGAATCATCATCAAATTAAGACTTTCTTTTGCCCTGTTTCAAGTTCTTCCCTTGACAGAGGCCACCTGGGATCTCAAAAGGGCTCTAGTTTACAAGTGTGCTTCTAAAATTTAGGGTAGACAGAAGATCATGTCCACAACAGAATACCAGGTTATATATTTTGTTAATTATATACTGAAGAATGATATGCACTTTGGATATGGTCTATACCAGAAGAAGAGAGTTTTAAGTACAAAATAAGCATTTGAAGTTCAGACTTGGTGCATTTTCCATCAACACATGAAAGATTTGATCCAATATTGACCAAATATACATTGATAGAGGTTTTCTTTTAGCCTGCTCCAAAACTCATGATTGGCTTCCAATCCAAAAAAACAGAGCAACTCTTAAATCACAGAATCATAGAATACCAGGTTGGAAGGGGACCTCGAGGATCATCTGATCCAAACTTTTTTGGCAAAAGGATGTTCTAGACAACATGGTCCAGCACTCTGTTTAGCTGAATCTAAAACTGTCCAATGCTAGGAAATCCATCCCTATTTCCTGGGGAGATTGCTCTCATCGTGAAAAATTTTCTTGTGTCTTACAGGAATCTCCCCAGGATTAACCTGTACCCACTAACCCTCATCTTCTCCATGGAACCTTGTGAAAAGGGAGTCTCCATCTTCTTTGTAGTCACCCTTTAAATACTGGAACATGGTGATAAGGTCTCCCCTAAGCCTTCTGTGACCGTTTGAAAATTGGCCAAATGCCAATAGCCAAAGGGCCCAGGACAAAGTCCCCAAAGGCCCCTCCTGGCCACAGGGAAAAGGCGGGGGGGGGAAATAGACGACCCACAAAACTGATCTCTAGTAGGACTAAGAGAGTTTATATATATTTGCACATATAAGCATGCATATACAGAAGAGAAAAGAGAAAGAAAACAAGTTTTCACTTCCCTCTCACCAAGGCAACTGCCGGTCCTGTATCTCAGGACACCTCCTCCCGACCCAGCTGGCTGATCAGCAGACCCACATCTACGGCCCACTCCCACACCGAGGGTAACCGCGGGGAGTTTTGTTCTTCAACGCTGCCGGAAGAAGGACTGACCCCTGACTTCCGATTCCCCCTCTTTATATCTTTGCTTACGTAAAGAAATGAGATGGAATACTTCCTTAGTTATGACCCAGTTACCAGGAAAAGTTTAAACCAAAACCACTACACCTTCTTTTCTCAAAGCTGAACAAATCCAGTTCTCTTAGCCTTTCCTCATATGGCTGGCTTCCCAGTCCTTTCATCATCTTTGTGGCCCTTCTCTGGACCCTCTCCAGCCTGTTCACAGGTTTTTTTGTACAGCAGGGACCAAAACTAAACACAGTATCCCAAGTGTGTCCAGACAAGCACTGAGTAGAGCAGGATAATGACTTCTTTAACTCTGCCGGTGATGCCCTTGTTGCCTTGCAACCCAGCATCCTGTTGGCTTTCTATGCTGCAGCAACACACTGTTCACTCAGATTGAGCTGCTTGTCCACCAGGACCCCAGGTCACCTTTGACAGAGGTGGTCTGCAGCCTAGTAGAGCCCAGCCTGTGCGGCAAACTTTGTCAAAGTATAATTGATCCCTTCTTTCAGATCACTCATGGACATATGAAACAGTGTTGGGCCCAATATTGATCTCTGGGGAACCCCACTTGTGACAGGTTACTGATTTCAACAGGAGTTATTTACCACCACCCTCTAGGTGCTGCATGTCAGCCAGCTCCCCACCCACCACACAGATCTCATCCATTTCTCTAGGAGAGGGCTTTGGGAAACGCTGTCAAAAACCTTGGAGAAATCCAGGTAGACATTGTCCACCACTCACCCCACATCAACCGAGCAGGTTACTTTGTTGTTGAGGGTGACCAAGTTTGTTAGGCATGACTTGCCCTTGATGAATCCATGCTGGCTTTTTCCAATGACATGTTTCATCTGATTTTGATAGCCCCCAGGAGAATTTATTTCACAACTTTGCCAGGGACTGAAGTAAGACTAATAGGCCTAAAATTCTGGGATGTTCCCCAGTCTCTATGACTTCTCAAAGATTATGGAGAACAGCCTCACAACAATGTCACCCAGCTCTCCTACCCTTGTGTGGATATTGTCAGGGTCCATCAATTTCGAGGGGTCAAACTCCTTTAATAGTTGATGTACCAACTCTTCCTTCAGTGATGGTAAGTTTGTGTTTGCATCAACCTGGATTTTTGTTCCCAAGGCCTGGGCCCCAACAGTGCTGGTGAAGACAGCGGTGAAGAAAGTGTTGACAATCTCTTCCTTTTTAGTGTTGTTGGTGACTAATTCATCTCTCCTATTTAGCGGTGGGCCAATATTTTTTTTCTCTCTTTTTACCTGTTTACATAGCTGAAGAAGCCTTTCTTGTGGTTTTTGACATTTCTGAGAAATTTCAATTCGAACTGAGATTTTGCTTTTCTAATTGCATCTCTGCACACCTTGGAAATGCCCTTGTAGTTCTCAATGGGTCTGCTTTTCCATCTTGTTATGCTTCTCTCTTGGTTTTGAGCAGACTCAGAAGCTCTCAGTTAAGCCAAGGGGACTATTGCTCTGTCTACTTCCCTTACCTTTAAAGGGTAATGAACTGTTTTTGAACTT
Source organism: Sclerurus mexicanus (assembly GCA_013396755.1). NCBI lineage: Eukaryota > Metazoa > Chordata > Aves > Passeriformes > Furnariidae > Sclerurus > Sclerurus mexicanus. The sequence continues at coordinate 65,386 of VWZF01001223.1, forward strand.
CCATGATTCTCAGAAGAAAAACAGAGAAAACTTGGCAATCAGTACACTGTGGTCTACCATTTACTTTTACCAGCTCCCTTTTCTGGCAGCCAGGCTATAATGCTCCTTTGTGCACCAGGCAGATCTTCTTATAGCATCAGTTTTATGGTGAAATGTGCTCATTCTTGCGGAGTTTTTTTTCTTTAAAGAAAAAAAATTGCGGACATCCAATATTGGGCTTTAGGAATAAAACATCATCAAAATAGGCTTATCCAGATGGCATCTCTGGTTCTAGGGCAGTCCACTTGCCAGATTCACACTCAGAAGAGTCCCTAGAAATTGTGACATCCACAGTATCTTCTAAGCAGAGGTGGGAGGAGGTTTCTATCCTAGCTCTGGTTTGTCAACAGCTCATCAAAAGAGATGTACGTCTTCTGGATCTGTGGTAAACATACACATTAACAGAGCTCTTCTATGTTCCTTGCTGGAAGGAAAAAATTGTCATCTTTTCCTTCAAGAGAATAGTTGATTCCCAAGTTTCTTCTACTTGCAAATGAGAGAAGCTACAGCTTATTTTCCAAAAGCAAGAGACAGATACAACTGAAACAGAAGGTAAATAACGAAGATCTCTCACTCCTTCTTCTTAGGTTCTGAATGACAAAGCAAACTCAGTCTTCAATAACCAAGTAATACAGTATGTGCCACACCTCTCCCTGTCTGCATTCTCCACTCATCCCAACTGTCAGCCTTAACTTCACCTAGTTCGAGCTTCTTTGCACAGAAATCTCACAGGAAACTCCTCACTGCCCAACATTTTCAATTTTCCCATTGGATCTCTGTTGGTTCAGAGTAGGAAGGGATACCATAGGGCAGAGGAGTAAAACCTTCGCTAATCATTAATCTCACAGGCAAAGCTTCAGACTAAGCTATTAAGGTTACTGAAATCACAGATATGAGGTAATACTTTTATGAATTAGATGTAGATGAAAAGGCAGAACTGTTAGATTTTCCACATGACAAAAGGTTAATAGTGAGGTGCCACAAGGTACAATACTAAGTACTCCTATTGCATGTAATAGATTGAGCAGTTACTTATAAAAGGGGGAGTGAACAATGAGATGGCAGATATTCCAGATGACATGAAAGCATATCAGTAACTGGAATTCAGATCCATACCCAGCTCTCCTAAGAAATCCCCCTGATCCACTGCATTTTTTATCACAGCAGATTCTTTCACTTCTTTTCACTGTATTCATGAATGTAACTTGCACAATACAATATCCCAGCAACCTTATGCTTTCCATTCTGCTGAGTGAGGTTTATAGCTTTTCATTTTCATGGGCTGACTTGAAAGACTGAATCCATGTCCCAGCCTGCAGACTGGAAGCACTTAGTATGCAGGGCAGGTACTGAGGGAGGCTGTCTCTATGCGACAGCTCTCAAACCACTTCTCTGATTATTATGGCTCATAGAAAAGAGAGTGCAAGGAAATGAAAAAAAGTGAAAGAAAAAGAAATTACTGCCTTTTCAAATTCAAAAAAATGGTATAAAGTATCTGCCTCTCTGTTAGTAGCCAGTCATTCCCCCAGTTAATTTAAAAGCAAGTATCTGTTAAAGATGGTCACAAGGGAAGAAGCCAAACCTCAAACACAAGTTACCTGTTGAATTTATTTATGGACTCTTTCAAGGGAGAGCTTATGACTTCGATATGAAAAGCATCATAGCACCAAGTAAAAATCCACATTGCTGCTAATTTTCTTGTTTTCTGCTTGGGCAGATGGCTCCCCATGAAGATGGTAAAGCTAAGCCCATTGTAAATGTCTGCATTTGCGCACAGGGGAAAGAACAAGGAAGTTAGGGAAACCTATTATTATGTTTTATCAGTTTTGTTTTGGAAATATATGAAACTATGGGTAAAAAGTACTGACTTTGCCTGTTGTCATTCATCCTGATGATAGAAAAATATTTCATAGTTAATCAGATACTCTTCCCTTTTTCCAGTTACATATATCCCATGTGGTTGCTTGTTCATGGCTAAAATACTGCCACTTCTGGATAGGAGTATTGTGACCCTTTAACAATGGATTGTTCTACTACACAATAGTTTTAGGACTGAAAATTACAAAAGTAATATAACTAATTTCTTCTTAAAATGAGATTGTAGAGGTCACCTTTTACTTGGTGGTTACCTTACCTTGTGCTAGAGCTCTTGTCCTACTGTCTAAGCCAGTGGTGAGAGCACTTTCCAGTGAAATCTTTGGGGTCTTGAGTTCGGTTTGCTTAAGAAGGTTCTTCCTCCCTGGGAGCCTGCCCTAACAGTTAACAAACTGGTTGAAGTAGAGCAGTGTTTTTCTTCCTGTTGGCTCTATGCCTTTGTGCTGAAATGTGCACAAGATTTATGGTACCAGAAGAATGGCAGACAAGAAAGGGCAGGACTTGCTAACCTGGTACTCTCAGTTCTCACCTTGAAGATGGGAGTCCTGAGTTCAACAGCATTTCACAGTTCTCTCCCATTATGCATCTTTGTGCAGCTCCCCACTACTCCTTTTTGAGATTCTGATTGGGGTATTTAATTTTCTTCTGGTACGGTACAAAAACCTAAGGTACCTAATCCTCGAGGGTCAGGCAACTAAAATGAGCTATATCAATCTGTATCTTTTTATTGTAATGCAGCAGGTTATTTAAAAAAGTGCCCATTTTATCAGAAGAGGAGCCCAGGATTTTGATTTTGGAAAATTTACTGGAATAATCAATGAACAGCTAGTCTATTCAATAATGTGTCAGATGAAAACAACCTGGAAGAAGTTATGGAGTTGAACTTCAGATGACCAATTCAAGATCAATTGTAATGTCATGAACAGGAAAACATTTCCAAGCTTCAGGAGGTGTTCATCAATCATGTATAAGCCAGAATTATCAGTTTAATTATTTCCATGCAGACTTATGTAAAATCAATAATCACCACAGTAAGTGAAAGCTATAATTCCATCATGGAGAAGTGACACCAAGAATGGTGGAAATGAAGCCCAAGTCACTACATGTCAGAGCTGAAATTTCCTGTGTTTACGCTGCTGTGTATGTAGTGTATATATAACCTAGCATCTGCACTTTTTTTCTATTGAGAATTTACAGTTTATTTCACAGTCCAGCTTCTGTTTGGGAATGAAGCTGATTGTTTACATAGCACCATCATTATAATTTATTACTAATTTTGATGGGACTATAACACTGTCACCTGACACTAAGGGGACAGACATTCTTTTAGGGACTCTTGGCAGAGTGATGACAGCACTAAGTTGTAGTTACAATTAAAACTTTTCTCAACAGGATATTATGACTAGTATAGCACAGAATTTATTATTAGAATTGCACAGGATTTCTACAAGCAGAATCCATGCAATACATTTTATAAATAGCTTAACACAGAATTTATAATACAACTTATGATTTCTGAACACCTAGACCCTAACTTATCTTATGGTTTCTAATAACCTAGACCCTCTGCAGATCAGATCAGATCAGATCTTAATACGCATTTTGCTGTATGAATAGAACCATCGTTATCTAGATTCAAAAATCATATAAAGGATCCATCTCACTTACTCAATCCTCAGAGGAAGCAAACGATGGTGGAGGCGTCCCTGGTCAGGGGGAGGTCACGGGTCTCATTGTCCCTCAGCAGTTCTTGTTCAAGTTCCCCACTTAGGACCTGTGACTGCTTGATTTTGTAGAGAGTGCTCTGTGTGCTGTTAGGTTTCCCTGTGCTGTGATAGGGTCATCAACAGGGCCTGGTTGGCCGGGTGTCTGGGACCTTCCAGGCCAGTAAGGAAGGAAGTAATGAGCCTGGTGGCCAGGAATCTTGACACTGGCAGGGAGGGGAAGAAGAAATCTGTTTGTTTTGTATCCTTTGTTCACAGGACCTTCAGGGCCTGATAATGAGGGGAAAGGGAGCTCATACATGACTCACTCTGTCACAGAGAATGACTTTGCCTTATAAAATGGTGCTAGTTATGCTAACCATATTATCAGGAGTCTTGAGCAGGACGTACCAGTCTAATGTTCCTGGAAACATGAAGTAGTTTTCTATCTCTTTGAGATAAACACAGACAAGGAAAAGACCTAAATTCACCCATCATGAAGCACCTTTGATGATGAAAAGATTTGTATCACTCATGAAGCTAGGTTTTATTTTTCAAAATACCTACACAGTATTTGAATGGCTGGTAAAACATCAATATAATTGTCCTTATTTTTAGGCTGCAGTCCTCTTCAGTGCAACAATTGAGTATGCATCCTCTGCTAAGTACAAGGAAAATAATGCACTTGATTTTCTGGGGCCTGATTGTACCCACAGTTTTAACCGTGTTGTTCATCTTGTGCTCTATGGGAACAAGAAGAAAAGAATTAATTAGGATTTCATGGCAGTGTGAATTTTAGCATTTTAAATTTTGAAGTGTTTGACTTTGCAGTCATAATATTCTTCTAATATAATATCTTTATATGTAATTTTCTGTGTTAATTCTATCATGTGGAACCACATTAAGTCTCATATGGACCATTAATAGAGCTGGAACTTAGATAAGCTTGTGCAGACCTCCACCATTTGAGCTAACTGACCTTAACAACAGGCAGCTGTCCTTTATGAGAACCAGCCTCTAAAGGCAAAATGAGACAAGCACTTTGCAAAGGGATTTCATGGCTATTTTCTGACAGCTGAGGAATGATGGGACTCAGGAAGCCATGTCCTCGTAGTGTATGTGCCTAATGCCTACAGCCCCTCTGCTCTAACTCCCTCAAGTCTGTCTCCTGTACCTGGAAAAGGAACTCCCTGTCAGCTCAGCTCAGCCCAGCCTTTAGTAGGATGTGCCTAGTATGATTGAAATGATCAATAAATTTACATACTAACCTCTAATATGTACTGAGTGTACACAGCTAGCCATTGTAGACCTTATTTTGTCAGGTTGTTTTCCACCTTCCCAGCACAAATTATGTAGGGAACAAAGAAAAGTTTCTTTCTAGCAAGGCTACTCTGGCATTTGGTCTGTCATTCTGAAGCATCAAGGTATCTAACCTCCTGAAAAAAAGTATAAGAATTTTTTAGCATTGACAAAACAATACCATTTTCTGTAAGTTATTAATCAGAAAAGACAGACACATCTATGCTGACATTGTAAAATGTATCAGCCTGAAGCAGACAACACAGAAAATTTAAATTCAAATTATTAAAGTTTGGCAGCTACAAGCAACTAAACCAAGGCCTTATAACATCAAGCGTTAGGTAACTAACACTCTGTTTTACCAACTCTTGACAAATGCAAAATTTTACCAGTAAGATCTGAGAACTTAATAGGGAGGATACATGCAGATAGATACAAGGGACTCAGAAAGCACAACTGATTAGAAACAACCCTGACACAGATCAGCTTTGTTTCACTGCCAATATTTAGGGAAATCAATAAAAAACCTAAATAGACTAATTGTTGAAAAATAGTATTTTAAAGAGCTTTTGAATTCAGTATAATAGATTTTGTTAGCAAGGGAATTCAAAACACAAAAATTTATCTTGATCATCTCCTTTCAGCATTTTTAGTCACTACAAACTGTGACAGTTGTGAAGAACTTTGTATGAAACACAGGCCCATAACAAAACAATTTACTTATTTTGGTATTGGCTGGGAAAAAAACCACATATGCCAAATGTAAAATTGAATCAGTTTATCTTGCAATTTCCATCAGTTTCTGTCTTCTGTAGTTAACTAGCATTTATGTAGTGCTGTTGATCATTAAGTGTTTTATTGTCAATTTATTCAAAGACACTAAAATAACTGAATTTTAAAAATAGATATAGTGGAAGCTCCTTTGTACTGTAAAAAGCTAATTGGAATCTCTGTTGCAGTACACAGTATTATTATCCTTATTAGCTGGGGTTTTCAAAAGTTCTAAATTTTGATCAAAATACTAACTTGTGTTCTGTCTTAGATCAGAAGTTCTAATTTAATGTAGTTAGCATATATTCCCACTAATTAGAAAGATAATTGATTTTCCAATTGTATCAACACTGGACTATTTCAATCAGAAATTGATGATCTGCCAGTTATTGTGACAGTCATTTGAGGAGGAAAATCTGGACATTTATTGATATTTTTGAGAAGTTCTGGGCTTAACCAAAGGCATTCAGGCAAGAGCAGTTTACCTGACTATGCTAAAACTAGAGATGCCCTGTTCTGTTCTATCTGTATACCATGCACCCTGTTTCATGCTGATGTCCTCATCCCTCCTCCATCTGTATAAAATACAAACTTTATTTATGTTGAGGTTTTCTACTAAAGGGGGAACTAAATAGGTCTTGGGGCAGGAAAAACTTGCTTTGGTTTATAGGCAAACAGTACAGATTCAACCTGTGCTAGACATTATCAACTTTCAGGTCTACAGAAAAATCCTGACAAGCATTTTGGCCTTGCTAGTCCAAATGCTTCCCCTCAAACTTGGTGTCTTGTGGTGGACAGTGAGAAGCAGGAATTGATAGGAGAAGAGATAGCAAAATATAAAGGTATTTCTGTCCCTTTTCAGCATGGTAATCATCTCTACATGACACTCAAACCTTCTGCTATATTCTTATTAGTTCCCAAATCCTCTATTACTTTGTGTGATGAGAATAAATAGTTTATTGCTCTCTTTGGGCTTTTTTGCAAAGTAATAAGCTAGTTGTAAAATGAATAGTGCACTACAATAATGTGCCCGCTTACGTTTTGCAGAACTTTTAGGTGCTGGCACTTTCTTCATGTTATGTTCTGCTAACCCTCCTGGGCCTTTGTGTTTGCACTGAAATAAGCATCCTGTGTAGAGGGAGAAACTCCCTACAGCGCCAGAGGAGCAGGAGAGAAGCTTGACAGGAGAGCAGCTTTTCTAGCAGAGTAAGAGGGAACTCCTACCAAATGCACATAGCGCAGCGATGGGAAAATCACACTAACAAGCCTTTGGCTTCCTTTTAGGGGCTAAAGCCCATGGACATTCCTTGGGATTAAGACATCAGTCATGAGGGGCCAAAGGACTGGGTCATAAGGGAAAATGAGAGGTGAAAAGAGTAGCTAAGAGAAATTTGGGAGAGAAATGAGTACTCATAGTGGCCATTTACCCACGTTTGCACTTTCTGAGCATGCTGTGAGTTCTGTTGCAAAATAAACTCTGATGGTTTCTCAGACTTGTCTCCCCATCAACAAGCTTGACTCACTGCCTACACTGGTGCTAGCTTTTGAGATGCTGCTATGTAGGACTCTATTTGCAGCATCCATTCTGAATGGAAAGGCTCTCATGGGCCTCAGTAGAAGTTTTGGAGGACATGGCAGCCTTGGTGAGTTGATTGAAAGCTCATTTATCCTCTGCCCATAAGGAGTTTAGTACTTCATGAGATACTCATGTTCACCTCCCTGTCTGGTAGGACAGCATGACCAGGTGAGCAGAAGATAGATAGCACTGATCAAAATGTAATCAATATCCTAATGCAGAAAATACAGGAATTTCATGTTCAGTGTGTACACTATGTCATGATGTCCTTGTATTCTTCCTTGTACTCAGCAAGGTTCTGTAGGTCAGTAAGTGAAATCTTGTCTGGATAACTTTGTCAAAGGCCTTCTGTGCCAAGCACTAGTACCTAATCCCTTAGCCCCTGTCCCTGTGAGCATGCTCTCTGAGAAACTGCCTTATGATCTCAGGGCAACAGTGGTCCACACCATTTGGGTATGGTGGACCTGAGCACATCCGAGCTGGCCAGCTGATGATTAACTTTTTTATCACTACAAAGCTGGTTGCTGGAGTCAGGAATATCGAGGCTTTGTGAGCAGATCACAGTGCTAATGGACTCAAGGATAAAGCCCATCATGCTGCTGGGCAGGCTCCAGTTGTTTGCACAGAGTGACTCCTTATCTAAAGTGGTGGAGTCACTGCTTATCCTCCCTCTGCAGAACGTGAAGCAGTCCTTCTATTGCATCTCATCTTCTTCTCTCTTCCAATAATTGCTGGAGAAGAGATCTGTATTTGATTGGCTATAGGAGTAAGCTGGTGATACATAGCAGAGATGTTCTGTTCTAAACAGAATAGTCTCCCTTTGTCTATGGTGAGGGGGAGGCCTTCAGCCCCAAACTCTAGTCATCGAGAACCATTGTGTCCTATCCCACTATGTCCATTAGTTCTTCAAAGTCTGGTCCCATCCAAACCAACAGCAGCAGCAGCAGAAGTTGCAGCGAGAAGCATCATGTGCATGTGTTAAAATTGCAAAACAGAAGCTGATGGACAGCACCGGCTGAAGTCCTGTTTGTATACTCACAGGCTATGTGTGAGGCCAGTGAGTCAAAGTGGAACACATGCTGCAGGGATTGGTGCTACTGGGAGGCAGAACCAGAGGGTAGCTCTTGTGCTGTTGTTCTTACCTGCTCATTCCATATATGCTCACGGAGCGTGGGCATGACTTTCTTCTCAAAAGGTCTTCAGATTGGAATAGTATGTGCAGCCCATGTCACGTAACCCAGGTATACAAAATGACATGCCTAGCAAAGATGTAATTAGAATATGTCTTTTCCCAGTGTAGCCATTGGCAATGGAAGCAGAGAAAAATAAATTATACGTTAAAATAGCCTTAGCACGTTGTATATTTCCACTACTTTTTTCAAGGTGGAAATGTTACAATAAAGACTCATAATTACAGGTGGTGAGAATATTACTGCATAGGTGTGTCTCTGTGTGTTTGCTTGTGAGACACAAACTGAGTTGTATTCAGCATCTAATTACTCAAAATCTTTGATGCCATAATAAGATAGAGCAGTAGGAATTCATGTAAATTGGAATAAAAGAAGAACACATGCTAAGGTTTTAGGATGTAATCTTGGCTGACAAAGAATAGGTGACATTCCTTTTTCTCCCCCTGTCCTGTGCTAGAGATTTTTTGCTGGCAAAGGGAAGTGTTTTAAAGGAGGTTCTCCTTTATCATAGCCAAAACTGGTCACCCTTAACGCATAAAATTGAAAACCACATATGTTTGTATGGCAGAAAAATACAACAGAAAAAATTACAGCAAATCCTAAAGAAAAAGCAGACATTTTACAAGTCTTAAATGCTCTACATTTAAATAGGAAAAGGAAGTGATGTAGAATGTTTATGAAGCTACTAGAAAAATATCATTAGTTCTTCATTTTTAAGGTATGCACAAAGGTTCTGAATCCATAATTTTATGGACCTTTTTATCTTTAAATACATCTTACTTGGGCCCTTATTCAGCAAAACATTTAAATACATTTATATTCTAACTTCCCAGGATCCAGTTGGGTCATAGTGGAGCCAAATGCTCGCCAAAGACACTATTTATGGAAAGGACTTGGGAAACCATAACTTCCTGCATTGCGTAAACTTCCTGAGTCAAAAGACTGGAAACTGAGACAGGTTTGGCTCATGTTCCTTCAGTATACAAGGTCTGCTAATGCACAGCAATTGGCACAGAAAGACTGACTCAAACGGAGGCACAGCATGGGGCCATTATAAGTGCATCTCATGTAAGTGCAGGAGCTGGAGGGATGATGGAGTAGCCCTGGAAATAGGATCTGCACTGCTGGGTCTCCCAGCTGGCTGCAGCACAGGCACAGCCTGGGACTGACTGGCTGTCGTTATCTGAGCGGCAGGTGTTGGTTTGGCCATCCATATTCTGGAAAGTTCCCTTCCTACTGTTCTATGAGATCTGTGGAGCTGTGCTGGGCAGACTGAGAAATTCCTCCTCTTTTTCTAAAACTTCTTCTAAACTCCTGTAGTTTAAATATGGTGAGAATTAAAGTAGATTCAAAGTGGACCAACCTGCAAAGCTGTCAAATCCATGTGAAACTGACAACCTGGCAGGCAACTGGCCATAGCTGTAGTCATGGTAGATACCATGGTGTGCTGACGAAAGTCAGGTTATTAATTCTTACTGTCTTTGCCAAAATCCAACATGCATTCTTATTTTCTGCTTCCTTCAAGCTCTTCCCTGCACTTTCAGTAACATGTTGAAGTTGCTTGCATGATGCTCCAGGGGATGATAAACTGATAAGAAACAATGTGACTCAAATGTACCTACCTCTGGGCATGACTTACCCCTCTGAGGTCCTGCACGCTGCTTCAATACAAGTGTTGTACATTTGCTCTAGGAAAGCAGAAGAAGCTGAAGGAGGTTGAAGCTGAAATGTTGTCAGTGAGTCTCTGTGTATGGACAGAATAGGATACTGTGCAAGCAGAATTTTCTTCTGACTCAGCCTACAGCGTTGGTCTAGCTCACAAAATCATGCATTACAACATTTAAAGAAGTACAGCAAAGCCCATTTCTGCATTCTTGGGTGCTTCTACTCGGTCCAGAGGGCAAACTTGCTTCAGCATACCCATTGTTTGCTTTGGAATCTCAAAGATTAAAGGTGTCTATAAGTGTTGGTAATTCTCATGGTTATTGTTAAATATTTCCTTTTATTATCTGTATAATAGCAGCTAGAGATTACAAAAAAAAAAAAAAAAGGTAAGTTCTCAAGTGCACCCTCACTGTTTCCTGTCTGTGAGCACAGGAATGTTCCGTGCGTGAGGAGACTCCAACTCACACGTCCCAGGAGAGCAGCCTGACCACCAGACTGCAAGCTGTTTTGAAGGCAGGCACTCTCCACCCTTCCTATTGAAACTGTGCCATGCTGCAGAAAGTAATTTAAGTTCATTGGACCAGAGAGAAAGAAGGGGAGTCACAGAAAGCAAAGAAAGCGTAAGAGAAAGCATGACTGTACTGGTTAAGACACCCATCTGGCAGAGAGAGGCTTAGATTCCCTCCCCAGCTTTCAGGACTGTTGCTTAAATATTTCATATAAATAGTCACTGGATAAAATGCAGAAACAGATGTTTTGGACACAATACTCAGAGGTGCCTAATTTTTCCCATGCTCTATACAGGAAATCCGAACACAGAACAAGAGGTTCTGAACTCTCCTCTAGGAAGCCAGTACCTTTCACTTTGGCACTGCAGGGTTGAAGTTCTGGGTAACTAATTCCATGTTGGAACTGAATTTCAGGCTGTCACCTCAAGAGTCTATTTCAGAGATGCACTTTCGCCATCATATTTCCCTTCCCAGTGTATTCAGCACTGGTGGGGTTTTTTCATTCCTTCTTACAAGTGCTCCATTATTCCTTTGGCTCTTCCAGATAGCTTTACAATTAAAAGTTTCAAAAATCAGTCAGACTTTGTCTTTAACTAGGCTACACTTTTCGTTTTGACCTGCTAGAGGATGTAGCTATTTTCCCATTACAGAAGCCTGACTATGCCTATTTTCAGATAACAAGCTAGATTGGAGTTGTTTTTCTAATCAAAAATGTTTGATACAGTTTTATGAATTTCCCCAAAAGACTGCCTGGATTGGAATAAACACACACCTTCCAGATGAAGTTTTGGATTATATTTGAAGAAAAGCTAACTTTGGAAAAAGTTTGAGGAAAATCACAGAAATCTTTCCCCCTCCCCCCCCCTTTTTTTTTAAACCAGAACATTTTCAATATGATTGACTTTTTGTGAGTTCCATTTCTGACCTAAACTTCTATAGTTTTGTAGTGATTTTCTTAAACCGGACTGGTTCAGCATTCTGATAGGGAGCACTAGGAAGGAATACATGTGCAGTTCTTATGACCAGGGGCATCTCACTGGTGTGAAGGACATTGGTAAGGGGGCTGTGGTGGTGACACGTGAGTTGCAGGACAGCAGCGAGGGCCAGAAGGAGCAGACTGATTTTCAAATACAGTGTCTCATTTAAGAAATGAGGTTTTATTTCCGGCAAATCGAGGAATGGGTGAAATTTGTAAAAAGGTATTAATAATTTGGATTGTGAGTCAGTAGCGTTGGATTGTATGCTTAGAAGTTGCCGTATGCTTATCTCCAGTTACATACAAATCTCTAAATACCTTGACAGCCCTCTGTTTATAACAGAGGACACCCAGTGTGGGCTAGTGTTGTGAGTTACCAGGTTTGTTGTTTTCACCTGATTGGTGGACAGCTATGTGTGCCTGACACCTTTTAGACAAGGTTTCTAGGTGTGATTAGTAAATGAGATCAGACAACAAGACCAAATGTTTCAACTTACAGGTATGTTTAATGGGGAATTTCAAGACAACACCCAAACATTTGGACCTAGTTTTCACAGGGAACTTTGGGAAAGAGCATTCAGTGCCCTTCAGAACCACCATGCCCTGATACAGCAACCTGAATGTGTGCTGCCAGCCTAGAGCAGGGTTGCTCTGCTGGCCCAGTGCTGTGAGGTGTCTCATCACACTCTTTGCGTGAATGGTTCTAATGGTGGTGACAGATGTTTCATCAAATTGTAGAAATTGACCTTGGGCTGGTGTTTCAGGGAGCATTTTTGACGTGGTGAGAAGAGCTATTAGCACAGGAAGAATTGGCTGTAGAGGAGTTTCCTGTAGTGCCAGAGCAGTCTCTCTTTTGGCCAGGCCGTGGCATCTCATCTGATCTCTGGGCTTGCCAAGACAGAGAGGAAAGAATTTGTCTTCAGTGGTTCAGAAATTACACAGGTGCCAGTATGTCCTTTCCAGTCCCTGTTCTGGAAGCATCTCCAGTTACATATGAGCACTGTAACATGCTTTATTACTTTCTCAAGCTGAAGCTTATTTCCCAGGTTCATTTGTATCATTTTCCTGGATTGAACCTCATTCCAAACATAATAGTATGCTGGCTTTAGCCCCATTCAGCATTCATCTTGAGAAGAAATTATAGGCATAGGCAGTGGAAGAGGACAGGGCCTTGCTTTGGTTACAAAATCTAGGCAAACAACTAGGTAGTTTTTTGAGCATTTGTACAATAAAAAGTATTACTAGGGAAAGGTAACTCACAACAGATGTAGTTCCAGAGGTCTGAAATCCTGTCAGAGTGAAGGAAAGAAAGGAGAGATACGTTTCCAGGTGCATTTCAAAGCCTCCATTATCACACATGGATGGTGAAATTGTAATTGGAGATTTGAAGACGCCTGGGGTCAGGAATAAATTGCACTCAGAATACTTTTATTTTCCACTACAGGGATGCAAGAGAAGCATTATTTATGGCTCTACTAGGTAGACAGAGCTTTGTATTATTTCATCTCAAAACAAAAGCCAAATCATGATCTGAAGAAACACAGCTGAAGGAGGAGACAGTAGCTATTTCACTGCACAATAGATTAACACCATAGGACAGATACCAAAAACCTCTTCTTATCCTGCATAAACACAAGCAGTTTAAGAACAGAATATCATTAACTAGCTTTGCATTTTAGAGATATACTAAATTTGATACTTCCATATTTGTGGAAAATGTCCTGGGAACATTGAAAAGGTCAGATATCCAGTTGGTTAATTTTATTTTTCATTTGACGGGTTCCACATACAACAGCACAGGCACAACTTTAAGATTTTCATTGGAAGTGATGAATTCTAACAAGCCTTTCTGGATTCCAAGTTTGCTTTAGTTTTTTATCAAAGAGCTGCCCAAAGTTTACACTACTTACCCTGTGAACCATAATAATAACAAATTGGGAAGATGGTGAGGATTTATATAGCTTTACATTTAATATAGGGAGTTTCTACAAGTCTGTAAGTAGGGACTGTTGCCCAGGCTCCAAGTTTCGCCGAAGCAGTTCTTGGCAGGCTTCAGAGAGGGTGGTGAAAATGCAGCTTTAAGCCATCCTTGCATCATCCTGGGGCTGTCTCCTGCCAGTGTGGTCCCTTATGTAAACTGTAACACCAGCAGAGCTACTGAATTTTGCACTGGCTACCACTGGACCCAAGAAACTAGTCTGGCAACTGGGGATCCATAAGAAATTGGCTCGGCTCAGCCATTTCTAAACTATATGTCTTTCACAAGGACTCAGGAAAGGTAGAGCCATTGCAGTCCCTGCAGCGGCTGCAAACCAGCTGAGGCTTTGTCATATCTGCACTGGCTGATGCGCAAGTAGCTGGCTGAGCTGCCTTGCAGACTCCATTGCATTGATAATGTGGCAAAAAAGCAGCTTTCAGTGTCTGGAGGATCTGGCCTGTATGTCTGTGTGTGCATAGGCAGATGTGTGTGATGTCAAGTTAATGTCCCCTGCTCCCTGCAAAGGTCACTCTGACTGAAATTTTTCATTTGCTTCAGAATAAAGCAACCTCGAGAATGTAATGAAGGAAATGAGGTCTGAAATTTGTTTCGTAACATCCATGAATTGCAGCACCGAGCTAAGGGGAAAGCACTCAAATCCCTCTCTGCCTTCTTGGATAGGAATCTGTTTGTAGCTCCGTAATAATCAGCAGACATCAGTGTCTGCTACAACTGAGTATTTTTGGTATCTAATTGGCACTTAGATACCAATGTGATAGGAGCTTTAGAAATAGCTAAGGCAGATAAATATTGCTTCTTTTCCTGTGTGTATGTCTGTATCGTTTGTGTGAAGCTGTGTATTAATGTGAAAAATTCCCTGTTGATTTTAATGGGATGCATCTCTCTGCAGAGAATTTCATTCATTCAAAGCTGCAGTAATGTATATAAGGGATAATTTTTTTTCTTTGTGCTGTGAACATCTAGAACAAATTCCCGAAGTATTATTTGTGCAGAAACTGTGAATGCTCCCAGCTTGCAAATTAAGTCAAACCCTTGTTAATGTTTACAGTAAAACAGCTGTTCTCAGCATTTCTCCCTGAGCCTCAGCTACAGCCTCAGCTCTACCATACTCAACCTTACATCATAGCAGCTGCAATAATAAGAGGCTGAAAGAGGTCAGAAGCAGCCAGTCCTGCTAAACCACACCTTTGTTTAAAAAAGATTCTGGATTGTAAAATATCGCAATTGCTAAATTTTTCAGCCTGACTGGACTCCAAGCATGGGCTAGGTCTTCAAAGACCTAGCTCACCGAAAGCACATAGGCACTGCCAGCACACAGTAAGGCAGAACACAGGCTCTTTATACATTTTCCCGAGAAACTTTCTATAGATCCAGACTGGGAAATGTTCCAAGACTTCACAGAACTAAAGATAACAGTAATAAAAAAATGGACTAGAGCACACTGACTTTTAAAAAGAAATAGCTGAGCCTATTACAGCTGCATGGCAAAGCCTTGATAATTTGTGCAGCAAGACTTTGCTGATTTACACAAATAAAAGTCAGATCACTACAGATTACTGAATTTTAACAATTAGCAGGTATGTAAGCAAACAACATTCTAAGGTAAGAAAAAAGCATCGGCTCGTAGGTTACTTTAAAGACTGTAATTTCTTTGTAAATATCTATGATTGCTCAAACAATAAATGCCACTAGATATGTTTTGTAAAAATAATTAGATGTTAGCAGAATGTAAAATAGACCATTGCCTTGCTCAGTCTTCTTTTCAGAAGAGAGAGGCCATCATTTTTCTCCTACATATAATATGGTCTGTTGAGCTTCTGCAGTGTCTACATTGTAGAAATACACAAATAAATAGGAGTTTAAAGTCAATTTAAGAACATTTTAACACTAGATATCCTACACGTCATTTAAAGAAACCTTTTCTTCAGCTGTGTAGCAGTGGGAGATATGTGGGGTTTAGCACATAAGAGAAAATACATTGATTGCTGCTTTCTTAGCCTATATAGGAATTGGATAAAATATCTCATTTTTATTTTACTAAAAATGGCAATTTGAAAATCAAAGTCAGAAGAAAATAAGATTTGTACAGTTGGAAAAAAATCCAAATAAATTTATAGGTAAAAGGGGTTATTTTAGCACTGTTTTCACAGATAAAATCAAGTGTGAACATTGCAGTCATATGCCAAATACTACCTGTGACATCAACAGCAACCTTTGCGAATCTTGTGATTCACAGGGCGATGTCAGAGACTGTCAGATGATGTCACTGATGTCCTAGATTATGGCAACAGGTTGGGGCAGAGGGACTGTCACAGCTGGAATGCCTGCTGAGTTTAGCAGATTCCACAGCATGTTGTCATCAGATGGACTTGGTAAGAAATCTCAAATGTGCTTTCCAGTACAAGAAAGAGAAAGACCAAGTAAGTAAAAGAGGCCACACAGAAGAATTTGTAGATTTCATTGATACAGGTACCTCTGGTTGATACAGATACTTTTAATCCAGGAGGATTAGAGATTCCATTGATACATTGGAAATACATTGATACATTGGAAATAAAGTGGAAATTACTGGGTCTAAGTTGTAATAAACTGGACTATAGTTTCAGTTATGACTAGTAATGGTGGTGAATTACTTGCCCTGAAATAATTCTTTGAGATCCTAATGATTTTGGAGTGTAGTTGTATGAAGCATTGACCAGCACAGTAAAATACATATCCTTTCTTGAAGAGCATAGGGGCTAAATGTACAAGGACTAGGCAAAGGTAATGAGATGTAATACTCAAGCAAATTATTTAAAGTAACCATACAGTAACTTCATGCTTTTATCACCAAATCATGTAACATCTGGGGAAGAATGACTGCCCCCAAAAAAGCAAGTTTATATACCTTCATACATATGTATATATCGATAATATGTACATATATATTTTTGTATACTTAATCTAACACTGAGTGCTTTTAAAATACACACACATCAATGACATAAACCTTTTATAACTATACACCCAAGCTAAATGTTACTTAGATGTGTGCATTTTGCTTTGAGTTTCACTAGTTTATTCAAAGCATGATTAGTTTGTTTCTTCTGCCATAAGTTGTCACCTGAACCCCTGAACAAAAATATTGCTTCTATTCTGTCATATAGAGAGAATATATTCTAACTCTCTCACTTTAGGTACAACTGTGCCTGTCACATTTGAAAAGGCAACGGTTAAATACATGTTTCTGCTGTCAGAAACACAGCAGTTAAACCCTAAATAATATCTATAGGATTGAGATCCAAGCACTTTACAAGAAATCTATATGCAGTTATCTTTCCACATTTCCTCTCTACCCCCTGTCATAGACTATGGAAGATAATATAAGAAGAGCTCTGGTATGTATGCTTATCTCATTATCTGCATTTTCAGGTAAGTGAAGCAAACAGTTTCACCTTAGTAGATTTGTAGCAAAATAATACACATTCCTCCATGCTACAGGAATGAAAAAAGCAGGACTGAGCCCAGAATGCGGGCAGAGGGGGAGAGACGAGAGGGTTTTTAAAAGGAGTTTTCTGAATAATCAGGAAATCCAGTGAGACAAATAGAATGTGTAGAAAGCGAGCCAGAATTATCAAATTACCATGACAACCATAGGCAAGAACCCAGAGAGAATCAGGTAAGGAAATTACAGTAGAATTAGTTAACTTCACTTTTTTTTCTTTTTTTAATTAAAAAAATAAAATAATCCCAAGCAACCAGGAAAAAAATATTTCCTTTGGCCTAGCTCATTACAGTGCAAAGGCTTGTGAAATGCAGCCTTGTTTGTAATTTTGAAATTACTTTGCAAATATATACAATCTCATCTTCATATGCAGATTGTTTTAACCAGCAGGATTTGATGTCAGATACAAAAC
The DNA here is from genome assembly GCA_013396755.1 of Sclerurus mexicanus. NCBI lineage: Eukaryota > Metazoa > Chordata > Aves > Passeriformes > Furnariidae > Sclerurus > Sclerurus mexicanus. The sequence goes on from VWZF01001223.1 coordinate 82,884, forward strand.
TCAGAATCACAGATGCTTTCATTTGTTTGAAAACACAAACTAAAAGACAATTCAGAAAAGGTAAAAGGTATGGTATGTGTGTATACACACACATATAGTGTGTCTTAAACATTCTCCCTTGTATGTTTTTCAAATGATTACTTTCTTCGTTCAAACCTTTGATTAACCCATTCACAACCAAAAAGCTTTAAAACAATGAATGCAGTAAAAAAATATGTGAAATCAAAGTGAAGTGAAACTAAAATAAGTAAGAGTGGTGTTGTTTACTTAAAAAAGCTACAGGTTAACCATCAAGTGATTAACCAGATTATCCGTTGAATTTGGTTTGAAATTCTGTTTATTCAGTTTTAATGTTTCATTTCATGTGATACCATTCACATATATTAGAAAGATACAAGTATACAATTCTGAAAGGCAGAGACCCATGTTTAGAGAAAGAAGGGGGGATTTGTTCACATGAGGAATGGTTGATTTTTTCTCCGGTTTTGAACAAAGCTCTCAGACTGCTAACATTCAAGTATATAAATAAAGTTCTCCCAACGCTTTATCTTTCCTGTTTTATGCCACTATCTGAATGCTTATTGCATTTCATATACGCCTGTAAGCATTGATACGTGCCCACACTGATCTTTTTAAACGCTGCCCTGAAGTTTGCTGCATGGTCAGGGAGAGCAGTGATGCACTCCATTGTTCCCCACTATGATGTCATGCTCAGACTTTGCCTTGGTTAAACACAATTCAGTTTACTGGACTGCAGCAAAATTTCTTTAGGGAATGCAAATTTATTGCTGTAGCAGAGATGGAAAGAAATAACATGTAAAACAAAAAGACAACAGAGGGGAAATGGTATGAATTCTGGCTAAAATATTGGCTGCCTATATTTTTCTCTACACCTCTACAGAAGTAGATGTGTACACTTATTTATACACGCACTCAAATTGTGCAGAGCTCAAGCGTGTGTTTATTTTAATCTTAGGAACTAGGACAAGCTAAGATTCACTCTCAGGACTTGCACAGTCACTGAGATTGCTCTTAAGCATGCAGTCTTACATCACACTGTTCTTTCTTTATACTCTCATTAATCACACATGGAGTCCACGAAACGGGTCTAATCCTGCTAGCTGTTCAGTGATGTTAATGAGAGCTAAAGGCATCGGGCATGTTACAAGATCCGGTGGTAAATGAATTCATTTCCACCAGCGTCTGAAAACTGTATGTGGGGATAGTGAAGGGAAGAAAGGGTATGGCCTTTTAATTATGTTGGGAGACCCTGAGCTGCAAGACAAATCTGAAGGGACTGAGTGGGGAAAAGGAGGTCTTTCCTCCTCCCTCCCTCCTGGCCTTCAAAATAAAACAACCCTGGGGCCAGTCCTCCCCAAATAGGCACAGTTGGCAGGTATGTGTTAATCTTGTTCCCAGCACTTCGGAGGAGCCACAGACAGATGCTCACCCTATCCTTTCAAACCAGTGCTTCCTGTCCTTCAAGAGTTAACCTTCTCTAGAACATTTATTTCACCATCTCAGGGAAAGGAAAAAAAAAAAAAAAGAAAGGAAAAAAAACCCTGCAGAGCTGAGAGGCTGCAGATCACAAGGCCATTCTGATAGCCTCCTGTCCCCATGGCAACAGCAACGGCATTTATCAGTTCCTTATGAGAGCAGGCACAGCAAATCTGCATTGCACATGGCAGCCTTCCAGCCTTTCAAATGAAAGAGCACTTTGAACTGCTGCCAAGTGTGGAAGGAGCAGAGCTGTCAGGACTGCTTAATGCTGGCAGTTTGTACTTGGGAGCCTTTCAGTTCCCAGAATCCTTCAGCCATGGCAGCCTGCCAGGTACTTAGCGGAAGCTCAAAACTAACCCCCCAACCATTCACTGCAGTGCACTCAAAATTTTCCACATGTACCATGTCACAAGTGCAGACTGTACAATGAAAGCAAACGCCTTCTGCTTGGGATTCTAATTTTATTAATAATCTAGGGAAAAGCAATTGGAGATTAGCTGGCTGACAGTATAGCCACTGTTTATAACTCAGAGTGTGTATGTCAAATGTGTATTTCATCCCTTAGAAATAGAATCAGCTTGGACAACAGGGGCTGCACAGCCCTAAATCTACATGCAGTACCTGAGTGTGGGAAGATCGGTGTTAGCAGAAAGTAGAGTGTGGTTATTTACAGTGGAGTATTTTTTAGCAATCATTACCAAATGCATAGCAGTGAGACGTGAAATAGAAAACTAAGACAGTATTGCTGGCTGGTAAATATTTTCTGCCCTTACCCTCTGCATTTTGCTGACATTGTGAGAATCTCGGAAGCTGGCTGATGAATGTAGCAGAGGTACATGGCTCTTGGTGGGTTTCCTTTCAATGGAGAGTTTTCATGTGAACTTTTTATTGTTTTGCATTACCCAAAGCACAAGGGCTTCTATTGGCAGGGGAAGCAAATTGGCACAGTTCTGCCTTTTTTTTTTTTTTTTTAATCTGCACTGAGATCAAGGGCAAGGGCTTCATTTTCCAGCACTAGTCATAAGCCTTTAGCACAAATAGAATGAAAATTGTCTGTCGCTCAGGCAGTTGGACAGGGTTCAGGAAAACTATGTCTGGCACTAATTCCAAAGGGAAGGTTTGGTTCAATCCAGCATCATTAATTTCAGTAAACTGTTTTCACTAGTCTGTATTCCACTGTTCAGGAGCTGTTTATTATCCTTTACTAAATAATGTCTTTTGGAGAACAGAGTAATGAACAATACCTGGTATTACTTATATATGTATGTATACTCTCACATGTGTATATATACATAGAAATAGCTATGGTATACATGGATGTACTCTTATTTTTTTACTTTTCTGTTTTTCTGAACAATTGCTTGCTTCTTACCTTGTCTTCCCATTACAAAAAAAAAACCCCAAAACATTTATAATGCCAAATATAAAACAGTAAAAATAGCCCAGAAGGCAAAAAAGAGAGGGAGAGAGATGAAAAAAACCCTGGAGCAAAGACAATCTCCACAAATTCGTGCGTTTCACCACAAAACAAGGAAATGTAGTGCCTCTTTGTCAGCTTGCAGCTATCTTTGGCTGCTGCTTGAAGATTTGACTTAATTCACCCAGGCAGTAGTGTCTAAAAGTAATACACCAAGACAGACAATTTTGGCATTTAGTCTCCCTTAGGAATTTTACCAACAGTCTTTGTAAAGAAAGTAAATGATCTTTTTTTTCCTTTTGGTTTGTCCCCATAGCTCATCTTGGTATGTGCTAATAAAAGAAACTGCCCCCCCCCAATTCTATTCTCACCATTATCCTCTGTCCATATGATCCTTCTTTCAATAACAATGTTAATCAGCATTTGTAACATGATTTTGGAAAAAAAGTGCTTTTGGTCTTTTCAGATGTCCTAGTTATAGAGGAAAAGGAGGTTATGCTGTGTGTAATAACTTAAGAAAGTGTCAGGGCTTTTCCCCTCCCTCCTTTCCTTTCCTTTCCTTTCCTTTCCTTTCCTTTCCTTTCCTTTCCTTTCCTTTCCTTTCCTTTCCTTTCCTTTCCTTTCCTTTCCTTTCCTTTCCTTTCCTTTCCTTTCCTTTCCTTTCCTTTCCTTTCCTTTCCTTTCCTTTCCTTTCCTTTCCTTTCCTTTCCTTTCCTTTCCTTTCCTTTCCTTTCCTTTCCTTTCCTTTCCTTTCCTTTCCTTTCCTTTCCTTTCCTTTCCTTTCCTTTCCTTTCCTTTCCTTTCCTTTCCTTTCCTTTCCTTTCCTTTCCTTTCCTTTCCTTTCCTTTCCTTTCCTTTCCTTTCCTTTCCTTTCCTTTCCTTTCCTTTCCTTTCCTTTCCTTTCCTTTCCTTTCCTTTCCTTTCCTTTCCTTTCCTTTCCTTTCCTTTCCTTTCCTTTCCTTTCCTTTCCTTTCCTTTCCTTTCCTTTCCTTTCCTTTCCTTTCCTTTCCTTTCCTTTCCTTTCCTTTCCTTTCCTTTCCTTTCCTTTCCTTTCCTTTCCTTTCCTTTCCTTTCCTTTCCTTTCCTTTCCTTTCCTTTCCTTTCCTTTCCTTTCCTTTCCTTTCCTTTCCTTTCCTTTCCTTTCCTTTCCTTTCCTTTCCTTTCCTTTCCTTTCCTTTCCTTTCCTTTCCT
>VWZF01001223.1:97023-119226 GCA_013396755.1 Sclerurus mexicanus
AGAACGGACAGTCCCCCATGGCCGCGCTCATGTCGGTGGCCGACACGCTGGGCAATGCCCACTCGCCCAAGGACGGCAGCTCGGTGCACTCCACCACGTCCACCCGCAGGAACAGCAGCAGCCCCGTGTCGCCGGCCTCGGTGCCAGGCCAGCGCCGCCTGGCCTCCCGCAACGGGGACATGAACCTGCAAGTGGCCCCTCCTCCCCCCAGCGCCCACCCCGCCATGGACCAAGTGCACCCCCAAAACATTCCGGACTCCCCCATGGCCAACAGCGGGCCCCTGTGCTGCACCATTTGCCACGAACGCTTGGAGGACACCCACTTTGTTCAGTGCCCCTCTGTGCCCAGCCACAAGTTCTGCTTCCCTTGTTCCAGAGAGAGCATCAAGGCCCAAGGGGCAACTGGTGAAGTCTACTGCCCCAGCGGAGAGAAATGCCCCCTAGTCGGTTCCAATGTGCCTTGGGCATTTATGCAGGGCGAGATCGCAACCATTTTAGCTGGGGACGTTAAAGTGAAAAAGGAGAGAGACCCTTGAGTAGGAAATCCAATCCCTTCAGACTCCTGAAGATGTAGAATTGTGAATATAACAAACTGCAAAAGTTAGTCTTATGTATAGACATTATTTTCGTCGTATGTTTCTATATTTTGAAACAAAGGTATGTACTCTTCTTCATTTGAAGGATAGAGCTGGTTTTTGTTAAACAGAATATAATATTGTTTGGTTACTACATAATACCTGTTCTCATTTCTTTGGCAGTGTGTTGGCTAGGTACAAAGTTAATAGCCCTTAGCGATTACCTGCTGCTGGTGTGTATTTTTGTAAATGTATGCACTTCTCTGAAAGAAGAAGAAAAATGTAAAAAGACAAAAAAAAAATTTTTTGCCAAGGCCAGTGTTGATGCCTAAAAAATTGCTACAAAAATGGTGACAGCTTATGTTTTACAAGCCCTGAGTGTTAGTCTTTCACTTTATTTTTTTCGGTTTTGTTTTTTTTGTTTGCAAAACGGTGGGGTGGCTCTGGGGGGACGGTGTTTTTTTGTTGCAAGTTTGTAAGGAAAATGTTTCAGTTTGTTTCTATTGATCTGAACGTTTTTAATCTTCATGTGTTTTTTGTTTTTGCTTTTATTGATGCACGGATGCTTTTGAACAGTAGAGCAAAATGCTGTACATGAAAAACATGCTCTGTTTGTCCTTTATACATTTCTGTAGTTAACAGAACACTGTAATGTGCCTTGGAGCTTAGTAAATTGTAATAAATTCAATTGATATTAATACTTCCCGAGTAGCAAGTTTTATTTTTTTCAGAGCTTAAGGCAGCATGCGCAAGCCATGTTGCCTTTTTAAAGGTCTCTATTATACCAAGAGCCTGCAGTTCGTGGTGATAATTGTGGCACTTGTACGCATATTTTCACTTACATGTAGTAAGATGATGATGGTGTTATCAAACTTATCTAAATCTTGGCACTGCGCCTATTTACATTTCACCTTTAATGTTGCAGTAACGGTTGCTGACTAAGCATTTTCTATTTACTGTTTCTGCATCTCATTTCCTCCTCCCTTCTCCTCCCCCCCACCAGCTCTCCAGCTGCAAGCTGTTTGCAATACAGGATGCATCCATTGCCTGCGCAATTTAATAAGGCTTGAGATTTGAAAGGAAGCCCTCTTTTCACAAAAAAAAAAACAAACACCCACACACCCCAGCATCACGTGGTTAATAATTTTAGCTGGTTTTAAGAGTGGTTGTCAAAGTTTGACATTAGCCATAAACTCTTGTCAAGGCAGGACAGATGAGCAGGGCACAAAAAAAGGTAGCATGAAATAACAGCTTCTACAGTTGGTGTTGCAGCTGGTGGGTTGCTAGCCCGTTTAGGCAGTGGCTTTTCTTGAGTTGGTGAACAGTTCAGGGGCTGTACTGTATTTTTTAGGCAAAGAAGCCTGAAGTGAAGCTTCAAGGAAGCTTGAAGCACTGAAGTGAAATGCTTTCTTTGTGGCAACAATTACATATGATTCTTTGTATAATTAACTATTTTATATGACATTGGCATTTTCTGGAGATAGGGGAGCAGTGTAATAACCTGTTAAGTGATCAACAGGCAAAGTAAATACATAGGCCTCATGCTAGCTAGAAAATGCAAACAAACCTAATGTGAACTTTGTTCTTTCCAGTGAGGCAAATGGAGGAAAGAGGGAAAACTCCAAACAAGACCAGCAGCACTGCAGAAATCCTTTGCAGTTTTACCAGGAGAACACAGAGCTGTTCCAAATGCAACAGTGCCATAGGTTACAAGCTCTTAGTTTTATTGAATAGTAAGGGTCCTTAATACTCCATAATTGTATAAAGGGGGAAGTCTAGACAGCATTTGGTATCTCCTTCGTCTTAATACATTTTATCATTTATATTCCCAGCGGGAAGGATGGTAGAAGTCTTGAGACTAAATGCTTAGTGTGCCAGCAGGTCTTTGCTCTCTTGTATAGATACACGCTCTGGCTACTTTTTGTATGTGGGGAGGGAGTGGGGGTTTGTTATGCTTTAAGATTCAGTATTTGGCATCGCTACATCTCTGATTTTAGACAAAAACTTTGTGTATGTGTGTGTATATTTTGTTCTGCCAAGTGATATACTGGTGCTTAAAAATCTATGGACATACTGTTCTTATGTAATGGATCAGAGGAAATAATGCAGACAAAGAATGTTTTGAGTTAATTGTTAGATTCAGCTTCCATGTTTTGAGTTAATTGTTGGACACAACTTACATGTTTTTGAGGGTATAGATTTGTACTGATCCTGTTTTCAGTTATTTCTAAGCATGCAGTTCCCACACAGCAATTTATTTCTAAATCACAAGATAGAGGGACTAACATTGTGAGCTCATGACTGGCAGAGAAAAAAATTGTACACATGATTGAAATTGCAGTTCAAACCTAAGGAGAAGTAATATTCACATGTGAATTGCAACTGCCATTAAAAGAGAAGAACTACTGGCTATTCAGCATTTAATTATGTCACAGAAGCGTGAATAACCTGATTTATATAAACAGAACCACTCCTGTAATCTTGAAATCATTCATCAGTAGTTGTAGTTAGAAAGAGATAAATTTAGTGGATTTTTTTAATTGAAGAGCATTCTTGAAAAGCTCTTACCATTTTTTGAAACATATGAGACTCATCAATTTGATTTTTAGCAGGGAAAGGTAAGGGGCAGTAGACATAGGTGGAAAATAAGCTTGAAGTGAATTGTAATACTGCAGTTAATTAAAGTTAACCATAGCTACAGGGCATTTGTTGTATGGAGGTTTTTTTGTAACCATGTGACCTTTTCTTTTACTCTGGCTCATTAAGCAGCCAGTCTGGGCATATTAGCCAGCATTTCTTTGAACCCACTCCATAGGTTTTTCTCTTTCTGAAGATGTCCACAGCTGACAAACAAGTTGTAACCTTTTTTCAAGGAGGAGGAAGCAGGAGCTGCCGAACAAGGCTCCCATCCTCCATTTTTGCCAGTCATTTAAGGTACAGCCCAATGTTTGCCTGAATAAATGGTGTAAGTTAATTTATTTGTCCAGGTGGTCATTTGTTGTGCTCTCATTCCTTCTTGTAATGGGGAAGTATTTAAATGGTTTATTTTCCCAGGGAGGCTTGTTGTGTTTTGGTTTTTTTCCAGTTAGATTATTCTCGACATTTCTTTTAATAGCCTTGTAGCCTATTTTCTTAGAAATGGGTTAGAACATGTGTGTCACTGGATGTTTGTTTTTTAAGCATTGGCAGCTGTGTGTGAGCTGGAGATAGAAATGTTTGTGCAGTGAAGAGATGCTATGTCCATTTGGGGGAAATACTACACAGTTCCAACAGGAGCTTGAATTTACCGATGGTAACTGGTGTAATTTAGTACAAACCTTGTTATCTTTTCTATTTGCTTAAGAATACTGTGTATATGAGCATGCTCTCCTGCCCAAACTAGTCAGGACTAACATTGTTTTGAAACTGCAATCTCTTAAATAGGCTGGCTGCCAGCAGAGCTGCAGCAGTCACTGGAAAGAGGGTTGTCTATTTCTTTATGTGTCTTGAGTGCTGAGATTTTCTTCCCCTCAAGGGAAGAGGCTTTGTCTCCTCAGAGCTCTCCGGTTCCCAGCTTACTATGCAGTAGTCGCCTTGCAGCTTCCCTTTTCCCTAGGTCTTGCCATTTTCTTTTTTCTCTCTTTCTTTTTTTTTTTTTTTTGTGGTATGCAGTCATTCTCCATTCATTGTAGGATGGATTGTGTTGTGCATTAGCAGCCTCTCTCTCTGCCAAAGTGACACATCCTGTAGATTTGCAGCAGAGTACTAAACTGTCACTGTAGTGCTGACTCTTGTAAGGCTATTCTTGAAGCAGAGCAGCTTCCCCCTTGGCGTTCAGCCATCAGAATCCATTACAACATGCATTTTCTACCCAAAACATAGCTCTGTACCTACAGAATTGTCCTTACAACCATCCCCTGGAAGACATAGAGGGCATAGTTATGCTCTCTTGTATAGAAATAGGCACTGCTGGTTTTATCTTCAAAGTGTCTGAAAACCATGTACCAAGCTTTTGTTGTTTCAGCCTCTGCCTTAGAACCTGTAATGCAGACTGGGAAGGGGAATGCCTCTGCTGATGGGTGTGATATGAAAAGAACTGCACACAAGGTCTTTTCTCAGCTGTATGTCTTAAAAGAAGAATTAGGTGTGTGTGCACTGAGTGAAGCTACTACAGGGTTCCTCTGATGAGCCAGAGGAACATCTCCCTCTCCACGTGTTCGCCACAGGGCAGCCCAGCCCCATACTACCACCCCTGACTGGGAGGCTCCGCAGGAATCCAGTTCTCCCTGGAAACGGGCTTGCCTACCTCCATGAACGAAACATGGGAGATTACATGTCATTTCAAGTTTCTTGACAGCAAACCCACTGTCTTTCAGCCATTCAGGGAACTGTAGCGTGTACAGCAGAAGGGAGCAGTTAGAAGTGAATGGGAGGGGGAAGATGCTCATCACGAGTCTGTCCGGCCAGTATGGTCTCTGACTGGTTGGACTGGCTGAGCCGCTTGGGGCTAGGTAGCTTCAAGATTGCAAGGTCTGACTGCTGTGCTTGGCTCAACGCAATGAGCCTTGGTGGTATCAGTGTGTGTTGCTGCAGCTTCCCTGAAGTGTCCTCCCCCCCGCCCCGTTCACTGACACAGCCACGCAGCTCTGCCTGCTGCCGGGCTGAGAGTGCATTCCCCTCGCTGCTGTGTGCCCTGCCTTCCCGATGCGCCCTTGTAAGGTTATTTGGAGGCGGTGGTAGCAGGGGTGGAGGTGAGGAAGGTCAAGCTTCTTAGGTTTCAGCTGATTTGGCATCCGCTCACAGCCCTCCCCTGCTTGGCCATATGGACTCACTGCTGCTTTTATGACCCTTTGCAAAGAAACCTCTAAGATGTGAACTGCTGCAAATAGCAGTTTATTTTCAGGAAAACACCCCTGTCCCACACAATCAGCGTTAACAGTGAGAAGACAGTTTTTCCATTGTCCCCAAAGAGTTCTAAAACGGAGAGCTGTGGCTTTCTTTCTGGCTGGCACTGCTCTCCTGGCAGTACCGGCTGTGCCAGGAGACCCGTTCCCCCAAGTCTGCTTCGCTGGGGTATCGTCCTCTAATTTTTGGCCAGCGCAAAGGCCCTTTGCTTTGTTTAGTGCTGTGTGAGTGGAGGCTGAGCCTGGCAATCCCACCGCAGCACGGAGCGGCTTGGCACGGCTGCGGCATAGCAGGGACTGAACCGAACCGAACCAAACCGGGCTGGGCCGGGGAGGGGAGGGGGCTGCGGTCGCCACAGCATGCAATTGCCGCTGGCTTGGGCCCGACCTAGACAGCCATGTGACTGCCTGCCTGCCTGCCCTCCTGCCTGCCCGCCTCTGCGCAGGGGATGGGAATGGGGACATGAAACATGTCTGTGCAGCTTCAAGGAGCCGAGCAGAATTCCCCGCTGTCATCATCCTCCTCCCCTCCCTCCCTGCAGGCTGCCAGAGGGGAGGGCTGATTACAGCTCCGCTATTGTTCAAGTAACCTACAAATGGATTTGCATGGAGGCAGGTTGGGAGGGGCAGAGGGGTGGGATTTATTAGCAGCAGCTAAATTCGTCGGGATTACTATTAGGCTGAGAGCTTCTCAATGGGAACGATCCCTGGGTGAGCGGTGGGGTGGAGGGGAGGGACTGGAAAGCTCCTTTTCTGCAAATAGGTGAAGGGGTGGCTGGCTGCAGCCGAATAGGAGAGGCAGGCAGGGTGCAGCTGGCTGGGGACGGCGCTTCACCTCGGTTTAAACTGTAACCCTCTATTCCAAGCACGCAGCTCCTGGCAGCGCCGCTCATACCAAAGCCTTGACTCAGGGTTATCTGCGTGCTGGGTAATAAGCAGCGTCACCAGAGGAATGTGCAGAGAAAGCAGCCATGCTGCTGCAAGCCTCCGCTCGCTCCTCAGGCAAACCATCGATTCAGCAGCCTGCTTCTGCTTCTGGGCTGCCAAAGTGGCGAGGCGTAGGGGGCTTCTCCGGGGGAGAAGGGGTGTCTGTGGCGGGAGAGGCAGCCCCAAGTCTGTTTTGAAGCCAAAACAGCGTTTTGCCCTTCTATAAGTGCTTTATATGCAAAGCTGGCTGGGACTTTTCTAACCATAATTGAGAACTACTGTGCCCAGGAAAGGGTGAAGTTACTCCTTAAGTTACTAAATTAGTTCATCTGTTTTCCAGGTGGGTAATCTCAAGTGTTTTAGCCAAGGTCACACAGCAAATGCCTATCAGAACGAGGGAGACTGTGGCCTTTGGTTACTGCCCCAAATGCTAGTCTCCCTTCCGCTGGGATAAAAGCATGTTGTTACGACGACTGTGCAGCTGAACTCAGAAGCACTTGTGTGACACAGGTGTTTGGGAACAACAACTTTCAGTGCCAGGCCATTTGCCTGTAACCTGCGTCCTTCACTCTCTGATAGCTCCAAGGCTGGAGGCTGTTGCTGTTCTTGCTGATGCAACATACCAAGGGCTGGGGTGAAGGAGAGTGCATACCTGAGTGTCAGAGGTAGGAGCTCCCCTTTGGCTATGATGGGAAAGCAAAGCACATCCAAATGAAAGACAGGAGGGGGTTGCTTTGAATTGCGGTATTCCGGATCTATCTGAGGCAATCTTACTCTTCACTGCACACATAATGGTAACAAGAGACAAGATCATAGTGTAGCTCAGGTTTTCATTTCAACATGTCCAGACTGGCACACAGTTTGAGTAAGGACAATGTGCTTTTGTAGGTTTGATGTGTGTAGGAGCTAGGGGCAGAATTAGGGAGGGGATGAGAAGCCTGAATATCTGGTCTGTTACTGGAAAATATAGGCTACTGACCTATAGATGTTACAGGTTTATTTCATCCAACTTGATATTCTAGACATACTCTCTTAGAAGTCTCTTCCTTAGTGTCTGTAACTGGTTTCTGTAAAATAAAAAGACAAGGTACAGAACATCTGGGATTAAAAACAACTGAGAGCGCTCTCATCTTCCTGCAGCAGTTAAATTTTGGAGTATTTTTTATTACTTGCTCAGTGTTGTTATGTGCTTGACTCCCTGTTACATGTAAAGATAATTCTTGCTTGAAGAACTCAGACTGCATGGATAAGAAAGGCCAGTTGGCACATTTATTGTATCCTGCCTCCTTCTGTGAAAGATTATAGCATGTATCTTATCAAAAGGATGCAGTCTTTCAAGAGCTCTACCTTGCTAAGTATACATATTCATTTTTGGCAAATATTTGCTGTGGTTTTGAGTGGTTCTCTCACTCCACCCCCTGCATGGCCCTCCCGCCCTTCCCCCAGTCAACTCTTCTGTTCATCCAACTGTACTCATTCAGCTGTGCTCATTGCATCATTTCTGCTGGAGGGGAGGCAGCTTGAGGTGCAGCCTTCAGGGATAGTATGAGTTTTGTGATCCGTGGACATCTAGTCATGTTGTGCTAACAAGGACCTGCGGCCTAAGATAGATTGATTAGTCAGCATCCTCAGTAGAATGTCTAGTGGCTTGTGTGACAGTTAAATACCAGGAAACAATGCAGAAATTCTCATGCTCTTTTGTACCTGTCTTTCCTCATGCTAGAACGGATGACAGCATTTCTTAAGAACTGCACTGCACATGCCTAATACAAAGAGCAGCTCCTTTCAGCATTCTGCATGATTAGTTGCAGGTCTCTGCATAGATCTTCCTTGTTCTGATGGCTGGATTTTTACAGTAGTGTGTTATACATATTTTGCAAGTTACAGCTTGAAACTTCCTCCTTGAAGAAGGTTCTGTCATTTGAAGGAACCCCACCCTGCTCTCCCTTGAAGATGTGCAATCCCGGGCTGTGTTTGAGCATGCCTGGGAAGGCAGGTGCAGCCTGGCTGGATCCTCAACATTACCTGCAAATAAACACTGTTTAAACAAATTGGACTAATAAGAACATTCAAGATTCAGGTAATAATCAGAACAGGTTTTGCTCTGTAGTTTCCATTCTGTGCTTCCACCCCCTCTCCGAGTTATAATCCAGAATATATGACATAATCACGTTGCTATGGAAATAATTTACAACATAACTCTATAGAACTGTATAACAATAGAAGTTCTTAATAGCCTCTTCGTTGAAAACAACATTAGGTTAAAGTCACTTTAAAAAAAAAAAAACAGATTTCCTTCCTGCTGTTGTAAATGAGTACTTGCATAAAATTTCTAATATTTTAGGGAAAATAATCCTTCCAGCACAGAACCTGTAAATACAGTTGTATTCTTCCTCATTGTTCTTCAGCCCAGAAAAGATGGCAAATGCTTAAAGCCAGTACAAATTCTTTAAACCTTAGAACCAAGGGAGCAGATTAGAGCAAGGTCATTTCTCTGCTCAAAGCAGGCCCTTCATGCTCATATCTGATCTGAGTCTGTGTGAACTGTAAGCTGTCACCTGCTCCACACCGTTTCCTCCTCAAATGAGCTCTTTGTAGAGTTGCCGGATTCCTTCCCAACACTGTGAGAGTCACCATATTACTTGTTTAAATGCAAGCATTTAAGGCATCAGTCCTCAGCAGCACACACACAAAATTACCCTCAGGGTCTTGTCCAAACTAGTTCTGCAGTTTGATGGGGACCTATCTCATTACCACACAGACTTCTCAGGGATGTTCAGTTTCAGGGTTGTCAAGTCTGTGTACTGATACACCAGCTTTCCTTGATGCTTAAAGATGTCTGGGTAGTTCTTTTTACAAAGCTTCTTAGGCCTTTTTGGCTGTTGTTCCCTAAGGAATCCTGGCAATGTAGTTACCAGATTCTTCATTTTGTTAACAGTGGAGTTCCCACACAATTTAACACCATTTGGTCTCAATTCAACATTATATCCCTCAGTCACTGCTCAAGACTTCGGCTGACTCATGCAGGAAGCTGCTTTGTTGAACAGAGACCTGTAGCTCAAATGGCACATGACACATACCTATATATGCTAGGCACATATCTGTGTATGTTCCAGTGAACAATCCCTTCTGTGCAAGTTTTCATGCCAGTTGCATATCACTGGAGTTTCCCTGCTCTTAGGAGGACCTTCTGTAAGCTGATGTAGGACTAATAAATGATGTAGGACTTCTAAAGCTTTTTTGCAAGTCTTCCTTGGCTCTTGTAGCAGAATGCTGTAGTCTGTCACATGAATTCCTCCTTTCCACCTTTATTTCCTCCATCATGTTACTTGCAGAGGAGTTCCCAGAGTGGCAATCCATTTAAGCTCTAGCAGCAGACCCTGTGGAAGTCATTCCAAGGGTACTGTTTTCATCTCTGAACACACAGGTAAGTGATGTTCCCTGGCTGTTTGATAGCTATAAACGAGCACATTTCCCATGAATGTAATGCAGCCCAAATGCCATGACAGTATGCTTCCAGAGCCAATCTCATCCTGGCCAAAACAAGAGCCAAATAGCTCCTACAGTCTGTATGCTGTGTGGCCCTCCCTCATTGTGGGGAGGCTTTCTCTACTTTCTATAGCTACTCAATTTTAACCCTTTACACCAGCAGCACTAAGCATTGAGAGAGGCAGGTGGCCATTTGAGGGTAATGCTTTAGCTCCATCAGCACTGAGCTAAGCCATCCCAAATTACCCTCTGCCAGTCCAGCATTACTCCCCAGGCCCCATGTCAGCATACATTGCAGCAGTCTCTCCTGCTGAGGTGCAAGCTGCAGTTCCTGTTGCTTTTGTTGACTCTGCAGGAGGAGTGCCTGGTCTGCTGCTGGTTTTTCACCAGCAGATAAACAACATTGCTGTCTTCCCCCTTACAGCACAAGAGTCTATTGAGATATATCTACCTGTTGGTTTTGCCAATATCTTTTATGTAATTGCTCTGGTTTTCTCTTAGTGACACTGTCCATTTGCCCATCAATGTGCTTCATGTTGCACAAATTTCTGGCTTATTTTCCCCAAGGATTTCTCTCTCTCAGGGTCCCAAGTCCATTCAGTCAGCAGTTCGTCCCCCTTTGAGCACATTGCTAGGGGGGCCTGTTTGCCACAGCAAGGCAAACCACACAAATTCACCATTTAGTTAGCTCCCACTACTAAGTCCTTTTTGTAATTTCTCTGGCTCCCTCTCCGCTTGGTCTGATAACCTTACATCACTGGTTTGCTCCAGGTCCACAGGTCCTTAGAGAGACAGGTTACATTTAACAATTTATTTTTTTTTAAGCAAGGAAGATTTGTATGTGGTATAAGCGTAGCAACTCCTGCAAAATGCTTTTTTCCTCTTTGGGAATTTGTGAGGTTAAAGTAGATATGTGTGACAAACATGAATGATGAAAGGCAGTGAGTCATTGTTCATTTGAAAGTGTGATAGATGTTAGGATTAGAACAAAATATGCCTTTACCTGGGACAGAAGAACTACTGTTGTTTTTTACCTCCATTGCTTGAAATGTGTATTAAGGATTTCACATAATATCCTGAGCTGGAAGGGACCCACAAGGATCATTGAGTCCAACCCTTAAGTGAATGGCCTATACAGCAATCGAACAAGGATCAAACGCACAACCTTGCTTTAGCACCCTGCTCTAACCTACTGAGCTATGACTTAGATACAATTACATTCTTGGCCTGCATGGCTTTCCAGTGCCTCTTAAAAAATCTTGAGCTTATAGAGGTGGTGCTGAATTGCCTCTGTATAGATTTCCTTATGGAAACAAAGTTGCTGAGTGTGGAAGGGGATGGTTGCTGTCAGGAAAGATCAAGAAATGGAAATGTGCCTCTTTTGGGACGTGTGTCAAGGAGACCTGGAGACCCTTAGCCTGAAACAGAGGATGAAGTAAGAACAAGTGCCAGTGGCAAAGGCAAGAAATGAAAATTATACAAGCGCTATCAGTCAGTAGGTAGGGATGAAAAGAAGAGGGAGACATACAGAGTTTTCTGGTTTTAAATGCTTGGGAGATGCTCTGAAGCTGTTCAGATTGACAGACACATAAAAGTCAAATGATTGCATAGTTATGAGCAGCCAAACTTTGCAGAGCAGCAGAGGCACTGGATATAAAATAAATGATAGTTGACCAATCGGCTGTGAAGAGTCCCTCATTACAAATTTGTCAATGAAACAAAGAAGTTCCTGAAATGAGAGGCAACAGATAATGTGCAGCAAGGTTGTCACAAGATGATGGCTCTTAAATTGGGATTTGTCAAATACCTTGGTGATCTTTATTGTTATTTTCTTGTATCAGCCAAAGATGTGCAACATAGTTTTTAGAAGACAAAGATATGGTTGTCTTAGAAATGCTTACAATTTAAACACTAAAGAAAAAAAAAACCTGAGGGGATGTTGAAAAGTTTGAAAATACTTTTTGAGCATAAAAAAATCAAACCATTAGGACTTGGCACACTGGTGATAGGTGAATGATCCAGACATTAGCAGGTTAAATTTATGGCATGTGCACTTATACATGCTGTGAGGAAACCATTTTCTTAAGCTTAGTGCCTAGTTTTACAAAAGGTACTCCAGTGTTTGAGGGGAAGACCTGATAGCCACTGGATAACTTACTGGAAGCTTATGTCTGTAAAATGGGCATCTGATAAGCAAGCAAATTCCAGGATGTGTGAGGAATGAAATGCTGGATGCTATTTGGAGCTTTGTACTGCCATTACATGAACCAAAAATCTGCCCTTATCTAAAAGAGTATTGGTGACCCCATCTTAAAAATTATAATGAACCGCTTAAAGGGGTTTGGAGATAAGCCCATGAGAACAATTAGCGACATGCAAAAATGTCTCTGCACCACAGCAGCAGTGCAGTTATTGTTTATTCTACAGCTAAAGCCCCTTAGTATGCATAACACTTTGTAGGCACACAGGACAGGTCTGTGCCTGAGGAGTTTGCCTTCTGAGCAAGACAGAGCACAGCAAAGGGAAGCAAACCAAAAGAAGTATGTTGGTACATGTGCAGAGCAGTGAGGCAGTGAGAGGCAGAGAGAGCCACGGGAGAGGAGAGGTCAGGCTCAAAGGTGTCACCAGAGCCCTCCCAGGGTATGCACTTACCTTTCAGTAAGGCAGGCCCCTCTGGTGTTGCTGTGCCAAAGGAAAGCTTCTTGTTTCATCATCTGTGAGGTGTGATCTGTCTGCTTCTTTCCGTCAGTCCTATAGGAAATATCCTCCAGACTCCACAGACTCTCCTTTCACTGCCTTCTTTTTCTACATATGCAGATGCTTTCACAGCAGCTCTGTATTTGTGTGCATGGAAAAGCAACTGCATTGCACAAATAGCAAAAAAAAATCAATTTTAATTCAACAGCAAATTTTGGGGGCATCTGTGTTGCTATGCTTTAATATGCAAGCACTCAAGATTTATTTGTACAAATGAATTTTAAGTTGAATTCTAAATGTGAAAAACATAGAATTTTACATTTTCTTTTAAACTTCATGCTAGGTTACCAAAAATTATACAAAATTGGTATCATTTGATATGTGTAATTAGCCAACACATCAGTAGACCTAGAAATGGTCATCAAATAGACTGATCATTTTGAGTGATGAAAATCTTGAGTATTTCCTAATCCAGTTGCAGCTAATTCCAGAACAGAAGAAAATAATATTAATAGAATATGGGTTTTGTTGCATATTACTTGCTCAGTTCTAGCATTATGTATGCAAATCAGGTAATTTTGTACCTAATTGCCTGATTTGCATGCATAAATGTAGGTTGCACATGTGCAAATGATTTCATTCAAATTTAGTATATGCCTAATATGTAGAGTGGCTGAAAACTTGAATCTATGTATCTGAATCACTCAGAATTTTCGCTTAAGAAATAAGCAAAATTTGCCACCAGTTTTGGAGGTCAGATGAAGTTAGATGGGCTTCTTTGGATGATTTTGCAGGTGCACTACAACCTCTGTTGCTTCCGTGCTGGAGTTGTGATTTTTTCTTGAGAAATTAGGAATAATGTGAATGCCCAAAGAGATATGTAAATAAAAGTTATCCTGTTGCTTTAAATGCCCTAAGAAAATCACAGGAAAATGTGACACTTACCAAGTGGAAAAAGACAGAATCACTCAGAAGCAAATGTGGCTTTCAAAGTCTTAGATAGTTTAACAGAGAATGAAACCTAAGACAAAAAGTGTAATATTACAATACTAAAATCCGAAGTGCATTAAAAATCCTTCCAGGTAATATTATGGCTATGAAAGGAATTGGACTGACAGTTCTTGTGAATGAAGTTATGCGGCTTTAGGAGAAGGAGGCCACAGGCAAGGGATAGAAGAGCTTCATTTGTTCTGCCATGCCATGCATTTCACCTCTGGTCTGGAAGAGAAAGAAGATCCAGACCTGGAAGACTAGCAGGGAAAAAAAAAATCAGGCTCATGAGCCTGTTTGTTATGAGTCTCTGTGAGGAGCTCCCAGTACTGGGATCAGATGCATTGTCACCAGCAGTTTTCATAATGATGTGGAAGGGCAGGAAGTGTCCCCGAGGAAGGGAACTAAAATTACCAACAGCGTTTTTTACTGTGGCATCAGCTGTAGTCTAATAAACAGTGGTAGGCTGTTTTCTCCCTATTACTCAGAACTCCTCTGCAAGCTTTATTTGCATACACATGGGTGAAAAATACTGCTAAAATAAGCATGGAAACAATTTGGAGGCACATATGGGCTCACAGTTCCCAATTCTCATTCACACTAGTAAGAAGTGCAAGCAGGGTCAAAACAGGTATGTTATATGCTTCTTCCGATACTTCTTTGTGCTGGCAAGAATTGTAAAGTATTATGGGTGTAAATTGGAATTTGGCACAAAATTCTTTTCTGTCCATCTAAGGGTTGATCTGTCACAGCCCTACTGCCATGAGTATGGTATCGATGATTTGTGACCAGTGTAGCTTTGCTAGTAAGAATTAGTAGTGTCAACGTGTTTATAATGGCAAAGACATGCTTTTCTTGGAAGAGGTTATTTTACTTAAGAAAGGAGACAAGATGGAATTAATTTTACTTTCTGCAGGAAGACACAGCAGCAGACAGGGAGGGGAGGGTAAGGAGGGTTGCAAAGCACTTTTGCATGGTGTGACTGGAAGCTTGTGCTCTGGGTGGGAAGCCATGTGAGAGCCGGGGCCAGAACCCGTTTAGTCTCCTCACCTAGTGAGCCTGTTCCTGACACTGCAAAAGCATGGCTCACCTATATAAGCATATCTGCAGTGCTTTCACAGGTTACCTACCCCAGAGAAGTGCTCTCTAATGCAGACTTGACTTTGAGCTCCAGTATTTTTGCTCCCAGGCATACAAAATGGTTTTGATTTAAATGAGAATCAAATTCACCTTTTTCTCCTGTTATATCAGTGGGAGAGAAAGCACCGCTTGACTAACAGTGTCTTGCCTCTTTGTTTGTGTGTTAACCTCATCAGAGCAGCACATGCAGGGGTCTGTACAAAAAAATAAACCCAAACCCTGGGCTGTATTCCCAACTTACTCTGAGTGTTTAGCTAAAGCACAACTCCTGTTAAATTGGAGAGATGTTCTGTTGTTTGACTAAATACTGTTATTTCTACTTATTTTGATTTCGTCATAGAGTAAAAAGATGCTTTCTATTTTCCACTTTTTCAGTAGGAGTGAAAAGCACTGCCTGATATTCTTGGAGATTGAAGGTTTCTTGTTTTTCACAGAATGTATACAGCTTGGGTAATATTAACTTTCTCCTCTTAACAGCTTCTCATTCCTCCCCATTTTAGTGTTCAGGACTGATTCCATTCTTGATCTCTATTCTGAGTCTTTTACTTTGTGTGTTTTCTGCAAATGAGGCAATTGCTGCCTGTTGCAATGTGGGATTTTGTGGTGGGCAGCAGTCCTGTGAAACCAAACTGAAACTGCAAGTCCATCTCAGCTGTGCAGAGCATACAGAACAGGCACCATATTTCAATGGCCAACCAGCCCAGGGGGAATTAAGGGAAGGGAAGGGAAGAGAAGAGAGTCAGCACATAACATACCTGGTTGCCTGAACCATCTTTTTCCACAAAACAAGACCCCCATGAAGGGGAGGACACCATAACTGTATTAGGACAGGACACACCCCTACGAGAATCCCAGAAGGGGAAGAGCATTTGCACTTGCACTGTTCATCTTTTTGTTGTTGCCTGGGAGATTACTGTAGTTTCTTGACTCAGATCTGATGTTGCTTCATAATAAATTCTTGCAGAGAGATACAGCTTTTCCCTGGTTGCCTCCTCCACGCCCCCCCCCTTTTCTAATCCCCGCTTGGCAGCTGAAATGGTCTAACATTTTATGTAACTGGTAAGAGAAATGATTGCCAAGGAGTGAATTGTTTCTTGAGTACATCCCTCCCCTTGGGTTAAATATAGGTTGCAGCATCCCAGTATAATGAAAAGATTGGAAAGCATTTACGCACTAGTGTATTTTCTGCTTTGTAGTAACAGAGTAAGACGTTCACAATTGTGAAAATCATACCTGCAAAGACAAGTTTAGTCAGCCTCCACCTTTACCGTATTCAGTCCATACACTAAAATGTTTCCCATTTAAACCAAATCCTCTAGCCCTCGTGTTTTATTTCCTTATGATGTGTTGTTGGCTACAGCGTACTGGTTTATTATCTCACCATGTGCACTGTGGCACTTGCACTGGTTTTGTAGTGCACGATTGCACGGAGTGCTGGACCAGGAATGTCCAATCCTTTTGATTATAAAATATGAAAGCAAATCTGGAGAGGTTTTACCACTATGTAAAATTAGATCTGTAGTGTGTCTTGTCGCCAAGATGTTTGATTTTGAACACATTTGCAGTTGCCATAAACTCTGCTTTGTAACCTGAAATCATCTGTACCGCTAGAATGAAAATCTTTAGGTTCAGAAAGTGATTAAAATTCAAACTGTAAAATAAAGCCTGAGAAACACTTAGCCTTGCTAATTCAAACACCATCTCCATATCTTTTCTACATATGCACATGTATGCACATGCATTCCCAATCTTGCATATACATTCACAAGCTCACACATTCACCAGCTCACACACACATTCACAGGCACACTCACACAGATAATGTGTTCTGCAGTATAACTGGTACACAGGGTATTTTTGAAGACAGAACAAGATGACTGTAAACTGACACTTCCACCCACTAATGAAAAAAAGCCAAGAAAACCTCAGTAGAGAATGAGTTTTATAATTAATGCTGAACAATTTTCATTGACAAAGCAAAAAGAAGCAAGTGGATGGCTGATTTAAATGTTGAATGATTAATGCACAGAGAGGCGGCTGAGGAAAAAGACAAATTCAGGAGCAACTATGGAAATTTATGTATGAGAGAGTCAGCACCATATTCTGATCTCAGTTACACAGTTGTAAATCTGTTATCTTAATGGAAGTATTCATCTTTTAAATTTGCATAGCATAAGTGAAAATAGAATTTAACCCAGAATGCGTTTGCGATTTTGTATTTGCATGACTGAAAGGGAAGAGATGTGTATGTTTGCATGTGATAAACTGCAAATGCATGAGACTTTTTGTATCTCTCGGTGAGAAATGTAGAGAATGAATGTGTGTGTGATTGTGTACGTGCATGCCAGTTGTGGGGCTGTCTGACAGTGAGTGGGAGGCTGAGAACGTGTTTGTTCCTAGACTCCCTGGTTGAGTGAAAACGGCTCCTGGAAATGCCGTTTCAGATTAAAGAGCGATGGCTGGAGAGGTGGAGATTTCATTACCTTCTTCTTTGTGTGATGTTTTGGAGCTGGTAATGTGAAAGCAGAGCTATATATAATCCAGTCACACTTGTGGTGTCTTCAAGATTTATAGATCCTGCTAATGCCAGAATCTTTGGGGTGTTTCACTGTGCAAAGCAAAATGAGAAATAATCACCCCTCAAACACCAAGGCAATGCAGACCCCACCTGACTTTTCTCATGTGCCAAGCAAGAAAAAAAGATTCTCCTTTCTACAAGATGCCTAGTTTATTCCTAAATTTCTGTGTAATGCCCATCAACCCATATAGTGAGTGCTCTCTCTTGTCCTTGTCCTCTCTTGGCCTTGAGGACTAGGGCTGATCCCCACCTGCCTTGGGTGTGTGTGCTGGGAGAGGAGGGTGTGGAGGTCACAGGCAGCAGTTTGCTGTGTGCAAGCTTCTGAGATGCAGGGGCTGTATTTTTAGCTGCTCCAGATTCTCTTCTGGCTGGGATATGATGCTGAGGAGTTTATTGCCGTAAGGATGTGCCTAGAATACCAGGCAGCCTCAGAAATTTACTGTGCCGCAGAGCCCTGACTCAGTGCTGCTCTGTGACTTTCCTCTGTTGCTTCCGTGCTGGAAAGAGAAAAAATGGTTCCTTGTTCTCCTGGCTGCTGCTGGCGCTGGAGGGACAGCTGCTGTGATTTAGTGAGAAGCCCTGTTGCGGGGAATGACAGCAGCTCTAGATCTGGCTAAACTGTAGTTTGCTCAGCGAAGCTGCCCGCAGATTTCTTCTCAAATATTACTCTACGGTTTTGTCTGAACAGTACGAATAATGACGTTCTGCCTCTCATTTGTGCATTTTCCCAAGCATGTCTGTAGTGCCTCTGCAAGTAGTTGTTTTGCTGCCATACACACAAAATGCTTCCAAAATGTTAGGGACATTTCTCTGTGGGGCATTTCAGGGGAGAATGTGGAGACACGGCCATGGGAGGGTTTCTGTACAGCTAGCTGCAAAGAAAGTGGCCAGCCGGCCAGAGGGGCAAGAACTTGCTAGGGATACTTTCTGTGGTGAATCCTGTAGAAAATGAAATTATATTCATGGTCCTTCTGTCCCACTGGTGCAGGTGCACCTGCAGGTTTGAAAGGGTGCCTTCAACCTCAAAACCCACTTTGTGAGACCCAGTATATTTGCAGAGTAAAATTATATATATGACAGATCAGCAACTGACTCCTTGAAAATCTAAATCCTGAGGACCCCAGCTTGTCCCTTATGAGTCCAGTGAAACAGCATAAACGCTTGATGAAGAAAAATTATTTGTACCGTCAGATTTTTTAGAAACAACAAGTATGAGATACCCCAGAAAGCCTGAGCATGATGCTCCCAAGTCCATCTGCTTGAGAAACACTGTAAGACCCCGTGTATTCTCTTAGGGTTTGGGTATCATAGTCCTCCAGAAGCGGGCTTTCCTCCATTTTCCAACCTAAACGATCCTGTGAATCTGTGATCGCTGCCCGAAGGAGGCTGGAAATAAGAAGCTGACGCCCGTGTGCTCTTGCTGGATCCCGAGTTCTGCTCGAGGCTCCCTGCTGCCCTCTTGTTGCTGGAAATGACACTGGAAATACACGCGCTCTGCTTTCACGTTGTGGTGGGAGCTTGACTAATACCCTCACATTTGGGGGAAAATCGTAGACCTCGCATAGGAATGTCTGTCTCATTGCTGTGGCATCCGGAATAATAAATACAGCAATCGCAGCTGTAATGCCTAGCGCTTGTCTGAACTGCTGCGTTCTCGGAAGCACAAACATGACTGAGGGCCGAGCTAGAGAGAGGCAATATATTTTTTCAGTTTTTCAGTCGTGCGAAATGCAGACGAGCTTTCAGCAATACAAGCTCTCCCATCACACGCTTACTCTTCTAATGTGCTTAGGGCACCACAACTACAAAAATCTACTGCTTTAGTAAATGCCAGAGCATGAAGCTGAAGTGACAAGGGTGTTTCTGAAGCGTCCCTGCTGAATGCCACACACACAAGGCTTGAAGCAGCTCTGTGCGGGTACAGGAGATCCTGCACTTTTATTTTTGTATTATTAATTCTTTTAATTTTTACTTTTTTTAATTCTAAATAATTTTTCTTGGATCAGCAGTGCTCTGACGTTGTCGCCATCCACGTTGTATACGTGAAATCTGTTTGAAATTATTTTAGTGGCTTGCAGCTCAGTTCCTGCTTGATTTGCTGGTTGGTTTCTCTTCTGAAAAAAATAATCAAACTGAATTCTAAATTGCTCCTTGTTTGCAAAGATATGAATGGGATACAGAGAATGAACTCTACTCTGTCCAGTCATGAATGGTCGCCAGGTCAGGGCTGAGCCGCATTGGCAGGAGGCAGTGATGTGGGAAGGCTGCCCTGCCATTATCTATTCTGTAGACAAGCAGCGGATTTAATTCTCAGAGGATCTTAAGCCTATAATAAAATCTCAATGGGAATAAAAAACCCTGACCCAGAAGGCAGTGGCATGTTCTACTTGTCCTCCACAGTCATGATTGTAAGTGTGGCTGTGCATCAAGGGAGCTGTGTGACAATTTTGTGGAGCCTGGGTAGCAGAAGAAACCCATCCCCCAGTGTTCTGCTGGAGTCACTGTGAGGTATATATTTATAACTGCTAGTGAAAAACAGAAGGAAAAATCAGAGTGTCTCTAACACATGTAATTTGCAGAAAAAATACACATTTGCATGTCTGTTTTGAGCAAGAAATCTTTGCTGCTGAGGGAATAGCAGTGTGCATACTTTTTCCTTCTGTGTGCAGTTTTCCATGTTCCATGAACATGCATTGAAAACCTGGCATTTTTCTTGAGTTGGCACTGCTGGGTGACCTCACACACCTACTTGTCATCTCAGCAGTTTCAGCTTCAGTGTTCCTCCTTAGATTAAGAAAATATTTAGCATCCGAAGAAAGGAAGTGCCCTGTGGCCTGCTGTGCTCCTTACAGCCAGGCCAACCAAAACAGAGCCCCAGCGTGCTTTCCGAGGGTGCAAGGGTGACTCCAGGGCACTTCTGTCCCCTCGGAAACAGGAGAAATGGGTCACATCTACAAAAAACGACCCAACGCTAGTCATGGTGACCTTCTGCATTTAAGGATGTTTAAAAGGATCTTTGCAAGGTGATTCACTTAAAAAAATCTTGGTTTTTAATAAATCGTAGCATTTGGACTGGGAGGCTGAGGAGAAAGTCTGTTTTCCCTTTAGTTTTGGGGTTCATGGGGTTTTTCCCTACAAGTCTCTTTAAATTCACATGTGCACAAGCTTATTATCAGAAAAGCTGCTGGGGACTCCTGAACCTTTTAGTACTAATGTAGTATGTGTCTGGTTTTTCATAAAGGAAAACGAAATGGAAGCTATTATCTGAAGGCAGCTTTCATCGTAGCAGGGAGGCAGGGAGCTGCTCAAGTATAATAAGACAAAATGTGAGACAAATGTTGCCTCCTCCAAGCCAGCATCTGACCTCGACAGCGAGAGCTTTCCGCTAAGCTGTCTGTTTACAGCCCGCGTTACGGTGTCCATCTTAGGGCTTGTGGGATTCTGTTTTCCTTCCCATCCCTCCAGCTGATCGGACATGAGCAGCGTATATTCCTCTGCCTTCAACCCTGTCCCGGAGGTATGCGGACATCTTGATTCCCCCAGTGAGGAAGCTGGGAGAAAAATTTACAGAGCATGAGCGGGCCTGGAGCCAGGCAGTCACAGGCCAGAGAGTCACCGTGCTGCCGTGGAACGAAACCTACATTTGGGAAGAGGGATTTCTCCTGTATTGCCAAGGCCTGGGTGGGCAGCACCAGCTCCCCTTATTTTGCAAAGCAAACTAACTCAGTAGTGTGAGCTTGCCTTCTCTTTCTCCCTTTGCTTCCCCTCCTGGGAAAAAGCCACCAAATGCGGCAGCAGGAGCTGATTTAGGCAACTGGTGTTCTGTCCCTTCAGAAAATGGGGCCGGGAGGGGTGATGGAGGAGGGGTTGCAGAGCGTGCTGCTGACCTGCTGAATTATGACTTTAATGCAGTCACTTTAATAACTTGCTGTAGCTCCAACCACCAGATGCAATTTATGGCAAAGCAGGCGCCCAGGCATTTTTCTTTCTATGAAGACTAAGCAGATATCTGATTACCACCCCATCCCCCCAAACCATTACCTTCCCCCGCCTGCTCTGCTAATGGAAAAATGTTATGTGTCTGTGTGCTTTTTCCCCAAGCTCTGTTTTCAGGAAATGGTGGAGAATGAGAAACTAACACAAGCGCGCACACATGCTTCTGCTGGAAAGATCGCTTTTACTTGCCATTCTTCAACCACACAAGATTCCTCCTGCTAGCAGAATTGCCAGTTCTTTTTCTAAAACCTTACAACCTCCGCCAGAAGCAAGGCAAATTCCAGGATTGATTTGTAGGGAAAAAGAAAGATCCCCTCCCCTCCCTTCATCTGACCAAAATAATCTGAGTGATTTCTGCATAATACAAAGCCCGCTGTCCCTCAGATCTCCCTGCTGTAACAAAGGCTTGACTACAACCCCCAAACAAACAAATAAACAAAAAAGCTGAAGCTGGGAATGATAAATAGGAAAACCAAACATAAGTATTATTTTTGTATTTAATGGTTGTATACAATACATGTGTACATTAAGAAAGCAATATACTGATAGGCAGGCAGATACCGTGCCACTTCTATTTTAAAGACACATTCATTTTCCATCTAAGGGATGAATTCTTCCTCCCATTCTCCTCTACTCTCTCATTTTTCTGAGATTTGCATCATCATTTGCTACATATATTACAAACTACTGTTTATCTTAGTCCACATCTGCAAAGCGATTTCCCAAATAAATTTCACTGGATCAATAAACTCAGATTCTGTTTTCTTTTCTAAATTGTGAGAAAGAAAAATAGTAAGAAGTAAATGCTTCCTTTTTAGCCAAATGGAATGAAATTCTGAGTTAAACATATGTGCCCATTTCTGAATTCTGAGGGCTCACACAGAAGCCCTGTGATTCAACTGTTTTGTATCTTATTTTTTTTCTTTCC
>VWZF01001223.1:119251-195008 GCA_013396755.1 Sclerurus mexicanus
CTTTCCTGTGGGGGGGGGGGGGGGGAAGTGTATTTGGAACTGCAGCCCTGAAAAATGGCATGTACTGCTTTGAACCCATTGAAAGGGTGTCCATACAAGGACTAGCAGGTCAGTTCTTCGTGACTGTTAAATATTTATCAGCAAGGCAAATTCCTCCTAGGTTACAGCAAGTAGAGTTTGGAATGATCTGCCTCTGTGCTTTCAAAAATGAGTAGCGGACTCCTACAAAACATCCAGCTCCTCATTCAGCTAGGATAGTTTTCCTCTCAAGTTTAGAGATATCTGGATTAATATGCAGCATACACTGCAAATTTCTTAGTAAGGAAGGAGTAACGTATGGGAGCATTAAAGTTTCAGAGGGAAGCGGATAAATTGTATGCTTCCATGTGGATTCGGTCTGATGTGTCTGTTTAGCTGTGTTTACAGTGACCTGCCCTCAGCCTGTACCAGGATCACATTACTTCTCCAGTACTGCAAGATGCACCTGCAACCATGCAGGTATTTCTTTTAGGTGTGATGAGTTGTCTTTGAGCGACTGAATTTCTCTCTGCTGACTACAGACGCAGCCGAAACCAGACTTCTGACTTTCTGAGGGTTAGAGTTAGGTGAAATGAATCTTTGCTCAAGCATTCAACCACAGCTCCTTGGCTTGTGCTGCTAGCTTCCTGAATTCCCAGATGATCTCCCACCACAGCTTAGCCAGGCCTGGAACTGCTTATTTTCTCAGAAGGAACAAGGTGAAATGCACTTAGTTCAGTGAAGCCACCGGCATTTCAGAATTATATGTAGAAGTATTTATTTGTACTCTTGTTTTTCAACTTATGCCATAAATATGCTTAATACTTCACAGGCTCAAAGTAGTCTCTCCAGTTGTGATCATTTAAAAGAAAAAAAAATCCCATCCGAGTGTTTATCCGCATCCGTGCGGAGAGGCTGTGCAAGGAAGTCGGGGAGTAGCCACGAAATTGTGAGGACATTATTAATGGCTGCAGGTACCTGGTGGCACTGGAGCTCATTCTGGAAGCTCTGCTGATTCTGCTAGGTTTTTCTTTTTTTTTTTGAACCTGGCCTTTGATTAAAAATGCCTCGCTTCCAGCTTACATTGCCTTTTAAATGGCTCTGTAAAGCCCTCTCGCGGTTCCCAGCTCACATCAGAAGCAGGGCTGGAAGTGTTTCACTGCAGAATAAACATATGGGCTGTAAATCCTGTGATTCAGAAGATTCGCCTGCAGTATTCCTCTCCGCTGTTGCCATAGGTAACCGGGCTCTGCAAAACACCATTTACCCTGGAATGCAAGGAGACACGGCGCTCAGCAAGGGCACTCCGCTTAACCCTTTCCTAGCAAGACAGCAATCCCTCTGGTGATGCCGGCAGGAGCTGCTCCTCGCTCTGGGGCGTGTAGGTTCGCAGAGGAGAAAGGCGCCCGGTGTGGGCTGCGGCAGCGTGCCGAGATGCTCGCACAGCCCCAGCCCTGTGCGCGCCCACCCTGCGGGAGTGGGGGGTCTCCTCCCGGACCCTGAGCCAGGCAGGGCCTGTCGGGGTGCCACGTTCTCGCCACTGCTGGCTCTCCGGGGCTCTGAGGCTGCCAGGAGCCCCCGGGATGGGTTAAACTGGCACCACGCACAGGAACTGACAGGAACTCCATCAGGCTGCCCTCCAAGTCCAAGGTCTGCGGAGCAGTACTTGTCAAATTACTTAAGTCAGGACCTTAGGAAAGAAGACGAGCTCACAGCCACCACGGATCTTTTTTTTTTTTTTTGATAGCTGACAGGGGATCCCTAAGGTTTACAAAGTTTTGCCAATGCCATCTAATGGAGACCTATCAAATGAGACACAGAGTGCAAGTTTAACACTTTTTTTCCTGCCTGACACTATTTTGCAGCCAAGGCACTCTTAGCACCTCCTCATGGTCTCCTGCTCCGTTGCCTGAGGCAGTGAATATGGACAAGCAATTGTTACCTGCAGTTTAAAAGAACAGGGGCAGAAAGTGCCCCCCCCTTTTATTTTTTTACCTTTTTACTCCTCTAATTCTGACCTACCTGTGGGCTCATGTGGATCCCAGTACAAGAGGAGCCGAAGTGAGGTACTATGTCTGAACAGTGTTTGTTGCCACAGTCCCAGCAGCAATGCTGCCCAGAGAGCAGGCAGCTCTGCCTTTGCCCTTTTTCCCACGTGGAGTTGAGGATGAGGTGTGGGTGGAAAGTAAATTCACAGCCCTGTGTTCAGGCAGGGGTTAATTCATACTGCAGAGGAGCTGCAGGTAAGACTGAAGATCTCTCTCACTTCTCAGTTTCACAGATCCTGTTACAAAAACCCTAAATATGTTGTATTTCAAACAACTGTTGTCTTCTTCCTCGTACTCCCCTCTGCAGTTCAGTGCATGCACGCATACACACCACCAAATTATTCTTTCTTTTATGACACAGTATTGCTCTAGGGTCATCTACAGATAGGTAAAAATGCAAAATTCCTGCTCTGAAGTGTTAACCATGTTGGTTACCTTTACATCAAAAGTCTGATGGGAATACAGGGAAGTCAGGAAATGTGGATAAGCTGAAATTACATTCATAAAAGATCATGCAGTGGTTGGGAATCACAGCTCATGCATGGACAAGCCTGCATTGAGACTGCTGTAATCCCTGGGCAGAGGAGGGGGGAGTGAAGGAGAGGTCAGTGTGCTTTGTGGGATTCTCTGGCATTACTGGGGCAAGGGGAGTTAGTCCTTCTCTGTTATTTGAACAGTAAGCAAGTATTTTTTTAAGGATCTTTTTTGTGTTGGTAGAATAAAAAGGAACAGGCAAGAGAAAATGACCCCAAATCATTAGGGGATTGCTGTCTGTGGAAAAGTGCAAACACAGAATGAAATTGTTTTCTTGCAAAATGCCTTTTTTTTATTTTTTTCATGGCTTGTTTCCATGCCACCACAGAGAAGAATGGTGAAGAAAAGGGCTGATGTACAAGGAAAGGGACTTTTAAAGATTCCCAAGAGCTACTGAATGGGTGTTGCTGGTTCACATTCTCCAAATTGCTGTTACATCAGTCTGGATGGTGGAGATAAACTGTCAGAGCCTACAAGCCGTGGAGCAATGCATGGAAGCACAGTGATATTTATATAGGCTCTGACTCTTTGGACTTATAAGATTTATTTTGCATACTCCCTTGGCATTGTCAGAGCCTCTCTCCAGACCTAACACTTGATCCCCTGTTGTGCTGAGTCCACTGGGAACTGTTGACATTGTGGGGCACCTGCTGAGGTGTCGGGGACAGGTTGTGTGGGTGGGGAACAGGTAGCATGAGATCAGAAACAAAGGTTTATTCAGGGCAGAGTGAAGTGATAACTGGGCTGATTGAGCGTCAGCCAACACCTGAAGGTCCAAAAACCACTGGAAGTGCTGAAGATGCAGAGGCTGCAGCCTGTTCCTTTTCCTGGTTTTGCCTTGAGTCAAGGGTATTTAAATGTCAAATTTGTATGTAGTTCCTAAATTTACTTAGGTTTGAGTGTTTATAGCAGAAGGTTTGTGTCCTTGTGCACTCCTATCTGTGTATTTGAATGATGATAAATGCCAAGGCTTTCTTTTGGGGCTTGTGTTTTTCCACAGCCAAGGTGACACACTCCCATTAAGTTTAACCTTCTCCCCCAAGACTTGATAGAATTTATTTCTTTTCGAAGGGAAATATCAGAGCCTTAGCAGGCCCAAAGCAATTTTCTTTGAAGGCTGCTTTGACTGGGACTGCAGATAGTGACAAAGAGGAGATTGTGGCAGAGCAGTGGTAGATGGGAGCTCAGGCAGGAAAGGGTTACTGTCTGCTCTCTGTGTCTGGAGCTCCAGGCAAAAGCCAGAGAGAGACAATGATGTCAGCACTACCTCCAGGCCCAGGGCCCCTTGCCTGACAATGTGGGCAATCCAACACATTCCCATCTGCCACAAGAGCATTCATGCTCCTATTTCCTGACCTCTTTGGATTAAAGCATGTGGAGTTAAATATACATCCAGCCCCATGCTCATGCACTTGCATTGCACCAGAAATAGACTTATGGGAAACTGGCTGCAGCTTTTGCCACCCGACACTTGGGATCTGTCTCAACATTGTCATCGAGAAAAGCACACGCTGGTGTGGTCGGGAGGTTGTACAGTCATGTACACACAGCTAAAATACAGTCCGCTTTTGTGCCTTGCAATGCTGCATGTAATCAGCGCGCAGCCAGAAAGGGGGGAGGGAGGGGGAAGGGGAGCTTAAATAGAAAATGAAGATTAGTCAGAGGCAGTGATTTCAGCGTTTTAACAAACTGAAACTTGCTGAGATTTTAGTACTGCATAAAAAGTTCTGACAGCAGAGACAGACCTTGGCTGAGCTGGGTGTCTGCACTCCAGGCTGGTGGAAGAGGGGGAGCGTGCAGCAGCCTTTGCATGCTGCCATGCCGGGCTGGCAGGCGCGGGGAGTGCAGCTCTGTCAAAGGGAACCTTTTTGTTTGCTTTACAGTGAAGCTGGCCTGGTAGTGCAAATTTCAAGTAATTAGAAGCATTTTATTGCTGCTTTTACTCATAGTGTGTGTATGTGTGCACAGGTCTTTTGCATGCACATGGGTATCATGTTGTTTCTTTCTCATGTCTGTGGGCGCTGTGTATATATGGCTCTATGCCCATATGTATCTGTGTGTCTCCATATTTATCTGTCATTCTGTGTCTGCATTGCTCAGTCTTTTTCCTTTTAAATGTAGGAATTGCATTTTTTTCTGTGCACAGATGAGTTTTCCTTTACTGTACACGAAGGGGAAAAGAAATGTAGGGATAGCTTGCATTTTGTCTATGTCGTTCTCAAGAAAGTGCTTTACCATGAGAAATATGAATGATGAAGAAAATGAGACTTTCTTTTCCTTTTTCTCTCTTTTGTCTACAGTCTTATCTTCCCAGATATTTATTTTCTTTTCCCCATCAGACTGCAATCTCTTACTCCCATAACAAATGTTTTAAATGTACTTTATCCTGCCTGCAGAATCAGTCCCCTTTTTATAGCATGTTTTTCGTACAGTCTTCTCCTCCTTTTCTTCTTTTTTTTTTTTTAACTCATAGTGGGCCTCAGCATAGCAAATTCCTGTGGGCAGTTTGGTTTAGTGTCTCTCCCCTTCGTTTGGCCCCTGCCTATAGCACACAGAATCTCAGAGAGCACAACACAGGGAAGCAGAACAAAAACAAACTCCGCAAAATCTGTAGTTCCCCAATGGCTCAAAGGGGTCTTGGATGAAGGTTTAGCTGAGAAAATCCTTATTGGGTGCTGGGAGGGGTGAGGCCAAATGGTTAATGTAGGATAAAAACTGCAAACCTCTTAATTCTCTTAGTGTTTGGCTTAACCTTGCCTTGACTCTGAAGAGATGGCTGTAAGTAAGGATGAGCTTGTATTAGAAATAGGATTCTCTCTTTCTGCCCAGCCTCGGCTGTGCCAGTTCCAGTATTATAGGGTGTCAGTACTACAAAATTCTCTATCAGTTGCTGCTGGTGGAGGTTTGGAACTGCCTCATTTCTCAATTAGTGTAATCAAGGCCATGACCCTGGCATCTTTCCCAAGAGTTTCCTTCCCCCTGTGAAACAGAGAATACAGAAAACCAGTCAGAAAAAGTGGAGCCAGACTGCAGCAAGCATTGGATTTCACTGGTGGTACAATAAGGAAGCTGCCTCTAGTGTCAGCCACTCTGAAAGAGGCATACAGACAAGTTAAAGTGGTAATATACATAATGTCTGTCATCCAGATATTTCAGAGCATATAATAAGTTGCAATTAAATCATTAAACTAAAGAACTTCAAAGGAGGCTGGCTGTGCAGAGTGAAGATCTCAATGCAAGAAATCAGTCCTCTTTCCACCTTGGCACCTGATTCGCCACTGCTATAAGCTAGTCCTCTCACACGGATCTTTGCTTTTTCCATCAGTACCACCAGGAGTTAATAATACTTAAACAGAGCAGTGCCTCTTAGAGAGTTGTTTTGAAGGAAATGGAGATTTATTGAAGGAGTCTTTGTGTGAACTTGCGTGCCAGTTTGAAGTTCTTCAGGAGCAAAGTGGAGGAAGCATGTTCAGCATGAGATCAACACAAGGGTCTGCAAGCACTGGGGGAAATACAATGTTAAAAACAGGAGCTGCAGAGTTTTTGGGGACCCTAAATTAGGCTGTTGAAGCTAGGAAGAGTTAGGTTTGCAGTTTTGGACTAAGACATGCAAAGCTTATAACTCATTCTTGGTGCTTGATGGGTCTCTGCTTTTGTTAGTTGTCCCAACTTCACAAAGTCAAGTAAATAGATGAGAACAGAATCTCTATGTCTTGCCACCCTATCTCTTGCCATCAGTACTAGACCAGGGACCAAAAATGTGAAGGGTATGTCCCCAGGTTCTCCTGCTTTGATTAGGACCATTATTTTGATGATGAGCTTTAATTTTTCCATAGAAATCAGTTTCTCCATTTATGGCTACACATACTTCTAATATGTCTGTCTTAAGCCAGATATGAGCAGCCATGTGAGAACTGCTCAGCAACTGGCTTGGAGCAGGGCAGAGGAAGAGAGGAAGCCTGCAAGTCACATCCTCTTGACTGCCTTCCTCTTCATTGATGTGTTCAGTCACACTGGCCGAAAGAACCATTCGAGAAGATTTTGAGAATGTATGGAGCAAGTGCTCCATTTCACTTATGATCAAGAAAAACAAGGGTTTCAGCTGAAGCAGAGCTGCTGAGGTGTTCTGTGTAATTCAGCGTCAGGCAGTAGTGGCTGCTGCTTAGGAGGTGGATTTATTAAGATTATTAGTAAGTGTTATTTGGAGGTGACTGAAATCACTGGGTGGAATCCAGAGGATTAGCTTTCCAAAGATAGCAAATGCAAAAAAAAAAAAAAAGCAACCCCAAACAAACAAGCCACCAGAGCCACCAGTACCAGTTGTGTTTATTTAATAAAGTCTCTGCACAGGATTAGCTCACAAGCATTTGCTTGTTTTTGTGGCTGGAGATATGGGGGATGGGAAGGAGGAACCATCTTAGCGTGTAATTCCCCAAGTAAAAGGAAAGCTGCAGCACAGCATCTGGCCCGTGACAACTCACTGTGAGCAGGGCAGGCAGAGGAGGAATCACCTCTTCCTGGATTGCACTGGATTTAGGCGGCCTATTATGCAGCAACTCTGATATAGAAATATCCTGTGAGGAGGGCTCTGCTTAGGAACCGTCACGTCTCTGTGTAAAGGGCGCGAGAGCTTTAGGCAGGGAGTCACGCTGATCTGAGCCCAAGAAGTGGTCTATGGCACAGACAGCAGCAATCAAAATAGTCAGATCCTATTCTCTAGCGAGGCTGTAAGAGGACCTCAAAGTAATTGTAGACATGAATTCACCAAATATCACCCCCCCAGGCCTGTCCCTGTGGGATGGAGGCTGGTGTTGCTAACCCCAGATGGCAAACCGGAGGCAGAGAGAGCTGTCCAAGCTCCCACAGAGAGCAGGCCAGATGGGAACACAGGGAGAGTAGCAGCAGCAGAAGACAAAATCAGAAGAAAAAAATCATCCCTCAGAGAAAACTGAGGGGGGAATGGGCTTTAAGGACCACTATGGCCCATATTTTAATGTTGGTAATGTTCCTAGACAAGTCCGTCCAAAATACTAGTGGCTGGTGGTGTAGAACAAGTGAGTCAGCTCTGCAGTGCAGCTTGGCTGTTCCGCCTCAGTGCTGTCTCCCAGAAGCAGAGCCACACGGGAGCTCCCACCTGTCCCTTCAGCCTTTCCCAGCATTGCACTAGTAGAAGCATGATCACCCGGAGAAGCATCCTGTGTTGCTTTCTTGTGATTCATTGGTGCCCCATTGGGAAGTGTCAGGAGAGACTGAGGGAGTCTCTGTTTAAGCCAAGGTACTGAAAAGAAGATCAGTGCCCTTGCAGTTTCTGCTGAAATTGCTTGTTTTCTTTCATGAGAAGCTGCTTTCTTGTCTCCCAAATCCACAGGAGTTGCACTGGCTCCTCTTCCCTCTTTCAGAGAAGTCCTTGTGCAAAGCTGGGCCTGGTTTGCTATCGCCTGTGCTTCTCAAGACTTTCCTAGATACCATGACAACAGCAGCAGAACTGGATTTTGTAAACCTTTAACTTTATACAGTCACAGAGAAGAATGGGACCTGTGAATACAATTTAGCAACCTCATTCCTCAAGAGTGGGAGGGGGTGGGAATGGGCAATGCAGTACTTAATGCTTTTGGGATAAGCTATCACAAGCAGAAAAAGGAGGAAAAGGCTGCAGCTCACTCAAGTGGAAAAAAAGGGTGGAAAGCCAGTGATGCAGGTTTATACTGAGGGGACAGAACCCTCTGGTAACCTGTGTACTTAATCCCATGCTGAGATTGAAGGATATGTCAGTAGTAACTGAAATAGAAGCACAGTGGGAGATATAGAGCCCTAGCTCCAAACCACCCAGCTTTTACAGATGTCTTTAGTGCTAAAATTTGTGTTACTGAAATCCTTGATTCCTACTACAGAGAAGGTAGAGAATGTTGGACTAGGAAACAGAGTAAAAGGGAGGAAAAAAGGAAGAAAAAGAGAGGAAGAAGACTGTAACATTTTAGGATCATGTTTTCATCTCTTTCTACTGGGTTGAAAATTTTTTTATAAAAATAATAATTTTCACACGAGAAGCTGATGAAGAAATTTTCTTTCATACATAAAATGAAATTGCTCCTATTAAAATAAAATAAGGCAGGGTTTTCCCCTAACCCTAGCCTGGGCCCTAGACTGCCGGAAGATCTCGCTTCTCCAGACAGAGATGCTGTGGCACATCTTACTGCCAGGCTATGTGAACCCATGCAAGGTAACAGGTCTTGACTCTGCCTCTGTGTGACTGATTTGCAAGATCTCTAGAAAAAAATCAAACCCCTTTAGTAAGACTCATTTGCCTGCTCTAATTTACATCAGAGAACTCATCACATCATGACTGGTTTAGGACCACCTCTGTCCTTGAACTTAATACATACATAGTATGCCATAGTATAGCCAAAACTGAGAGTCTGTCTCTCTCTGTGATAAATATCCACTTTTGTGGGACTGTGGCCATGAGTCCAATTTAACATTATGCAGTAATTTTCTGTGACAATTCAATTCCCAGCTTCATCACTCTCTATCTGATATATTTTACTGTTTGGTATCATGCCTAATACGGAGAGATTCCAATGAACTGGATGAGGCATTTAATAAAGGAAATGTCTGGACAGTGAGAGGTTTTTTATCTCTGAGAAGTCTTCCAGTGATTGTTGGAATAGCTTATTTTAAAATGGGTTTGGCTTACAAGGGACACATTTGTGTGATTTGTCCTCAATAGAAATTAGAGTCTCTCACTGCCTTCTTATGCAGTGGAATGATTATTTTTTGAGTTATTCATTATAGACTTCTGAACCTCTCAGAAATCTACAAGCTCTTTATGAGCCATATAAAAGGACGCAGACTCACTAGCAGAGCAGAGAAATTCCCAGGAGGAGAGAGATTTGTAACTAAACTGAGATGGATGGAAAGAGATGGAGAAAGTAAACTTCAGAAAGCCTGGAATAAAAGCAAATTCTTTAACAGCCTAACAATGATCTAGACTTCTGTAAGGCGGGAACAGAGCAGGCTACACTGAGGATGTTTAGAAAAAAACCCTACAGAACTAGCCTGCAAGGTTTCATTTCATATCTGGTTTAGCAGCAGGAGAGAGATAGAAGGTTTGTTTTCTAGGGCTTTCTCAAAACAGTGACCCTGAAAGAAACACGACTGTTACCTTCTGAGGACCCACTCGTGTTACTGACATGTGGGATACTCTCCAAAAGAGTAATTTCTTCAAAATAGTCTGTTTACAATAAACAGGGCGTACAGGTCAAAGTGAAAAAAGCAAAATCACTATTTCTGAGAAGCTACAAACAAAAGAATTTAAAGAAAATTCACAGACAGAAGTTGTACGTACTGTAAATGCCTAGGCCTCTTAATAAACACTTTTGTGATTCCCAGACTGGTTAGGAAAACATTGCATAGCAAAGCCCTTTCTCACAAAGAAACAATTAGATAAATGCCACCTGCTGATTGCAAAACTGGCTAAAACTTATTGGGATCCGCACTTCTTAGAGGATACAGCGTATTTTCCTACCAGGAAACAAAGTCACATAGAGCTGCATACTAAATGGGATGTGACAAAGCCAAAGCTGGCTAAATAATGGAAATGTATTTGTGAATATTTATTCAGAGAAAATATTGTCAACATTCACAATATTATTGACAATGAATTATTTAATCATCTTCAGATGAACCCCAACAGAATCCCTGTCTGTATATTCTGCTAACAAGTATTATGCACACGCAGCACTCCCTCCACAGTGACGCCAGAAATGTGCTCTGCTTGCCAGTCTCCAAGAATGGATTTGACTCTGCAGCTATCAGCTGAGTCAGAGTCTCACAGTACTGATAAAACTACTCTGTCAGGGATGGATTGAGTCAGGCCCATGGGCAGAGCTGGGCTAGTGGCTGTGCTGTGGACAGGAATACACCACCCTAGTATGCCCATGGAGAAGACCCACGTACAAATAAATGGGTGCATATGAGATACCTGTTAGACACGCCAGCATTTCTTCCTCCATGTATGTGCTCTGAAGAAGTGTGCATGGGCTCATGCAGCTGTGGGACAAATACATGCTTTTGGCAGCTGTGCATTGGGGTTGATGTGCCTATGCTATATGGGTTGTCTCCATGAATAGTCTGGGGTGAAGAGAATTAATTCCATAGGGCTCTGTCTTCTCTCTCCTCCTCTGCTTTTTCTGCCTGTCATTTTCAGATAACCTTTTCTCCAAACAAGTCCTTACGTAGCCCTTTCAGGATTGCTCAGAACTGCACGCTGCTGCATGGAGTAGGTGTCTGTCCTGCCTGCAGCATCAGCCCAAGGATGCCTGTGCCTCTTCCCATGTCATCTGCAGTTCACCAGCAGCAGATTCTCCCACTGGCCAGAGAATTTTTGACTGGGCTCACACCCAGATCTGCTGTTCAAGCAAAGGACAGGTTTAGAGATGTTTGTTCCAGACAGCCTAGTTTGTTGATTACACTTGTTTTTATCCCATGCAATACACGTAATTCAGGTCCGCTCTCTTCTCTCTTTCCTCTCTGTCCTGCCCTGCTGGTGTGCATGCTATTTCCAGATCAGGTCACACATCCCCTCCTCTTTCTCCTACCGCTATTGAGCCTGTTCTTTCCATTAGGGTTTAATGAGAGGCCCACCAGCCATGGCAATCCCAGCCCTCCAGTCACTGTTGCAGCCAAGGTCAAGCCCGGGGCAGGGATTGTCCACAAATACAGACACCAGAGTGAAGGGAAGGAAAGAACAATAAGAAACATTTACTTCCCAATGCACTTAAGCGCTTGAGAGAAACTGTCCCCCCAGACTGCTGAGTCAGCAGCGGCTGACAAATTAGTCAACAGGATGACTGGGCCTCAGCTCCTGGCAATTAGCACGGACAAAGCTTTATGTGTGCCTCTGTGTTTTCCTATTAGCTGCGGCTTGCACGCCTGCGAAGGGAGGAGGGGCCGGGGAAGGAAATGGCTTGCTTTGCCTTCGCAAACACATGGAATTTGCATTCCCAAGGTTGCGCAGCAGTCATTTGGCTTCCTGTTTCAGCATCTTTGCAGGCTGTAGCCACTAAGAATAAAGTATGCTGAGAGCCTCTTAGGAGGGAGGTGCATCAACACAGCTGGAGAAAGGGCGAGCCCTGAATTGCAGTAGCAGAGGCACTTCAGATTGGGAGGAGTTTATTTTAGCCGATCAGTGTCGCTAACAAACCCGGGTGCTGGCAGGGTCAAAGAGTGCTGGCAAATGGTCGGGCAGAGGAATTTATTGGTGAGAATGGTATTGCTAGTGTATTCAGTATTGGAGTAAGAAAGGTGTCACAGATACCGACTGAGAGGCTTTGGCAGAGCTCAGGGTGATGAAATGATAGAGACAGAGGGGGATAAGGACTGGACTAAAAGAGGATTCTGTAGGTCAGGAGTTCAGTGTCTTGTCAAAGCGATTTGGGAAGCCGGGGCGAAAAGGTGGAGCTGCAGGTCAGGATTAAGCTGAACCTAGGAGCTCAGTTCTGTCACCATGTGGCAGAGGTCACCGCCTCCAAAGCAGGCTGCAGTGGTCACGGCCCATGCTGTGAACAATGACATTTCCTGAATTCAACTCTAGTGGAACTACAAACATACTTTGTTGTTAAAATCCTGTGCGTCTCCTCTTGTCTTCCCATCGCTGAGGCCAGGTCACCAGTGCTCTCAGACAGGGTGTGAGTTGAAAGTCCTCAGAGGACCCAGGAAGAAAGGTCAAGTACATCTGCTTTTTTAGCCTCACCGTCATCCGCTTCATATCCATGTCCCTGGTAAGTCAGATGGTACCATATTATCATCCTCATTCATGATACGCTGATCAGTCTGATTTAGCCGAAGTTCAGTGGTGCCCCCAGCTCTGAAAGGCCTTGCTGTGACCCGTGAAGGTTTAGCGGGCTTTGTTCTGGGTGCTTGGAGACCCGTCTCCCTGCCTTACAGGCTTTCACAAAAGTTGAGCTAAACTGAGAGCAGCAGAAGCATTCAAGCTCTCAGTCCTTCTCTTTGCAAGGGTGGGGGTGAGACACATGGTCTTTGTATCCAAGGCACCACTACATGCTCCTTTGCTAAGTATAACTGGAATCCCTGGACTTCAAATCCTGTTGCTGCGAGCCTAGCAATAAGTGAATGTATCTACTTAAGCTTTTAAGGAAGGACTAGGTTAGTGAAGGTGAAAGTAGGTCAGAATGTTTTATTTTCTGAGTTTGCTGGGTTTCTTTCTAGGAACTGTAATGTGCTGCTTGTAAGTAGTCTCTGTACCCAGAGACTAGCAGTGCCATATCCATGTACACTCCTTTATGCAGCACTGAACTTGAGACAGTTCATTCCCTTCTGTTGACGGACAAGCTGCCTCACACTATTTCACATTTACCAAAGGAGCGGAGCGTGCACCAAGGTGTTTCCTGTGGAGCAGCTGACACTCAGCAGCTTGCAGTTCTGCGAAGACCTCTCCTCGTCTTTGACCCCTGTAATTTTCTGCTTGGTTGTAGGCTGATTTAGGGCAGATTTTTACTGATCTCTTAGCTGCCGAACAG
Source organism: Sclerurus mexicanus (assembly GCA_013396755.1). Classification (NCBI taxonomy): domain Eukaryota; kingdom Metazoa; phylum Chordata; class Aves; order Passeriformes; family Furnariidae; genus Sclerurus; species Sclerurus mexicanus. Next base: position 132,390 of record VWZF01001223.1, read on the forward strand.
TGTTTTCAGAAAATACCAGCTGGCATCTATCTGCATCATTGGGTGTTTAAATAGCTTTTGAATCTGGGTCTCCATTCCTCCATGCTTCAATTCTTCATCCAGTAAAAAGGTCTAACTGTAGTTTGGGCTTGGGTCAGGATTGTACACATGAATGTGGCTGTGGAGGAGCTGTGGCCATCTAGGTGCTCCTGTTCTCCTGTCAAGGAATGTGTCTGGGACCTTCTTCTGCCTGTTCTGACACAGCAGTGATTAGACAGCACTTTGGTTTATGCCTCACTATTTCTGCTGTGCCTGAGCTTCAAAACTTTAACCTGTGAATTTTGTCATCCTGTCAGTTTACAAGGAATAAATCCATTTCATCCAGTACTCAAACCTCTACAGATGCAAGGAAATAGTGAGTCCTAATTGATCATGTTTGGACTTCTGCAGAACAAAGAAACTTCACACAGGCCTTGCTGTTGTGGTCTTACACCTTGTAGAAAAACCCACAACTTTCTAATCCACATAATGCACATAATTTATCATATACGAATCCCATAAGGAGCCATGAACAAAGATCAGCTGAGCTATCTCTCTGTTAACCTTGCTAGTGAATGTCAGAAAGTGGTATGTCTCTTCATTTCAAGTTCAGAGTAGCTTCATGGCAAATTCAGGCCCTCAGTTTTATTTCCATCATTTTGCAGTGTTTACCTTTCTGTAATTCTATGATATGCCAAACACAGTTGTTTAAAAATCCAGAGTTGTCCACATGAGGTACATGTGCAACTGCAGCAAGATCCATGCTGACTGCAGCGTTTACAAGTACATCTGAAGGGGCACCTCATCAGGGTATCATAAGAAAAAAATATGGTAAGGACAAGGTAGTGCCCAAGCATTACAGGGAGGACACAGGGGTGTCTCAGATACTGTAACGTTGAAAGTCAGCCACTCATTCCATTCAATTTCATTTCAAACCAGCTATGCTTCCTGCAGCAAACTATGGATGGATACAGTGCTGGGGTGCAGAAGTATTTTAGTATCGTGGAGTTACAACAGATTGTTAATAGCAGTAATTCACATTTATTTCCTGAAGCACACTCCTAAAACAGCTACTTTCAGGAAATTGCCTGCAAATAACATTCCCTGTCTGGCTGATAGCCACTGTCTCTCCTCTGCTCTTTAAAGTAGGCATTTTTCTGATGGAAGGTGCTCAGTAAATCTTGGAGTTGAAAAGGTACACACAGGACAGGGCAAGTTTCTTTAACATGGCCTTGATGTTATTCCTCCTGCCCTCCTGGAAGTAATGTGCCTGAGGAATGCAATGGACTCTTCTCTGAACTGGCAAGAAGTGCCACTTGTAGTGTTGATATTTGTCCCAGTGGGACTTGGGCTGACATTTTTCCATCACTCAAGTTCGTTTTGTCCAGAGTGCCAAAAAGCTGTCAAATGGTATTTTTGCAATTATCAATCTAGACTGGGCTGGACCCGGTGACATGGAGGTGAAAGGATCTGGAGTCTTTTTTCCTGTCCTGCTAAACTAGCCAGTATCTCCTTGTGCTTAGACAGTGGGTTAGCTCTGATGATGTCAGTATGAATATTTTGCTGCCATTTAGCTAATAGCTAAATTTCCTGTTTAAAAATCACGTGAAAGGAAATAAGGGGAAAAGAACTGCTGTGGAGGAGACAAAGACACAATTCAGTGCTTGGTTTTAGGTGTGCTCATGCTGTAGCTCGATTGCTAACAGCAGGTCTGACATAATGTTGTCAAACTGCATTGAGCATATGTCCCTGAAAAGATATTTTTACAAACCAAATCCTTGAGATTATCATTTCATCATTTCTGCTAGCTGTTCTTCAGTCTCTGATACCATGTGCAGATCAGATGCAACTCAAAATGAAAGACCTATAGTATCTCAATACTATAATAGCAGTAGCCCCCCATAATATCAATTGTAAAAATAATTAAGTCTTTCTACTTCTCTAGTGTGTTCCATCTGAGGGTCTCAAAGCATTTTACAAGCATTAATTAATTAAACTTTCATCTTCTCCCTGCGGCTTTTTCTGTGCTGGAGGTGGTTCAGTCCAGTTGGGTAGATGTGGCTGTTGAAATCACAGCTGATTCTCAAACCAGTGGTTAAAAACTGCCTCTGGAAATCCTCAGTTCTTACAGCTGCTGCCCTTTCATCCTGCAACTGTGCTTTCCCATCTCAGTTTGGTGGTCGGTTTCTCTTCTTCTGGCCTATGCAGGCTCAGATCTGTAGGTCCCATCTCCTAGCTCTGCCCTGTCTGAGTAGGTGATACCACTGGCACAATCCCCAGGAACTAAACTGACCCACCACTAGCCCCAGAATTACTGAAGTGTTTAAGTAGCTTAAAGACTGAGTTAGGTAATCCTCCCCTCCCACTTAGACCAGGGGATGTGGACTAGAAAGAAGTTAAAAGAGAAGGGGTAAGGATGACTAAGTACAAATATTTGAAATGTAACTCTTTAGGTAAGCATTTTAATTTTAAATATGCCAAGTGTTTAGAAATAAAATATAGAAACTGCATATCCCATTGTTGAAATCCAGTCATTCTTAGGGCTGAACATGACAATTATTTAACAGTACAGAGTAGCACTTTCATTGTCTGTTATGGACAGAATCAGATTATATCACCTGAAACTGGAGTGAAGTGGGAGAAGGTAGAAATGAACTACCCAAACTGGGAAGTAGTCACTGTGATTCAGCTCCCATCTTAAAGGAAATATATCAGAGAATCTGTAATAATAATTATAATTAATATGTTGTATTACTTGACTTTTTAAAAACAGTGATAATAAAAATAGTAAAAGTAATAAACAACTGTGCAAAGTAGGCAGAAAGCCTTGGGGGTTTTGTTGGTGGGAGAAACTGTTGAAATACTTTTGCATTGATATTTATGTAACATCTTTTGTCTTGGGGATCCCAAACTGTATCACCAACTGCAGCATTGAAAAGATTGTGAACATAGCAAGCCATATGTTGTTTTGTTAACAATATAATTTTGGAAATCATCTTTAGCATTTCTAATTAGAAGTACATACTGTAAAGATTTGATTTAATTAATTTGAGCTCAATACTGCGCATTCCTCACATAATAAATATGCTGGCATATAGAGTAGTAGGATGAATTAATAATTTAATAATGTGTACTGCTTACTGTATTATATGTTTCTTTCTGAGCAATCAAGGTGCTTTACAAAGGTTGGTGGCAATAAAGAAGGATATTTGCAGTTAATTAGAAATGCATACTTTGTTCCTGAGATACACAATTATCCATTCATTGAATTCTACAGTTTCCTTGTATTTAGTGTGTTTTAATGCCCGTGTTTTACAGGTAATGTAATAGAAAGAATACATTAAACCCTACACAGTCAGTGGCAAGGCAGGGACAAATTAAAGTCTCTTGATCCTGTGTCTCAACATTGAAAGCATTGTTTGTCAGTTTCACTAGGCAAGCAACACAGGACTAGAAGAAAGGCTTTTCTAGGATGACCTTCTGGGTCATCCTCTCCTGTCTCCTGCCATCAGGGGCAACATGTCCCATTGTGGCTTTTGTGACTGTGACAAAGAAAGAATGAGTCACACTTCTCTGCTGGACACCAGACCACTCATTGATATAGTTCAGGTTGCCTTTCTCAAAAAAGGCAATGATGGTATCTTAAGGGAATTTGCAATGGGAAAAGGCTGGTCTGGTTTGTCTCTGGGATTAGAGGAGAATGGCAGCCTTCCAGTTTCAGGTGCTGGGAACTGAAAATAAAGGTGCTGCTGAGTAGGGTTTTTCTCACAGACTCTGCTTCAGCTCTGCACTTCCACAGCCATGTCAACAAGTACTTTCTTAAAGCTAGAAGACTCCCTTTAAGACAAGAGAAAACAAATTGAAGAAGCATCTTGTAGGAGCATTCTGGAGATTACCTTTTAAACCAATGTCTGAGTTTAGTTAGGTTGGTCACAGGCTTGGAAGGTTGGATTAGATAATTCCATTCATCTCCTTATTCCCCACAGGATAGCATTCTTGGCAAATGTTAGTTGAATGGTGCCTGAGGCTTCTCTTAGGTCCTCTATAGGTGTGTTCACTGTAACAGTTTATTATGTCCTTCCCCATGATTATTGGGGCCATTTTGTCCCTGCTCTGTGCAAGCTAGTCCTGCCTGAAGAGGTAACTAATTCTGGTTTATCTGTTCACAAGTCCCTGTAGGTATTTTGTTCAGTTTCCCTCACCTTTATGTCATGTCAGTGAATGTGCACAGGTGTCAGCAGGGCCATTAGGGAAGAGTTCAGGGAACACGGTGGGAATGTCCTCACTGAGAGCTGGGAAGTCTCAGCTTGGCTGAACTTCATGTTTTCTTCTGTGACTGTACAGTGCTCAGAAAGCTGATGACACATGGAAAGTGGCCAAATCTGTAGCTGATTTTATTATTTCTCATTTTATTATCAAAAGGAGGGAAAAGCATAAAAATTGTGAGGATCTCACCCACTTCCCCTCCCTACTCTAGAGCTGCTGGTTTATTTTTGTTTTATATTGTAAATAGTAACAGAAATGAAGCTCCCCAGACCCTGAAGTGAATCCCAGCACATAGCACCATGCGTGGCAAATCTGTGTGATCATGCTTCTCATCACTATTGTGTCCATCCTCCATACCTGGCTAGTATCCTTTGGCTCCTGTCTTAAGTGCTGTCTCTAAAGTTTCAAAGCATGAGAGGTGCAGAAGTTGGATGGCAGAGACAGACAGGAAGGTGGTATAGAAAGTAGCAGGAGGGATGTGGAAGTAGATGAGTGACAGCAGAAAGGTCATAGGAACACTGATGAAGCTGGGGAAAGCATATGCAATCATAGAAGCACTCTCCTATGGAATCTGGATCACAATTCATTATATCTCCATTCTGACATCTCTCATCTGTCAGCTTACAGCTGTGAAATCTGCTGGCAAGGTATGCATCACTGTCTTTAGTACTACATGCATTTGAAAAAACATCAAGCTTCCTAATGATACTAAATCCCTTGTCCACAAACTCAGACTGTAAGAAGACTGGAGGGGAAAACTAGACATCTGAGTTTGGTTCAATTTGCTGGACTGAAAGGAATGTTGATGATATCCTCATTTGCTGAACACTTCAGGAGGTCTGGTATACCGAACAGGCAGGGAGATGAGGAAAGGGAAATGAGAGTCAAAGACTGGATTGCTGCACATGCATTTCTCACCTCTGCTGGCCTCCTGCAATCTTTACACTTACATGTAGGTTTTTCAAATATTACTTGTAATGTGTTTAAATTAGTAGTACTACTTTCCCCAGACACATTAGAAACACCTGCCTCTGCTTTGTGTTTTTTACTCCATAATTCTCATGCAAGCTGATGAGACTGTTCCTCACACAAGTCATGAGTTAGGACAATTAAAACTTTCTTTTTATTACTTTTTATTTCCAGATGTTATGTCATGGTGCTTTGTAATATTCTTTACTTCATCCCTGTATGTCATTCTGAATCAGACCTAGATGGATACCTAAAGGGGTGACAGAGCTCACTGCCACTGTGTTCAAAGTGGAGGTTGTTGAGAGCTCTGTCTCTGTCTACTGGGTCATAAGGAGAATTCCCTGATATACTTGACTGAAATAGTCTGGAGGAGATAATCTGCCACTAACCTATCCTTCTCCCACCCCCTGCTTGGAGAGTCGATGAGAACTAATAGGTCTTTTCCTGCCTAACATGTGTGGTTCACAAAACTTTCTGTGGCTGACATGGTGCCAAGAGGCAGAGGGGTTATTTTGGGGCAGATTCCTTTTCATTTGTTTTGTTTTCCTCTTTCTATAGCAGTGTAGCAATCCCAGTTCTGGCAGCAGAGATGCCCTGAGGGAAGGGAGAGGAGCCGCCTCTGAAGACAGTCAGAATTCTTCATAGCTCCTTGTCCTCTCTTTGACTGCGGTATCAGCTGGTGGTTGGGGGAGGAGAAGCGCCTCAGGCTCGTTTAGAGTTGACCCATGGTTATTTTTAGCTCCTTAATGCTCTTTCCAAGCCCCTTGCCCGTCTTCCCCCCCAGTTCATTTCTCTCCTCTTGGCAAATGGCACTTCATGAACTACTCAGTCACAGGTTAGAAAGCACTGAAAAGAGTCAAAGGGCAGGCAACAGAGGTACTCCTTGGAGAGAGGCACTTGAAAGGTCAGGAAATGCCTGAGCTGTGGGTAGGAGCCCCTCCTAGCCTAGCTCTGCTTATTAAGCAGTCTTGCCAGCCCATGCAGACAGGGTGATGGGGCTTAGATCTTAAAAACCATGTGAAGGAGGCAGAGGAGGAAAGAGTAGACAGTAAAGGAAGAGGAGGAAAAGAGATGGGGAGATACAATAAAGGGAGTTGTGGTAAACAAAAGGGACTAAGTGAGGTGAAGGACGATATGCACTATTTGAGCATGACTGAGGAAAAGAGAAAACAGAAATGAAGAGCAATTTTACTTCCCTCAGGCTGAAAGCCTAGAAGATCTCTCACCAAAGGGCCATGGGCTTCCTCTTCCCCTGCAGAGTCCCTAGACATCAAAGCCAGGCCCATGCTCTACAGGCATCAGGAGAAGACATGTAGACAGCTCCACTTAAAGAACACACCTCTTACCTTGCAATTCAATGGGAGTTGCCAGTAATGGGTGAACAGCTGGCAAACAGGAGGGTGCTGGGTCCTGGAGAAAGTCAGATCTTCATCTTTAGGGAGAGAATCGAGACAGTCACCGTGGAGAGGCTTTTCCTGTGCTTTGCAGAGCTATCAGCAGCCCACCCTTGCTCCTGAGTGGTAAAGCACCACGTGAGGTCTGAAGTTGGGTGCAAATCCTAGGACCTTGGTCAAAGCAGGTGTTCAGGATCTAAAACTCATCTGCACCTGGTGTGGTAGAAAGCAATGCCATAAGGAAAGTGCTAACTCCTGAGATGCTTGTCTGTGGAGGACCTGAGCATGGGCCACTCTGGTGGCCCATGGCATTTCTGCCTGCGTGTGTTGTAATGTCCATCCATTATGGTGCAGGATTTGAGCTTTGCAAACACAAATCTTTTTCTCACTGTGCCCTGGAAGGCAGGGTTATAGTGTACCACCCTCCTCCTCCCTGCAAGAGGCAGGGCAAGCCTTTTCCCTGCGTCCATCCTATGGTAGGGTGAACAGGCTGCTCCCTTTCCCTTCTCTTAGTGGGGACCTGGAAGGGAGCAGCTGGGTGGCCCTTTGGGCTACTGTAGCCGGGTCCAGTGTCATGCAGATGCCAGGGCAGAAATAACTTGCTCAAAATAACATGACTCCCTCCTGCACCATTTCCCGCCCCACCCCCACACAGCCCACTCTTCACAGTAGCTTCTTCTTCCAAAGTCCCAGCTGTGTGTCCTTGTCTCAGACACGAGAAGCAGGTTGCCTAGATACAGTCCCTTTGATAAGCACTGCAGTCCCCTGGAAATCAGGCTGCAGTCCCTCCTCTCCTCTTCCCCAGCATTGCTGCTCAGTGTGGAAGATAGATTTTGGTCCTTGGAGGGCTTCTGGATGCAAAAAATGGCAGGGAGGGGAGGAAGAGAAAGCATCACAGGTGTCAGTGTTACCCCCACACCCCAAAGAAATAACCAGGTGTAGGGATTGCAGAGAAATGCCGGGCTAGGAAACTATTCCATCCGTTGCTGGAGGTCAGCATGAAGCTGGTCCTAACCCAATAAAAGAGGATCCCACACCTGAACTGAGCCAAGAAGCCACTCAGAAATTGCATCATGAGCAACAGAGACTAGGGCTAGTTCATATGATCCAGCAAGAGCAAGTCCAAGTGAGACTGCCCGGCTATCAGAATAATCATTGCTCTGAAAATGAAGTTGCACAGAATGGGGCAGGGCTGGGAGGAGGTAAAACAATTTCCCTTCCTCTTGGTGTATGAAGGGGATAAAACAATTCCCATTCCTCTTGGTGTGTCTTTCTTCACAGTTTTGTGATTGCACAGCTTCCTTGGCACCAGACAGCTTCCACTGGCTGATGCTGCTAGAAAAAATCAGCTACTGTGGGAAAGCCCCCATGATGTGCTTACAGGTGTCTAAAATGTAAAGACCACAAAAAAATATTCACATTGTTTCAAAAGGCTTTAATCAGGAAGAACATGAGAAAGATGAAAGCACATTTACTATCAATATCAGAATTCTCTCCCCATTCAAATCAGTCCTTCTTGATTGCTTTATTCCTTAATTTTCTCAATGCAAAAAGCCACACCTGCTTAATTTCTAGATAAGACGTACATATACTGAAAATCCTTACAAAGGATAATTTCTCAGCAACATTACAAAGTCTCCACAAAGCAAAATTCTGTAATCGAAAACTACTGTCTGTATTACTGAAATAATTCTCCTCAAACCATCTGTCTCCAGTGGTGTGTCTTCTGTTTCCCCATAAGACTCTGACATCAGCCAATTTCAGAGAAAAGATAACAGAATAATTGGATTTAACTGGTTGGCTCCAACAAGAAAGTTCCTGCTCCAGAAGTCCAGTTGCTTTTGTAACAAGCACTAAAATACAATAGATGAAATGTAAACATACTTTTATATTTATAATATACAAATATATTTCAGGATCAGAAGGAGGAAGAAAACCCTAAACTAAGACTCTTTTATGGGGGTTGCCCTGCCAGATGCATTCAGCCCCCTTGTCTATAGAGGCAGGGCATCAGCAGAAGTGTCTCTGCTGACTGTGGCACTGCAGGACCTCGGTGGGAGGTAGGTATCTCTCAGTTACACTGGTCTCACTCAGGGCTCCAACAAACCAAAGGAACCTTTCACATTCCCCAAGAAAAGCAATGGCCACCCACTGCAGTTTGGCATCCACTGGCAATTCCCAGTGAGAAAGTCTATTCAGCTGGCAGTCATCTGCATTCAGCAGTAGTTTCAGTTTCTTAGTGCGCTTAGAGTACATCCCCTGATGCAGTGCTTTAGAGCACGTTGAGCATGATGTAAATCATAGATGACAGTAGGAATTTCTACTCCGAGAGGAATGATTGCAACCTTTTAGCCATATTAACATAGAAAAATGCAGTCTTGGACACTGGCATATATGGTAATCTAAAATCACTCTGGCTTTGATACCTTTTCTGTGGGGTGAACTGTGAAAACAGGCCCCAGCAATCCTTGGTTGCTTTCTTCAACCCATTATCAGCACCTCAGTCATCTCTTGATGTACTGTTGGGGAGTTACAGTCAGGCAAATGTGGGGTTAAGGCATTCAGCTGCACCATATGGAAGTTGCACCATATGAATCCCCACAGAGCTGGGATTCATCCCTGTGTACAGAATGCCACAATGCATGCTTTCTTGCTGACCCTTCTATTAATCCCATATGAATATCAAGTAATGAAAGTAGGAAGGCAGAACTGCACAGCACTCAGCAAGTACCCTGGAGCAGCTAATATGCTCCTAAGATAGGTGTGGAAGCTTCTCAGGGCAAACATCCTCAGGACAGGGCAGGGAAAGGAGAAAGAGAAAATAGCACATATCTCTGGCAGTGGCAAAGACAATATATAGGTGGGGGTGTTCTTTCTTTAATCTCAGAAATTAGGATTAATCAGTGCATTGCAGGACAATACTAATGAGACTTTTAACAGTGATGGCTCCTCTGCTCCATTTTCTTCTGTATAATACACACTGAAATCCAGAGACCAGATATAGATGTCACCAAGAATTGGGGTCTGACTGAGGAGGGAAGAAAGAAAAAGGGAGAGAGAAGTCTAATCACAGGGTGGGTTTTTCCTTTTTTTTTGTCTCATTCCCATTTCAAAGAGAAAAAGAGAAAGACACAGAAAAAGAGAGCGTGAATCATTTAACATGAATTTTACTTGACTGAGGACTGACATAAGTGTGTGAAACAGGAAGGAAATATATGAATAATGCAGAGCAAGACGTTGTGCAGACAGAAGACTGTTATTGTGTCCCTGTTTACAGCTACTGAAAGCACAATCAAATAGATATGGAAAGAGTGCAAAAAGCCTGCATGGTCATCTCATGTTGAAAATGTGTTAAAATACATTGTGGCTCACAAAATACCACCTCTCAATCACTGCACTGAATTTGCTCATCTGCTCCCACCAAGACAAAGAAGACGAGTTGGTGTTGCTCTCAGTTAGAAGTGAGCAGAATGACTTCTCTGCATATTAGGCTTGCTCTAAGCTGTGCCCAAGCTGCAGTGGCCACTATGGTAGACTAGGGCAGAAACATGGGGGAGAACATATGCTGAGCAGCTCTACCATACAGCCTTTACCATGCACTCCTGGGAGAAGGGTTTGTAGAACGACATTAAACAGGTATTTTCATGAAGCTGACCCCTGAGAGAATTCATACCTGCCCTTCTGCTTATTTAAAGCATTTATTCCTTTTATGGGAGAAAGTATGGCTAGGAAGTTGCACACTCTCCCAGGACGCTTGGGACAGCTGGTTTCCATTTGTGGTCCTGCCACTGGCTGGTTTTGGCTAAATATCATGATTTTTGTGCCATTGGTGAAGCACTTTGAATTTTTCTAACAAAAAGCAGCATGTAAGGGCTGGATGTTAATTCAGATTCTTCTAAGAAGCCCATCATCATACCATGTGGTCTCTTGCATTCTATAATTAAGGCACACTTCTGCCCTAAGGAGGGTATTCTTATTCCTTCCCTTGCTTTATACCACTTCTGGATGGAATTTGCAATAATTTCTGAGGTAGCCTGTTGGATCCCCTCCATATGTCTGGTTCTTTTCCAAATCACAGTCCAGAAGTTCATCTGAGTAGTGATGGGAGACTCTGGCTGTGTTGCCTGCCTCAAGAATTCAGTAGCATCAGAACTCACACATTCATTCATAGATGCTGAAGATTTCTCAGAAAGCTTTAAGAAAAAAGGGTTACATACTGAATTACTCTCTCTCTAATTTATTGTTGTATTTGACTAGGAAGAGATATAATATAACATTGCAGAGGTTTATAGAGGTGACTGGAGGATGTTTATATTTTTTGACAATACAGAGAAGCTTACCTGGAGGTCTAAGGAAGGGCATCTTAAAGAAAGACCCCAGGAGAAACAGAAGGAAGTTAAGGGGCAAAGCCAGGATGCTAGGGGATAAAGCAAGGGAGATTCAGAAATGCTGATGTTAAATTTTGGATTGAAAAGGAACAGAAAAAGGGAAGAGGTAATGTCTTTGAGGACAAGCATGTAGGAGGCATGAGAACCTTGGAAGAGAAAGACACACTTTGTGGAATTATCCTGTTCATAATAGAAATAGTCAGTGTGCAAATAGGCACTCTCACATTCTGTCTGTTTACGTAGCTGTCCCAGTATCATAAAAAAGGGCAGACTATGAAGAGCCCTATTGCACAGAGACATGCACGATTTTAAGTACAGCACTACAAGCAGCCAGGATGGAGAAGCAGTGATGCTGATGCAATGCAGTGATGAAAATAAATATGCCTGCCACTTCAGGGATGGAAAAGGCACATTCCATCTTCTGCCTCCTAGAAATCTGTTGCAGCCTTTCACCAGCCAAAAGAAGCAGCTAGGTTGAGTCAAAACCGGTCTGCTTTCGCCTCCTCACCTCACACTTGCCCATTTTCTCTTTATGCCAGGGAAAAAGGACAGGTCAGCAGGGATTGTCATGTTTTCGATACACTCTATTTCTATGGTGATATTAAAATATCTTTTCACCTTGAAAAGGGAGCTGCAGGTGCTTGTATGCTGTGCGCCTGTTGCACATAATGAAAAGTGACAGGACAGTTCAATCTCTGGGGTCCTTTCAGTCCATAGGCTTCCCACTGAGAAACCCAAGGTGGGCACTTTGGTTGATATTTTTGCTTAAGTTGTTCTGACACATCTCCTCTGGGAACTGTACTGATGCCCCCTAACTCATATCATGCAATCCCCCTGGCTGCATCAACTAGCATTTACTTCTGGTCACTGATAATCTGAGCTCCTATCAAATCAGTAGCCTAAATATGAAAGGCTCCCTGCTGTGGTGTCCCTGGCACTGCAAAGAGTCCTAGGGAGGTAGATGTTTAATAGGTGATTAAAGGACAAGTCACACTCTTTTCAGCTGGGCTTTGAGCTGTTTTGAGGGAGGATGATATGAAGGGTGGCGATTAGTGTCTTTTGGAGACAAAGACAAGGAGCCCGAAGTAGCCTGACTGTAATTTAAGTTACAGCTCTGAAATGCAGTGAGATCAGCTATTTCTGCCGACTGTGTGATGCTGCAAAGAAAAATCATGCCAGCAACAGACCTGGTGCAGAAGTAGCTTGAGTTCTTGTGCATCATCCTTTTTCTTCATAGCAACATATCCACCACCTCCTGCTTCACTGTGCTCTGATGAGCTGTAAAGAAGCATTTCCTTCTCAGACATTCAGATAGGCTGCCACAGTGTTGTGCTCCTGGAATACACATACCCTTTTCTCTGCTCCTACAATTAATGTACAGTTCATATTAGCTCCCTATAAAGCATGATAAGGAACGGTGAATCCAGCTTTTGTAAATGAGGGAGCCCACCAAACCTACTTCTGCATAAATGGAGAACTGCCTTGAGACTGTCTCCTGTAAAGGAAGATGTATTACACGGAATTCAGGGGCTTCCACACACTTAAAATCAAATTGAATCTTTGCCTTTCATAAGTGGAAAAGCATAGACAGATTTCCAATTCAGGAAGATCTACCATGCAGCATCTACAATACCTCTGTGTTGAACCTGCCCTTGTCTTTCCAGTCGTACTGTTGAGCTGAATTGCATGCATCCCTGTGTTAGCTGGTGAATCATATGGTGTCCAAGCCTCATATATATGAAGGCCATGCTGAATCATCTCCACATACATGGAGAGACGTTCTGTCAATTTGCTCTAAAAGCAAATGAACCTTATTTAGTCCAACATACTACCCACTTTAATGAAGGTTGAGATATTGATCTCTCTGGTAAATCAAGGTGAGATCTATAGGTCCCTCCCAATAAATGATGGCGGATGTATTGATTCTCTTCTTCCCACTCCCCATAAGTGAAAGCAAGACATATTAATTCCTCCCCTTTAAATGAAACCAAGCTCTATTAAGGCCACCCCCATAAATAAAGGGTGGGCCATACTGACTTAGACCTTAACCACATAAATGGAGGTGAAAAGTATTGATTCCACCTTCTGTAATTGAAGGAGCATTGTATTACGGTGCTCCTTCCAACATAAATGACAGAAAAGCATATTGATTCCATCATTCCTGAGTGAAAGGTGAGTTTTGTTGAATATCCCCAAAATGAGGAAGGAAAGCCATACAGAACTTAGCACCTTATTCAGAAATTTATTTTGATCTGTTATTTACACATTAAGGTTTTTACTGTATTTGGGTGGCAGAGGTGTGTTACTGCTGAAAAGCTCTGGGCACAAAATGAAGTGATAAGGAATCACAGTTTCAGTGAAGGGGTGTGATGCCTAAGTAGAAGGCTTCCTGAGTCCCAGTCCTTGTGCTCTTGTAGACCACCTGCATTTAGGCAAATTGCCTGGCTTTTATGTGTCTTGTCTGTCTAGTAAGGATGATGATCCTCTTCTGATATTAGATGGTAGAATAAATTTGTTCATGACTGTCTACAATGTTCTGTTGGTTAATGGGCCCAAGTAAGTTCTGGAGGCAACAGTGGAAGTGGATGAAACATTATAGGGCAAAATTGTTTAAAAATAAGATGTACTGTATATGCCCTCTGCCTTAAGTGGAGCTAGGTCTGTACACTGCAGATAAATAATTAGCAGCAGCTGCCTGGAGCATGTGGTAATTTTTGCTTTTTAATTATTCCTGCTCCTTCCTACCCCTTTCTACTAACAGCACTGGTTTTAAAGGGCTTTTGCTGATGGGAAAGATACCAAAGTTACCTCACCTCAAAGCCATGCACTAATTCAGGAATTCAGTCTTTTGGACTGGGACTGTGCCCATCTGGAAAGCAAAACATTCAGATTCAACTGCACCCCTCCAGGAGATCATGTTCAGCCCAACGGCACAACAAAGCCCAGGACAGTGCAGGGACAGCTGCTGATGGTGTAAAAGAGAGGTGCCAACTCTTTGCTTCCCCAAGGAAATACACTCATTTTCCCCACAGTACTCCATTGCACAGCTGTTGTAATTTGTTACCTGTTATGAACATCATAATCCTTAGGGAAGCTACAGAAGACAAGTGAAGAGGACAGAACCAGCAGAGCCTTGCAGAGAGGCCTGTCTATGTCTTTCTTCACGATTTGTCCTAACAGTTGCAATGAGATAGAAAAAAAAGAAAAACAAAGAAAAAGACAAACAACAAAGTGAATGCAGGCACACATAGCTGCCAAGAGGAAGTTAAAAACAAAGCCCTTAAACATGCCACACAAGAAATAGTACCATTGTCACCTTTTTGCTCAATGTCACAGAAGAGAAACACAGCTCTGGTACTATGTCTTATGATGAGCAGGCAAAGTTATGGTGCCTTGTGGTTTGTTGCCATGCATCTGCATGGAACCCCCCCACATGATTTATGGGGGACTACACATGCAGAGAGGGGGATATGAGTTGGGCATTGGCCATATCCAAGATACAATCATGAGTAATGCAAACTTTGATCTAGTCTTTAGGATGAATTACTGAGGTATATTTTACCATTTGTTTCTTAACACATAATAATTTATCTTAAGATCTTACAGAAAGCAAAATGTGATAGCTTTTACATGAATTAGCTGTTCCCGGAATATCTTGTGTTCTTCCCATGTGGGTATTTCCAAGCACAGTGCTTTGCACAGAACAGACTTTGAAAATGCCAGTCAAGTACCAGCCTCCCCCTAAGCCCATGAATGGGAAAGCCCAATTTCTTTGCAATTCTCTCATATCGCCAGCTGTCTAAATCCCTCTCTGAGAGGATTGAAATTGGATTTTGTGCTGATTTTATACAGTTGTCTTATGTCTTCCCCATGTGTGGTGAAAGAGATTTGTTCCATACAGCATTGGGGATGCAAATATCATTCCTGTTTCAATGCATCGTTTGAAAGGAGGACCAGACAGTTGCCATGGCAACTGCACATCTGAGCCAGCTGTAGTAGCTATGGAAACAGGAACGATGGGAGCGAGAAAAAATAGTCCCAGAGGACAAACTGTTTTAAAATACACACAAAAATTCCCTTAAACTAAAATAAAATCTTGCTGTGAAATTCTAGGACCTCAGAAAGAAGTGGCAAACCAGAGGATAAGACAAACACCCTTTCATAATCTCAATGCCTTTTTTTAATTATTTTTTGAGAGACAAGGGAGAAGTCATTGGAAGTGATCCAGTGATTGCTAGAAAGGAGGTGAAAGTAAATTCCACCATACCTTTGGCCTGATCTGCTGACCCTGTGGGAATGCGAATGCTCTCCATTGGTAACTGCACCACAGAGCCACAAATCAGTACTCCAGTCAGGCATCCCTCTTGTTCACAGCAGGCTCTCCTTCTATAAAACTAACCATGTTTCATACAAGTATTTTCAAATAATGAGATCGTATCTTTGGAGAATCTCTAGTCCCTGCAAGAGGCATGGTTTTTATGATTAAATAGGGGGCAAGATGCACTGTTTGAGATGTCCAAAGCTTAAGTCTGGGATCCTCAAGCAATGGCTGAATGCCTGACAGCACTGCAGCTTGCTCTCTGGCCTTCAGGGATGGGCCAATCTGTTTGATAAGTACTAAAGAGAGGACTCCACAACATCCTACATCTCACCAGAGTGTTTAGTTAATGTTTCTATGTAATTCTTTATTAGCTTTAATGTTACGTTTAATCGGAGACAATGATTAAAATGAGAAATTAATGATGCTGTAGAAGAGAATAAGGCAAACAGCTTCAGAATCCACAGAGATGTGTGGATTTGGGGTCTCCTGAGAATGTAATAGGGCAGACACAAGGGCTGACACTGGGACTGCGGGAAGAGAAGAGAGCAGATGGAGAGAGAAGATGACGGGAATAGATGGAATAGTAGGGAAAAGTGAGGCAGGAGAGCCTCAAACTGGGAAATGATAGGAGTGATGGAGAATGCTGAAGCCACATGTGTGTGGTAGAATGAAATGCAGTGAAAGGTGAGTAGGACAGCAGGTGAAGTCTGAGGCAGAGGGCAAGGATGGAAGCAGGCAGAGATGAGAGGACAGAGTGGAGCTGGATGGCAGACCACAGGATATGAGGGTGAGTAAGCTGAAAGCTATGCAGTTGGCACAGCAGTACAGAACAGGACAGGAAGCAAGATAAAGCCTGGCTCAGTAAGTACAGGGGCAAGGAAAGGTGAAGAGAAGCAGGAGATGTGGAGGCCAGATAGGGCACAAAATTGTTTGCCGTATAACAAATTTTCTGTTGCTTTTTGTAATATTGCTGTAGTTCAGCAGATTTTCCTGGCTTTTCTACAATCACTGCATGTGTAAATACTTTTGTTAGCTGGTTCACTCAACACACTGTGGTGAAGACTGCTTAATCCAATGTAGTGTTGTACTTAAATTTTTCCAGTATTTTTTTCTTTGCTCTATATCAACAGCTAATGTTATAAAATTTTTCAAGGTGCAAACTTTGATTATTTTCTTACCAAAAGCAGATTTAGAAAAGCAGTTTATTATCTCAGGTGCCTTTGAATTGTCATTGCAATTTCTGCCTTTTCATTTTCTGATCACAGTTTCTGCCCTTTCGTTTCAGTCTCAGTATTCTCTTTCTGTCTATAATAAAAAGGAGTCAGATGCCACGGTCTGCACACACCTGTAATTTGTTGAAGCCAAGGAAATCTGCATGCATGAAACTAACAGGACTAGAGGACTTGGATACAGATTTCTGTTTAAAGGAATAATAAACTGCTCACATTTACTGAGAAGAAGAAAGAAAAAAGTCTTTATTCAAAATGTAAATATCTTCCTGCTGAGGAGCAAACCCAAAAGTCAGCCTTCAGGATATAAATATTTATGCCTTTTGCATAAACAGCAGATGTAACATTTCCAATTAACTGTCGATCTTTCCATTTCTCTGGCTGCTGCTGCTTTCTCTCACAGTATCAGAATGAGCAGTTTGCTTGATTTGCCTGAGCTCAAATCTGTCACAAATTTCCCTAGTCAGTAAGATAAAATTGTTCCTGAAAATGTTTATTTATCAGAGCCTAACAATTCCCCTGTATTTCTTATCCCTTGTAGTCAGTTTAAGATTAATTCTATCCTGCTGAAAAATGTGAGATTCACAGCCCAGATAAGAGGACAACAGAGAAGGAGCAGAAGCAGACAGAGGTGAGAGCATGCACTCAGTCATTGCAGCACACTTCAGCCTAGTCCTAGAAGAAGTCCTCATGACATGAGAGATCTCTGACCCATTTGGCCCCTGGCCTTTCTACCAAGACTGCCAGCATGGGTCCGGGTAGCACTGAGTATAAGAGGTTTTATGATGTAGTCACCTGCGCATAGGAACTGCCTCCATCACTTCTTCAGAGTCAGCTTTCTCAGGTGTCTAACATTCAATTCTACTAATGGCAGCCTCCTACTTCCACAACTTCTTTCTCTCTGGGAGAAGGTGTGCAAGCAAGAAAATGAACCCTACTAGTGCTGATAAACATCAGTTTTCATTGGCATCATGCCTACAAAACAGAAGATTTTGCTGGAACACTGGAAGGAGGGTAAGAGCAAATATCAACAGCAGAGAAGCTGTAGTAGATAAAAAACAAGCCAGAAAACAGGTGCAAGGGGAAAGAAAAGCCCTTGTCTGGAGATATGTCAGAAAGAGGGGGATCCTTCTGTTCCTTTCTGCTGAGAATGCTTTTGTGGGTTTTCCTGTGTGCCGACCTGTCCCACAACACCACAAAGTTTAGCTCAGCATATCTTGATTTCCTGGGAAACCAAAAATCAACTAGTTGAGCATTACTTCAAATCAAGAGCTGCTGTTCAGCTGATGCAGCTTTCACTGGGGGCTTAGGTGAAGAGCTCTTCGCCCTCCTGCTTATAGGGAAAGCACTGGCCTGGGAGCCACACAGCCAGCCTGGGACTGGGCTTTGTGCTGCTGGTAGGGGTTAGTATAGAGGTAAGTCAGCCTTGCCCTTTGCCTTCCTCAGGAGCTGCATGCCGATGGCTGGCAGCTGTGGTAGGTGCTGTTGCTATGGGAACTGGCTCTGCTTTAAAACCATCCATGTGGCAGTGCAGGGATGGAGGCACCTGCAATCCTGACTGTTTAGGGCTGCACTCTCCTCACACACCTCCATTACCTGCTGCCTGCTTTTCTCCGGGGTTCCAGCACTTAGAGCTGCATTTTTGCCCTCTCCTCAGGCTCCTCTCTCTGCCACATCCTCCCTTGTTCTGGATTCTCACTGGTGTGAACACTGGATTCTTGTATAGTATGAGAAATCATCAAATGCTAACCCCTTAAAAGTTGGTCCAAATTAATATGTAACTGAAAGTTTAATTGCTTAATAAGCACAATTTTCACTTTGTTCTGTGCTGTGCCCAAAAGGCATACGTAGTACTACTTCTCTATATTCACGTACAGTCTTTACTCATCGGCACTATAAACCCCTCAAAAATCATCAAAGTTTGCTTCAGGTGAGCTAACTAAAGTGCATTTTGATTACAGTTAGAAGCTAACTTTGCTTGGCTCACACTGCAAATCCTTGCATGTGTAGGATTCTATCAGCAGTGGAGCAGGTGCAGTGATGTAGCTGAAGTTACTACCAGCTGCATGCTGCCTTCCTCTTCTTCATATCAACCTCTCTGTTTGGTCAGTTACATCTAAAAGAACCTGAGGCAGCATCAGCAAAATGGCCAGGCTTTGCTCTCCCACCAGGAGTCAGGAGTCTGAACTCCAACCAGAAGTCAGGGTAGCACCAGTGTTGACTGACTCCTCTGTCATGCCCTGTCCTTGCTGGGACTCACGCCATTCGTCCTGCCTGGGGAGCTTCATGGGCATGAGGTGGCCCTACCAGCTTTCTTAAAACAGATCAGTGTGGCTTAACAATTTAGAATGGAGCAATCTCGAAAGGAGACTGAAAGTCAGTTTCTTAAACCACAACCATTTTTTTTGCCCCCTTGACTGTGGCTGACTGGTATTTCTCTTGAGTTTTCACTGCTGGCTGAAGTCTCTGGTTTAATGGCATCCATTAATCATACAACAATGCATCTCTGCAGCACCAGAGCTCAGAATTCAAGTTAGAGTACTGATGAGCGTTGGCCCGGCTTCTCAGGTTGAGAGTGCTCTAAGGTCAAGTCAGACACTTCAGGCTCTGTTCGCATTTTGGGTGTAATGTAGGATACCCAGGATGTAGACAGTTGCTTATTCAGGCACAGGAACAGACTTTCAGCTGAGCATGCTGAGTGCTCCAGGTCACAAGTTACTCTTGGGGCTGAGGTAAATGGAATTAAGCCACTGTCACATTTTGTGGATTTGAAGGAAATCTGAGAGCTGCAATGACTCTTGCAAGAATTGTCCCTATCTGCATCAGCAGGTCCTTACAAAGCCTTGGGTCTCAGTCTCTCACGCCCACTGGCTGCTCTTGTAAAAGCAGATGAACCTTCTATGCACTCTGTCCTCTGTGTTTTCCCTAGAACATCTTGTCAGATTTTCAGCAAGGCATCCAGTTTTTCAGTGCTAAATGATCCAAAGTCAGCACTGTCTTCTCTCAAATGCCTTGTGGATGACCTGCAGGTACAGTCAGAAGCAACTTCCCAGACAATCCTCCCCCTCCTAGCTGGACACAAAAGCCATTGCAGAGCCTGTGGTGAGAGTTTGCAGAAATTAACTAAAAATGGCCTTCAAGGGATTATTTAATCACCTTTCCCTAGCTATTCTGTTGCCAAGATGGTATTCAAAGGAAAATGTCAAGGCCTGATCACAGCCCACAGACCACCAGTCAGACAACTCCATGCTAGACAGTCCTGGATTTGCTGTATGATCCTTATTTCAAGGCCTCAGGTAAGCATTATTATGTGCACCACAGAATGGCTGCATTGATACCTTTCATCTAGTGCCCATGGCAGTTGTTTTTCTCATGTTTTTAGGATACAAGACCCTTTGTGTTACCATAATCTTGTGCCTTGCCTGTCTTCAGGTCCCCTGATAGAGCTGTGAAAGTACACTAGTGCAGAAGCAAGTGAGACACATCCCTTTACAGCTCCCATGTAGCCTCAGAGAGACCTTTAAGGAAGGTCCGTTTTGAGAAAGACATATACTGTTTGTGTGTTACATCATTCCCCTTGCACATATTCTCACAGAGCATTTGGACTAACTCATTCTTCCCAGATTTTAAACTACATTTCAGTACCCAGGCCCTTGAATTGGCACATTAAACAGCAAGCCTCAGTGAGCCGATTCTCTGGAGTCCTACTGCTGCATTAGGGATCCGTCCTGTCTTTCCCATGTCTTCCATGTTCCCTGTTAACTTCTGCAGTCTGTGTCAGGCATAATGACTCAGCAAACAGATAGGCTTCTTGTTGGCAGGTGGTACAGGCATTTGCAATGTTGAATTTTGTATGTCCTTTTATTTATCTTGCCCAAGTGCAAATTTGACTACAGGCTGTTCCATTGTCACTATACTATTTTGTCCAACCTTCCGGATTCCTTCAGGAGAGGAGACAGCCTGCAGGTGCTGCAAATGCTTTTTGTTCCTTTATGACTAGAAGAAACTACTCTATTCCTCTAAGGCTTTTAGTCTGACTTGATTCTGGCTCACCCACCTGCCTGCTTTCTCTGGAGAACTGGCAGGTGAATATTTTCAGTAATTTACTTTAGAGCTGTTCTATCTCATCCTGCTATTTATTTCTGCCATAAATTGTGCCCAGAGGTTAGGATGCTCTTATTTTCCCAATCACAAAGGAACCAAAGGAAAATATTCTGCAGGGCACAGAGGCATCTTTGGGTGGTTTGTAAATATTTCCAGAGGCAGATATACTGTGGAGTGAAAAGAGCTGTAGTTCCTACCTGTTAGCATTGCCTGAATTAACCTGCATCTTCTAGGTTATGCAACAGGGAGCAGTTGTGCTCACACAGCCCCCTCTTCCTACTGTGATTTACATCCAGTGTCTGCGAGATACACCTGCTAGCACTTCAAAGCATAGAAAAGAAATAATAAAAAAAGGCCTTAAGAGATTATAGCTTACTCCTCATGCAGTGGTTTGACTCATTAAAATCACTGGAGCAATTTTCAGTGACTTCTCTGGGATTTGGATCAGACCCTAAAAGCACAAGCCCTGAGAGCTGGACTGCAGCCAACTAACTTAAGAGAAGAAGAATTCCAAGCAAATGAGTTTTCATTTTTAATTCAGAAGCTAAATAAAATTGAGCATCAGTGCATTTACATGGGCTAGCTCCAAGAAAAATCCAGGGAACTGAAAGAAGTGATATTTCTTGTGTGCTTGCCTCTTCTTAGCCATACCCTAAGGGGCTGGTTGCTCCACAAAGCAATATCAATTATCCAGTAATGGACACTACTGCTTTTATTATTACTGTATGCCTAAATGCTCATTGTAGACCAGGACTCCAGCAAGCTGGACAATAGACAAGTATAGAGCAAACAGATGGTCCTTGCATTCCAGAGCATCTCAGAGTCTAGATTTACCATTTTATGCTCAGTTTGCTGATGGGTGTTGATGGGTGTTGCATCACACAAAGTGGCATTGTCTTTTCCCTGTTGAAGTCAATTAGGTTCTTCATGCCCTAGGGAGGTGATAGGGAGATTTGCACTGCTTACTTTGATAAAAGATATAAAACATTAAGACCTGATTTTACCACTCAAATTCCCCTATGTTTTGTTGGAAATTGCCTTGCAGAAGCTTATTCAGCATGAGGGTGAATTTAGTTGTATCATACAGGCTTGTTTACAAAATGCAGTACTGCCTGCCTCAAGGTCAAACAGGTACCATGTGCCAGGGCTTCCTGCCCAGGTCCAGGTAGAAATGGAGGATTAGCCTACGGTATCTCGGTACTTCATGAGTATGTACTTGGAAATATCTCTTTTTCTGCATCTTCATATTCATCTCCCTCCCCACCCCCAGCATGCCCTGATAACTTGCCCTTTCCTTTGCTACCTCTCTTTGTTTTTTGTCTTTTCTACTCACCCTCTGCAGATAATTCCTGTGGAGAATGGCAAACTTACATGAATAATAGTTGTAAAATCTCTCTTATAATGCACTTGGTTTGTGAGGTGCAAAAATAAACCTACTTATTTAATTTTTTGAGGGGCTATTGTGCTCCCTGTGTTCATATGAACCATAATTATGTTCCTCCAGACCCAGCCAGAGAAGGAAGCCCTAGAAATCCCATAAGAAAAGGTTGTCCTTGTTTCCAGCTTTCCCTGTCAAAACCTTTGCCAGTGTAAGATAAAAACCCCAGTATGAGCAAAGAAAGGAGAAAGCAGAGGAGAAGGAAAGCAACTCAGAAAGCTGGGGGTAGTTCTGGCTCTGCTCCAGCAGCTAGTGCTCATCTTTGACAGGTACAGGGAGAAATCAGACTGAAGAGGGATCTCAAGCAAGCAAACAAACAAATCAACTAAATGAACAAGCTGGGTAATAAAGTAGAGCTGAGAATCAGTAGCTAACGAACACATCTCTGTCACCGCACGGCTTTCTCCTGGGTAGAAGGGGAGTCAATTACCCACCTTCCAACAAGCTATTGATCAAGCTGCTGCCATGTATCGAATCGGAGACCTGGCCACCCTGTGTGTGGCACTTTGATTTTCTCTCCCTCTGTAGTACCACGTGGATGGAAGCCAGATGAGCCAGCACAGGACTATCGATCAATCCGCCTCCCTTCTCCTCCTCCTCCTCTTCTTCACCCCCAGTCGCCATGGCAACCACGGCTGCTGCAGCAGCAGCAGCAGCAGCACTGTTTACCTCGCCTATTTATTTTCCTTTTCAATATCTTTCCCTTCCCCCCACCGCTCTCACCTTGGCATGATATTGGCAAAGCACTCAGCAGTTGTAAAAGGGATGAATTTTTATGACTCTGAGGAGGACAATGCAGTTCTCGGCTCTACTTTATCACCCAGTTTGTTCATTTAGTTGATTTGTTTCTGAGGAATCATTGCCTATAAAAAACAGAGATCTCAGTCACCAACTAGGTCATGCTCCAGAGATGTCATTCCAAAAATACAGGTCTTGTTCATATGTTTTAAGTCTGCCTGTACTAAACCCCACATTTTCTTCTTATATATTGCCCTAGAGTGTCAACAGAGAACTTATTCCAGGTATGCCATCATGTACCAGCTGTTAATCTCACACAACTCCTGGAACAGTATAACAGAAACATCAGGTGCACCAGGATTTTTTTCAGGTCTTCAGCCACCTTTGTAACTTCTGTTGAGGGCACTGTGTCCTATGGGGGACCAGCTGCTGTGGAAGGAGCAGTAACCAGAGTCACATCCCAGTGGAAGGCCGTTGCAGTATGTTCACCCTGGCTTCCAGCTGCATACACTGAGCAGTTCAGTTTATGGCTCTGCCCAATTTAACAGCACTTTCCATCATCCTTGCAATCTTCCCAAGTGACCGTGCAGTCTTGTCCCATCTCTTTTCTCATACTCTTCCCACTGCCTGAAACTGCCTTCCCGTTCCTAGGCAGGATGATTGTCATGCTACAAAGACTAAACAGTAGATAAATGAACAATGTTTAAGGAGTAGCTCATTTCCCCCCTCCTGTGCTGAATCACCCATTTGCAGATTCTCAATGCGGGATTCTCTGCTGAAATCTAAGACAAAGAGGCTTTGTGCAGGGGTATGAAATATAAGATATACAAATAAAAGATATCTCTTAAAATATAATGCAGGTGTCCATCTTGTCTCAAAGGTCTCCCTGGCTTCCTTTTAATTGAAATTCTTCACCCAAGTCTCACATTCCTGATTCTTTCCACAGTAAGGCTATCAAACCCTTCCAGGAGATTCCCAGTTTTCCTTATAATTCAGTATGATTGATACAGGATGTAAGAAAATCACTTCATGTTATTAAGTACAGATTATCCCTCCCTGAAGCAAGGAGTTACAGGATAAACTATGGAATTTGCTACTGCATGACATTAGGAGAGCAAATATGGTATTTTGAAGAGGAAAGAGACATATGTAAGAAACAGGCACTGGCAATTTGGTGCAATAAAGTTTCAACCTCTAATGGTGGGAGGCACAGGAGGACTGGGGTCAGTGAGGAGTCCTGCTTCATCCTTCTGTTTTGCCTAGCATAGTGCCATGGTGGGAGTATTACAGATCCATCATCCCTTCCTCTCAATAGTTTTGCTAGTCTCACTCTGTCAGATATGTTAACCAAGCCCAACCAGCCAGGAGGGTCTCTTTATATACCAGGAGCTCAGATCCAAGATTGGCTGGGGGATGGGTTAATTAAGAACAAGTAAGCCTTGGACAGACTCTGGAAAATGAGAGTGGGGTTGGGTGCCCAACCACCACTGCACGTGAGGCCCTGGCCTTGCTGGGGGACAACTGATTCACAGCACCATGAGAAAGAGGTGCATGTTTGACTGGCTGGAGCAGTGGTCTGATGTGACATGGCAGGAGGTATGATACTAATGCAAATTGTTATTAGTTATTAAGTAATTAAATTGCTGTTATGCCTATAAGGCACTTAACACTTCCCAGGCACAGAAGAGAGCCCAGACCCTGCCCTGAGGAGCGGAAGATCTAAAAAGGCAAGCACAGACCAATGGTGAAAGGAAAACAATTAACAGAGAAGGGGTGTAATGAGAAGCAGCACATGATTTTGCAGTTACAGTTTAAGTCTGGTTTTGCAAAGAAGGAAGGTTTATGCGATCACAAGGTCTTTGGCAGGGGGAATGTGTCTGTTGCGTCATAGGTCTGTCAGGTGCATGTATAATTTTTGATACACTGGTCACCTAAAAGCAAATTCAATGGCTGAGTTGCCTCAGATATACTTAGTTTCATTAAAATAAAAAGCCAAGAGAATACCCTTTTCCTCAGCTCAGAAGAAAGTAGCAATAGCAGTTCTTATTTTCTCAGACTTCAGAAAATTCACACAGGCTGTAGCTCCTAAAAACACACAGTTAGAAGAAAGGGCTTTAACTGGTGCTTAGAATCAATACAGTGCAAAACTGTAGGAAATCAGATGGCTTTAGTTGCAGAAAGCTGACCTGAGTAGAGATGCTGCTGCAAAAGGTGGAGCAAAGAGGTATTAGAGAGACGGCATGAGAGTGTGAGGAGACTGGCATGGCTAGCGAAAGCTCACATTATTTGTGGAGCAGACAGGAAGAAGCATACGGGAAAAGATAGATGTGCAGTCTTCCACAGGTTACTTTCACTGTAACAAGTTCCTTAAACTCAGTTAAGTAGGAAGCAGTGGATAAATTCAAGCCAGGGATGAGACGGTGTGCTGCAGAGATGACCTTTGTAGCTCCATTTGCTGTGTACTGCAGGGAGGAGAGATGCACATCAGATCTGGGATGTGAATGCTATAGTAATAAATATGAGAGATGCAGAGCCCTTGATATGATGGCTGTAGGAGAAAGATCTTGTGAATACTGGGATGGATCGAGTAAGAGAGTGATGAATTGCAACACCTAAGTCACACAGGGGCTGGCTGTGAATTCTACTAGAAGAAGAGCAGTGAACAGCAAGTGTAAAGGAAGATGGGGATTTAATTTTTTATCCAGCCTTTTAATTAATGGCAAGATTTGCAAGAGGGAGCATGCATTCACGAAACCAAATGACAGTCTGACCCAGCCAAATTCCTGTATTCCACAAAGCCTTAGCGTTTCAGTAAGCACACATTGCTGTGTTGTTTCATCAGACACGCCGCTCTGGTGTATCATATGATATGGCAGTCGCTCAGGCAGGCGGGGAGCGGCGCAGCCTGTAATTTCCTGGTCATATGTAACTGGGTGGGGTAGCGCCTGATCCTCGGGGTGAGTAATGCTGGAATCGCACCATGAGGCACCCTGCTCTTCGCTGTTCGAGGCATTTCAGGCGTTGCTATTCAGGCAGACATTCCCCAGGGCATCCCAATGCTCTTACGCTCTGCTACACTTACAACACCCTCCTGTAACCTGCTTCGCTGCGCACCCGATGACTTTCCCCCACTGCCAGCGCTCCGCCGGGGTTGGCCGCCCGCAGTGGGGCGCGGCCGCCCCGCGTCCCCCCGGCCAGGGCAGCACGGCCCTCGGGGCAGCCCCAGCCGGGCAGGGGCCGTGCTGCGGCTCTATTTTGGGAGTGCCCGGGGCTGTTGAGCGGCAGGGGGGCAGCCTGTCCCGGCAGCTCTGCTGGCGTGCGCGGGNTCCCTTTTCCTGCCCCGAGACATTTTCCTACGTGTATTTTCCTCCTGCCGAGCTGATTTACGAGCTGGGCTCGGCGAGGGCCGGGGCTGCCGGCCGCGGCGGGGGGAGCGGGGCTCCCGCTGGGCTCCCCGGCCGGGGAAGCGCTCGTCTCCCCGCCCGACATGAGCTGTAATTTCCGGCAGACATTTGAGGTCCCCGACATCTGCATCAAGGCGCGGCAGCTCCCAGCAGCCCCCATCGCCGGGAGCCCCTCCTGCCTCCTCCCCAGCCATTTGTGCTTTACTCATTTCCTGCTCCCAGTAATGGGGCTGGCGATGCCGGGGTGGCGGCGGTGCTGCTGAGAAGGCAGATTGTTACACACACACACACACGTACACATGGCTGTTTTTGTTTCAGGATGAATTTTTAGTGCTCGCGAAAGGGAGGGACTAAGCGGAGTTTGCTGGAGCCTGGCACAGGACCAGCAAGCTTCCCGGCAGCGCTCTGCCCAAAGAATGCAGACATGCAGCCCCCCAGGCCGGCTCCTGCGGCCCCCCCGCGCTCTGCAGGCGCACCCTGCGCCCCCTGCGCCCCCTGCGCCCGCACCGCCCAGCCCTTCGCCGCCCCCGCACAGGGCTCCTCCCGCCCCGCAGACACGCTGCCGTCCTGACCCGCGACTCCTTAATCCCGGCCTCTCTTCTGGGTCGTCTGTGGAATTACTGCGGGAGGGTGGAGAGAGTCTGTGATACAAACATATCCTCGGAGTCGAAAACAACTCGAGGCCAAACATATTCATTGCAGTAGTGACTTAAACTAGGTGAAATGTCGACAGAGTTACTCAACATCACAGTCCCAAACTCTCGGTACAGGAAATAAACAGACCTTCTAGTGATGTTTTGAGCCCAGCCCCAATCCACCGATGTCTCATTCCCCGAGGGACTGCAGGGATGCGGGTCTCCCGGCATGTGACCACCTTCCCCTGCACATCCGCTACAGATGAACTCTGCCATTTGTCTCCTGTTACAGTGTACTAACAGGATTCGGCGGGGTTTGTTCAGTTTGGTGCTGTTGTTTGGAAGGTGCGGTTTTTTTGTTTTGTTGGGTTTTATTTTTTTTGGGTGGTTTTGGTTTTTGTTTTTTGCATTTGTCATTAAAGGAAAAAGAGAACAAAAAACTTTTTTTGGCCGCAGCTATCAGCTCATTTTTTGTTGCTTTCGAATGCCAAGGCCAGCAGGATCCAGGAATTCATCTACTGGTGCCAGCAAGAAAGCACTGACCCAAACAAGGGAGCCAGAACTTGGACTGCAGTCTTTGCCAGGGATCAGCAAGAGGCCAGAGAGACCATGCTGCTGAGTCATCACCGCTCCAGCTGCTACAAGCCTTTTCTGGGGACGCGGCTGTTGCTAAGATTCCTGGGAGCTGACTGATTGCTCCTTCTATAGTCATGTAACACACACACATACACGTCAAAGGAGCAAGGAACAGCAGCTGGGGCCAGCTCAGAGCGAGAACACAGCCTGGTGGCCGTGAGCAGCCAGGCTCGGTGGCTGTGCAGAGCTCCTGCGCTCAGGGCAGGCCTGAGCTACCTCTCTCCCAGGGAGCTCCTCCTGGCTCCCACTCATGCAGGCATTTCAAAAATCAAACAGTCCAGCCAGTGGTTCTGGAAACAAACGAAACAAAGTTTTCTTTCTGTTTGTACTTGCACCTTTCACCATGTTTTCCCCCTACATTTAGAGGTAGGAACATGCTTAAAATCTATGCAGTGCATTCCTTGCAGGGTCAGTGTTGGGTCATTCCCCTCATACAGTAAATAAATATGTTCTTTTCAGCAGGCAAGCAAAGTGAGCACTTTCGGAGGCCCAGAACTGAAATTGATGACATTTCTTATTAAGCCCTGTCAGGTTTCAGAGTATTCTGCAGTTCTCTGCACAGGAAGGGAATGCTTCTTTGTTTGCATCCTGCATTTTCCTTCTCTCAATTTAATATTTTTAGTCTTTTATTCTGCCTTTTATCTGCCTGAGTTACTTGCCTCCCTCAGATGCTGCAGTTACCCTTGTTTCCTGCTCCACATTTGACACTTGACAAACTAGATGCACTCAGGCTTTCAAATCTTTCCACTCACATCTAGGTTGTTAGAGCCTAAGGGTATGGGACCTGTCTTCTCTTTCTGACATTAGAAACATCACTGATTTCAAAGGAATAACTAATCACACTAACATTTAATAGTAAAACTAATGATTCCAGAGCCCAGTCTCCCTGCTTCTCTTTATTGAGGGTTTGTTTAGGTGCCAAACTCAGAATTACAAATTGCCAAATGAGGTTACAGAGAACTTGAGTTTTGTGGTCACTTTTTTCCCTCACCTCAGAGTAGTACCTCAGAGTCCTACCAGTGGTCCAATATCACTGTATACCATAATACCAAAAAAAGGCTCTCTGCCCCAAAGTGTTCACTGTCTAATAATAAAAAGAGACAAGCAATGAGCAGAGATAGGGGAGGCCCAGCAGGCGATTAATTGGTTTTGGCCAGCATGGGGGGAGGTGATTTTCACAAACAAACCGACAGAATTTTAGGGCAGATTCAGGTCAGGCAGGGGGAATTTTCTGAGATCGTTGAAAGGACAGTTTTCAAGTTGGTCGCTCCTCTTTGCAGGAGAAAATAGGCACCTGTGCTATTTCCAAGGAGGAGCTTTAACTATTGCATAAGGTCAGTAGCGCATTGAAATTCACTTCTGGCCAAATCAACATAGAAGTAGTCTCTCAGCGGATGAAATATGTCTATATAGACAAATGTAGGTGTAGACAAATGCAGACATGGGTAAACTTATCTGTTAAATGTTTTGAGGAAGCTGGTAAGAAATTGTATACATAACCAATATAGGAACAAGGAAGGTCTAAATTGCTCAAAGTGCACATGGGCAATCTCCATCACACCAAATGTAAGCAAAGGCTAAAGGACACTGCAAAAATGCTAGGAAAAAAAGTTCTTAGGGACTAGAAGAAGCCACTCTGTACTGACTATAAAGGGACAGTTTAAATGGGCTCAGATCCAATTTTTCAAACTTTAATTTATACAATGTTTTAGGTATTGTAAAAAACAGGGGAAAAAAGCAGTACACACACACACAAAGTTTCTAATTACTTGCATTTGGAGACTTGGAAGCTGTACTTGACTTGTGCTAAGGCACTATAGTGTGCTGACAGTGTACATGGAGGGGTGGTGAAAGATGTGTATGGTGAGGTTCATCCCTCCACTCCATGCAGGTAAAGGCATGCTGTGCTTAAAAATTTCTGCAGTTACAACACCTTAAATATGTCTTTTTGTTAATCAGGAATGGTTTTATACCCCTAAAGTGACTTGCACTTCATAGTGCAGGGGAGCTTTGTTGGGTATTGCTTGCAGAAGCTCACCATCAACAAGACAAGATAGATGCTGCACAACATCCCCCATTTCCCAACTTAGTGCCTTTTGGTATCATGGGACTCCTTAGATCTGTTGTATTTGAGACACGTCTCCTGTGGCTGGGATGAATGGAAGGATGCCTGAGAGCAGCTTAGGCTGCAGATGACAGGAAATCTTAACACTGACTTTGAAGAAGAGGTCAAACTCTGCTCCATTCTGAGCCACGCTCTTTGTTGTTCAGCCAAACCTACCACAACCATCTCTGGAGCAATCAGATCTTCCAAGCTACTAATTGATGTTGAACCTCCCATAGTCAAACAAGACAGTGGAGTAGCCCATGAGGAGTTGCTCCTGTGCTCCTATTTGTCACTGGAGTCTTGGACAGTCCTCAGCAGAGATTCAGGTTTGGTAGTGGTATGGAGGGTGCTGGCAGCTCTGCATTCATTCTCCTGGGCCTGCCTGCAGTGCTAGCTACAGCTGGCTTCGGCAAAACTTTCTTACTCCAGACGCTAGTGTTACTTAGAGAGCCTTTGAAATGGATCTTTCTGTTTGTAAGAATGTTTGTTCTTATGAGATGGACTGGGATAGCTGCTTCCTCTGCCTGCAGAGAAATCATGTGAAGAGCCCCAGAAGGCCTCGGCCTTCCCTCAATACTTTCTATATCAATTCTAGGTATTCATATTTATTTTCATGACTGCCAGTGAAACTATCCAAGAATATATTAGAAAAGCCTCTTTCTTTGCATGTTGATAACACTTTTCTTCTGAAACTGAGGATAATGAAAGACAAGGCATTCTGTAAACAGGGTCACAGCTTTAAAGATCACTCTGCTTGAAGATACAAATGTCCTTTCTCTGGCTTTGCTGAAGACAGATCTGAAAACAGCAGAGAAAAGACAAGGAGTTGAAAGAAAAAAAGAGATGAAAGCATGAGTGAAAAGAGCTAAAAGAGTGAGAGAGAGTGAGGAAAGAAACAGCTTGAAAAGTACAATTAAATCAGTTATAATGAAGAAAAAAGTTTTACCTTTCCTGAGGCGTGGGAAAAAAAATCAGCCCAGTGGGGTGCCATGCATTGTTCTGCTCTCAGATACTCTAGAGGGAAAGTTTATGAGCATATGGAGGAAGGAATTCCATGCAGTACAAACAGAAATGCTCATATAGGTGATGTCCCTGCTCATACAGCTTAGGCCAGTCTAGCTCTGTGCAGACTTTCAATCCAATATATAAACAAATAAAGTCCTGTGCCAGAGGGTTCACAGCTGTTTTCTAATGTCATTCCCAAGACCATTTGACTTAATGGTAGCTGGGATCCAAGTGGCATTGCATCCCAAACTACAAGCCTTTTATGGCATATAAGTTTTAGCTTTTCTGATATTTTGATCCTACAGCTTTAAAATTACGTTTTCTCTGGTGCATTGTAGTAATATACTCTTTGCAAGATCATGCCACAGCTCTCGAGGTACCAATACTAAACAACTCCAATATCTACAGATACTGGGCAATCTCATAGCCACTGTGAGATTATATTAATGTCAGTGTAAGGGGTCTATCATGGGGAGAGAGATCTCCACTCCCACGTGCATGCTTTTGAAGGCCCACAAACCTTCAGTCCAAGAGACTCAATAGTATTGTAATAGGATGGTAACTCATATAAGTGTCATGGTGCTGCTTTAGAGTCAGTGTCATAAAGATTTAAAGAAGGGTAGTTAATCGTTAATTGGTTCATGATACTAGAACATAGTATGAATTAAAATTGAAACATAAAAATATAAATAAAACACACATATCCACCGGTATTTTAGAGCACAGATATTTAATTTAACAGTAGTTCAGTGACTGCTACATTCCCTTGTCCAGCTTTCTTCCGACAGAGCAAGCCTGACAGTGCTGTAGCACATCAACCTTACCAACAGACAAAATACTTTTCCAGATTTTCTTTGTATAAAGTATTTGCAGGTTTTATTTCATCTGTGGTAGGACCATCTGTTTCTATTTTTACTGTACGATATTACAATCCACCTAAACTTCTTTCCCTCTACTATAAAGTAGTCCACTTGCAAAGTCAGGGTGCATCCTCAAAAAGGATTCAGTTGCACAATGCTTCGGTGAATTTTAATGTTAGCAAGATCTAGTTTTACAGACCATATTGCACTACATTTAGAGAGACATTTGAAACTAAACCTTAACTGTTGTTCTGAAATAAATGAGCAAAAGATGTTTCTGAAGGCATAGCAACTCACAGGGTTCAGTAATACATGACAGGGCTTCAAGTCAGGAATGTAGGAATCGGGACGCCTCATAGTGGAGCATGAGCTACTGGTTGATCACAGCATCACTGCTGAGCAGAATACTTAGTCGTTTGCTCAGCATCAATACGTGTATGGAGAGGTTAAAGAGAATTAATAGGTGGCAGGGAAGCACTCAGCTTAAAAAGGGGTAAAAGCAGACTTTGATATTGTAAGCTAGCTTCAATATCTGAAAGAACACTGGAATAAATTATCTAATAATCGATTCATAAGCACCTAAAGGATATCAAGGTAATCTAGAACAACTTGGCTTCATTTGTTAAGAAAAAATGATGTCAAAGCAATCTAAATCCCTTTTTGACAGTGTAACTGCCTAACATTGAATGGCAAAATAATAGACATTTATGTGTGGATTTCAGTAAAGATTTCAGTGTCTCATCTAACCTTCTTCTAAGCATACGGCAGAAATGTGTGGTAAATTAAATCGTCGTGAAATAGGAGCACAATTTGTGGAGATACATTTTGAAGGAAGATTTCTCAGTAAGTTGCTTGTTGTCAAAAAGGTGGCTAGCATTTTAAAAGGAGCCTTCATACAGGTCTGTGCTGGTCCTAGTCAAAGATCAAAATTTGTAAGTTTCTGGTAAATGAAGAAATGGCCAAAACCTGATTCAGTAAAGGCAAGAGGCATCTTTTTCTTTGTGGCAGCATAGATTAGACAGAGCTCTGTGAACACTTGTTAAGATATGCTGCCTTAGAACAAGAATGATCTCTGAGAGCCCTTATGGCCCTACATGTGTTTCCTTTCTATTTACTTGACTATTTGACTGAAATAAGAATTTTTCTGATTAATATTTTTATTAAATTTCAGTTTTGTAGACTGATTTCTTTTCAATAGCTCTATATAACTTTTCTTAAAACCTCGGGGGCACATGAACAGGTTAAACTGAGGCTGCTGATTTGTCTCTCAAATTGATATAGCCCCTCTTCTGGTTTGACCAGAGGGTAGCTTATGCTTTTGTATGCATGTGGGCCAGCACAGCCTGCACAGGTTTTCAAGCTCCGGAGCTGCCTGCTTCTCTGCAGGTGCTATGGTGAGTTTTAAGCCTCAAGCTTTGCCTTTCCAACTCTGTGTCTCTAACCCAAGAAAATGTTTAAGAAATCATATTTAATAAATTCTGAACTGATTTGGGTATGCAAATATAACATATCTGGAAGAAGGAATATACTTTTGTCTATGGCACTTTATTTTTAATCTTATCTTTGTGTATAGCACAAATATAAGACAGGACTTTGAGCAGCTGAAGAGAAGATGGGTCAAGAAAGTTTTCAGGGGTAAAGGGGTTAAGCAGCAGCTATCAAGCTTTCTGCTGCAGCCAGTCTTAGGGATGAAAGACTGATTCTTGCCTTGATGTGTGTCCCAGATTCTTGTTGGCAAAACCTGTGGCCACACACTTATGATTTTGAATTTCATGTGTTCCACAGAGTATGGAGACTAAACTGGAATGTGTATGCTGGAGCTTGTGACAGCAACAGCAATAACAACTGAAAAAAAACCCAGCCCATATCAAATCCCAGAATCAGAATGATGTAAAGATTGATTCATTTCAATAGGCTGTGTGATATCTGACTTGGGGTTATTTCAAATCAGCAGTCACAGCTATCCTGGCTAGGTTCTATAAAACACAAAAGGAACAGAAGAAAACCCTGCATGTACACACATACACCCCCCTTTCATGTTACACACTCAGGTATTCAGAGGGGAGAGTTACAAGAATACATGCAAATATTTTCCAATGGATGCTGGACACAAGTAAAGAACTCCTGACACCCTTAGCAATGCCATCCCCTCAGTGTTACTTTCAAATGTCTGATGCATTCCCATATAGCAATTTTATTATTTTCCCTCCTTGATAGCTTCCACGTGACCCCATGGCTGCAACTCTCACCATGTCATCCTCCCAGTGAATAAGGACACAAGTCCTGGCTGTGGAAAATCTACAAGTCAGAAGCTTTGCAGTTCTGCCACCTTTTTCCCCATCCAAACTGTGCACAGTCATGGGTATGCAGGGCCTGTGATATCCCTGTGATAAGGATCCTTATTCACTCACTCCAGAGGCTTCTGTGAAAAGATTCAGAGGAAATTCGTAAAATCTCTTTCTCACTACTGAACACAGAATTGTGCTGAATGACCTTACTGATGAACATGATTGCCTGTTCTGGTAAGCCAGCATATGTAAGGGGGTGAGCTGGGCGTTGCTCTGCTTTGTACCTCCATCACATCCATCATAGTTGGGTTGTGACAGGTGGTTCAGGATAGGCAGGGTTTGATCAGGCTAGAGGGAGGCTGTGCAGTGAAGTCCAAGAAGGGAGAGAGGATCAGTCTGTTCTCTGACAAAGTTGTGTTCTCCTGAGTTCAGTACCCTTCTCTTCTGAATCCTTGTTCAACTTAGTGAACCAGTGGCGTGAGGACGCCTAGTTTCCACCTCTGTCCCTATGTCCCTTAACACTAACTGTTCCAGAAGTGACCAGCTGAAGAACAGGTCATTTTATGCTGGGTGTGTCACAAACCACAGATCCTGAGCAGGTGTTTCTGGATCAGTCACGTAAGGGATGATCCAGGGCTGAGTGGGTGCATATTTTTAAGCTCTCTCTTGAATTAAAGAACTCCAAGAGCAGAATTTCTCCTGCATCCTAGACAATATAATCGACCTTAAACGTTTTTTGGTGCGTTTATTTAAATCTGCCTTGTGTCTTACTCAAACCACCAAATATTGATATGCCTTTTTTCTTAAGAACAATAGAATCAAGTCCAGTCAGAACTCTTTCCTCTATATCCACTTAGAGACTGTAAATAAACTACCTTAAATAAACAGAATAAACATCCCATTCTGTCATAGAGGGATGTGTTTTATGGCTCCCATATTATTCCTGTATCTTGCTTCAGAACCCTTTCCAGCTGATCAGCATCCTTTCTCCAGATATGTGTCTTTGGTTTTCTCTCATCATCTCAAAATATTTTTCCAGGTCCCTGTGGTCCTGGAGATACCCCCATTTTGGAAGTTCTTGTGCTAGTTATATGACTTTGCACTTGACTGTAGTCAGACGTGTTGTTGAGACAAGCTCACCTTATAAAGATCTCCAGGTGTATCTTTGTAACTACCACATCCCATCATTATTTATTTTTCTGCCAATTCTCCTGTCACACAAATGGATTCTCTGGTTTTCTTTTAGTTAATTAATAGAAATATTGAGTAGTTTTGCACTCAAAATAGATTTCTTAGGTGCTCGGTAGAATAAGTCACATATAATGATAATCCTCCATTTACAATTACTTTTTTATGATACATGACTTTAGTAAGGGCAACATTGGTTTGTGTAGTGATACTCTTTAATCAAATGCCAAGAAAGACAGTCAGCTGCGTTACAGAAACCTGTATCAGTACCAGTTACTTTATTACCCAAATCTATAAATGCATCAAAAACAATGCTGATAGTTTCAGTGGGACGAGATATTCCATATTGTCACTTTGTCTGGTATCAGTCCATCTTTTTATGCTTCACTGACTGTTTTCCAGTTTCACAGAACTAATGCCAGGCTAAGCAGTTCGGAACCCAAAGCAATGCTATTTATCTTTGCAAATACTTGCACACATCAGGTTATATTCTCCAGTGCACTAGAATTGCCTTGGTATTCTGAAGCTTATTGAACAGAAATCAAAATTAAATATTCAAGGAGGCATACATCTTGCCTAACATTAGCTTTCTAAACCTTAAGACCTTGTGTAAATTAGTCACTTAGGGGTCACATAGTCTGCTAAGAAGGCAGTTTGCCTCTATGTAAGGTATATTTCTAAGTAGGCAAGATGAAATGTCAGAGGGTGAGATGTCCTTTGGTGTGCTGTTTTGTTTCTCTGTGAAGTGCAGGAGATGAACAGTTAATTCATCTTACAGGTAGCTGGTCAGTTGAGGTGCTTGCCAGCCTCTCAAAGTTCCTCATTCCTCCTTTTAACAGTCTTGTTCCCAGACATGCATAATAATTTTTACTCATCTGACCAGAACATGTGGGCTCTAAATACTTCCTTAGGTAGACATCTGGCTTCTCACACAGATACACTGATGGGTCTTAATTACATACCTCTGCTGAGACATTTTGGTGCCCAGGCAAGGCAATTGATCCCTTAGGGACAGTACCTGCAGTCTTTGACTGAAGGAAGCAGATTGCAGGGCCCTTCATGTAGGACTGTTCATACAAAGAAGGCCTGCAAACACATACATGGCATAGCTAATGTGCAGTTCCTACATTGTTACCAATGGTGACATCAGGAAGTTAAAGGAGACACAGCAAATATTATTCCAGTATAAACCAAAAACTCCAGTATAAAGAATGGTTGCGAAAGAAATTACAATTCCAGGGATTACTATTTAAAAAAAAAAAAAAAAAAGACGTCCCTTTATCTTGATTTAAATTTCCCTGTGTTAACCACATTCAGTAGCAATGGATTTTATGAATACAATGAGGTTTTACAGTTTTCCAGACCTTTTTATCAGTGTAATAATATCCCACTGGGTCAGATTAGTGGTCCACCTAGCTTAGTTTTCTGATTCCAGCGGTGCCAGCTGGAGCCTGTATTTAGGGAAAGTACATGAGTATTTGATCAAAAGAGGTATTATACAAATCAGTGCTGCCCTTATTAA
This sequence comes from Sclerurus mexicanus, assembly GCA_013396755.1. Taxonomy (NCBI): domain Eukaryota; kingdom Metazoa; phylum Chordata; class Aves; order Passeriformes; family Furnariidae; genus Sclerurus; species Sclerurus mexicanus. Next base: position 168,900 of record VWZF01001223.1, read on the forward strand.
CCAAGTCTGGTTCCTTGTGGGCCACTGTGGGGAGGATACTGCTGAGGCAGTTGTTCTCCAGCTTGTTATTGAGATATCTCCTTTTGGACATTTTGGAAGCATGGGGACAGTATCTTATTGTGTAGTTGTTCTTCAAGTCATGAGACTCTGTGCTTTCAAGATTTGTTACAGGAACACATCCTTATGACAGCAGATAAAAGATGGAAGAATTGACCCCTTAACAATTTCAAGAATCAGACTTAGAAAATGAACAGCAATGCTAGAATTTGAAACTGTCTCATTGTTTTAGCCCTTAACTTCTGTTGTATGAATGCTTAGCACTGGCTAGTGGTTATGATTAGTCCCGCTGTGCCTCCCCTTCCTGACTTGAAAATGCAGAAAGTAATATCTTCCTCCGTCATGGGACATTGTCATTATGAATATATTAAAGCTTATAAGATACTCGCATACTGAGGAATAGGCTCTATCCAACTACCTGATCTAGAGATGTATAAAATACAGAGATTTCCAAGAAGTGGCTGGAATCTCTTTTTAAAGGGGAAAAAACATTCCATCTGAGAAGGTTATTAGAGCACTGAGAAAATGAGCAAAATGTGAGCATGACCATTACAAAATAAGAATGTGGAGACATCAGAAGAAAGATTAAAAGGAAGCTTTAAGCAGGACATTTTCACAGATGTGGTTATAAGGGAATCACATGGGAGTGGGAGAATTATGCCTAGAGCTGGAAGACCCAGTGTGGACAGACATGTCTTTTCTGCTTTCAAATTCCAGTGTCACCATTGACTGGTTGTGTGGCTCTGAGTGTCATTCCATGTATGAGGCACCGTCCTCTCCATTGGTGGCAGAGGCGTAATGCACCATCACAGGGAGATGTGTGATTGCAGATGGGGAGATTACATTAAATGATGTCTAAAACATTGTAAGCCCTTTATGGGGGTACACTAGAGGAAGATCAAAAATACCACCATTTGTTAGTCATAATATTGACTAGAAACACTTGGAAGAACATGGACTCTTGTTTTTATTTTAAAAATATAATGAATGTTGTCCTTGATGAAAGACAGAGAAGTGACTGAGGGACAGTTGTTCTGGTGCGGGGGCATTATCACTCATCTGCAGTGTCAGTGAGATGTATCTGGTATCCTCTTTCATAAGAATCAATTGTCAGATCCATCTATGCCTCAGACCAGTCCTGGACCACCTGAGGATGAACAGTCTTTTCAGTCTTCCTCCTTTGAGAGGAAGAAGTACCAAGTGTGATGTGGCTTTTGGAAGGTGGGAACCGTGAAAACTACACTGAGAACAGATAATGCGATTCTCCTGGTCTGTAAGGAGACATTGCTCATGGCCTCTGCCTTGTGGGCAGCACTGGAACAAGGCAACATGTACTGGAAAGCATGGAGAGGACATTGCAGAGCACATTCAGTGTCCAGAGTTCAATCAGCCTTTTCCCATGTCAAGATTCATTCTCCCGTCCTTATTCTGAGTAACCAAAAGATGCCTCCAGCTGCCGTTTCAAGACACAAACCATGGGTATCTGGCACGTCTATAAACCATCTCACTGAATTAAAAGAACCAAAGTACATTGTAAAGACCTTGAAGCAACCTGCGTGTTTCCAGGTAATTGAGAGGCTGCCCTGGTGTTAGCCAGGAGTTGTGGGTCTGGATTCCAAGCTTCTTTCCTCTGTCTGTGACACTATCGCTTCTTTGTCCCCTCGATTCTCATTGTATCTATCTCACATTTAATATTTAAACTCAGCATTCCTTGGGCAGCGTGCATTCTTTTCTTTGCTGTTTGCACACTGGCTACCACAGCGGGGTACTGGTCCATGACCAGGACTACTGGGCACTATGCTAATGATTATAATGGCAGTAATTAATAATGCTTTGTTCTTTGATCTCTGAACTTGCCGAGGCAGTCAGCTGCTGTAATTGTTCTCTGCCCTAGGGCTGACTATGTAGTCAGCTTGCTCTTTTTGGCTGTATCTGTTGGTTTGATCTCAATGCCCCCTCCAATATGTTCATCCTGTCTTCAGATGGGCAGACAGGAGTCTCCTAAAATGGTTTTGAGGACAGTTGGCCAGGCCACCTTTGGATGCACTCCTTCCATTGGGAATAGCTTGCGTTCCCTTGTAAACTCTACTGCTAGTGCTATCTTTCCTCATGCTCACACCAGCTCTCAAATACAGTGTTTACATTTCCCTGTTGTGCTGCTGCCTTGTCATGATATGGCAGTGTTTTTTACACTGATAAATATATGGATAATTCATAGGTCACTTGTTACTTCCAAGTCCTTATATCTATACACAACTTCTGTTAGTTGACTGGGGATATGAAGTGGAGAAATCAAAACCAATAAATATCTCTGAATGTCTAGCTGAGGAAGAAATCTGAGAGGATAAAATGGGATGGATTTGTGTTTCATTTCTCAAATCATCCATGCTTGTACATTTTTGCCAGGGCGGGGGATGCATTACCAGAGAAAGCTGTATGTGGAGTCTTGATAATGCCAGTGGAGATTCCTGTGCAGTCTTGAGGGAGGGTTGTCCCTTGGTGGACAGAGGGAGACTTCTTAGACCCTGAGCAAATGGCTTCTCCAGAACAACTTGCTTGTCCACTTAGTGCTTAAGTTGTTCTACAGAAGTGATGAATGTTTGCATTTCCCTCACTGTGTTTTACCATTTAAAAAAATAATTCTAAGGCCATTGCTAGTTCCTTAACAATTGAAGGGGCTCCTGTCTAACTATCCTGCTACGTGGCTGAACTGTATCCTGTTGATATCAGCCGTGCTGCCAAAGTCTGAATGGTGTCACTGGGACAAGCCAGCTAAAAATATTATGGATATCTGAGGTCCTAAAGATATGCTAGATAGGTGTGGCCTCTTCTTCGCAGCAAGACCTCAAACACTTTTTCCAGAAATGGAGTGCTGCCATCTGCTTGGAAGGTTTCTGCAGGTGTGATACCATTTAGATCCCCATATACGAGCATGCCATCAGAAGGGAGAGTGTGAGGAGGTAAGAGTTTGGAAAAATGGGAACTGAAACCTTCTTGTCTTTATTTCAGACTGTCAAAATAATTTCCAAGCCACCCAGAACAGCCACAATACTTCACAGGTCTAACATTAAAGAGGAAACTAAACTAGTGAGTCACTCCAGGAGGGCTGGACTGAGGCAGCAAAGTGTGGAAACTTCATCTCTTCATCAAAGCCACAGAAGTCCACGGGATGGCCTGGACTGGCAGGATTAGAAATACAAGGGTGTTAGAGAACATGGCAGGAGACCTAACCCAAATTTGGAGAGCTGCCTGAACAAACACCTATGACGGAGAGCTGAGAAATACAATATTTGTGCTTGTGTGAGAACCAGCCGAGTGGAATAGTAATTATCATCTGCTGAATTGGCCAGGGCACGGTGGAAAGTCAGGACAGATCTTTTCTAGCTAGAGAATGGGACCTATCAAAAAATGATTGATTGTTTCTCAGGATTTACTGAGTTTTCCAGATTATTCAACATCACTCCAGCTGCAGTAGTGGAATGGACAAAATCACTCTTGCAACAAAACCTTCTGTTCACTTTGGAATTCCAGAGCAGGTCATATCTGACACAAGGCCTCAATTTTTTCAGGAGGTCTTTTGAGGCATTTTCAAGTACCTTGTTAAATTCAGGTCCTATTTTGTTTGGGGAAAATGTTTCCTGCAGTGAAGACAATCAGAGATTTCCTTTCTCAATTCTCATATGCCTATCCCCTCTTGGCAAAGCAATCAATACCTCTAGCAATGGATTCAACCTTGCAGATCAACTGTGGGAAGAGAGCTGAGGCCCAAGCATCTCACTCTGCCAGATCCTTGCTGGCTGGACTCCTTAAGTCTACAAAAGAAGGAAGAGCAACATAAAACATCTGAAAAGCAGAACTTGGAACAGTCAACTTCTTCTGAATACTAAACTCCCAGGAGTTTCTTTTCCAAACAAAATGGGGCAGTTCAGGGAAGAGCCAGAAACTTTCAGTTCCATTTTATTAGTGCATTAGCAAGAGTCACACATTAGCTCATTCTCATCTTGTTGCTTCACTTTATGGATTTCAGATACATTCTCAAGTCTACCCTGAGACTAACACTGACCCCTTCTGATCTCTAGCTTGTCCTCCAGACCCATTCCTTCAGCTAGGAAAAGAGAGATGTCTTCCTGCAGTTTTGGAAGAAATAAATTATCCAAGTGCATTTAAGTGCTTGTAGGCGAATGTTATTAAAGGGCAGAATAAACTCTGATGGAGCGTTACACCATTGTGTGTAGAGCTGCTCATTCTTGTACTGTATTGACGTTTCATTCCCATTTTCTTTTGTTTAATGAAAGGTTTGCAGTCCTTCCCTTTTCATAAAGGGACTGCAGAATTTATTATGAACATTCAGACTCCCTGCTCAGGGGACAGTTAATGAGCACATAGTAAACAAGTAAGAGCTTGTGTAAACAAAAAATAAAGATAATTCTTCATTCACCTCGACCACAGAGTCCTGAGTCTCTGAAATCTTGGCAACTCCCAAACTCAGCGTTCCTCCCTCCACTGAGATGAGACATTAGCTAGTGTATCAAGCAATTACATAGGGTATTTTTTTCTGCAGAGCTGTGACATCATGCCTGGCAGCTCCCCAAGGCACCAGATCCAATTACCTGAGTCACCAGCAAAGGGAAATTGCCAAGGGGCTGTCACTGAATTCAGCTCTGGTGAATGCAAGAGCAGAAAAAGCAAAGTGAAATGGCTGACAGCAGACAGGGGGAGGAAGGGGGGGAAAGGAGCAGCAGTAGATACACATCAGAGACATGTAAGGAGAAAGGGATAAGGAAAGGATGAAAAAAATCCAGGGAGAAGGAGCTTAGAAAGAGCCATAGGGTAAACTCTGTAAGGGGAATTTCCAAGTATTCCCTCTGTCCCACGTAAGGGATGATTGGAGCCACTAGACTGACACAGGTCAAATGCTCTTGGAAGAATTTTTTGGTATGTAATTTAAAAATTAATCATCACTGTCAATGGAGCTGATGCCCTTTTCTTTTGCGATCCTATCTGGAACCTCCTTTTTCAATTTGCTGCATTTTTTCAGCTTTCTGGTAAAGCTGTTTTCAAGGACTGAGAAATGGACTTCATCAGTGCTTGCTGTTCCCTGCCCTGGGTTATGTTCCCTTTGCATCTGCAATATCTTCCTTGCCTGGAGGAATTTGCAAGGAGTACAAGGTTCCTCTGAAGCTGGCACGTGGAGCGTTGTTTTCATAACCAAGCCTCTGGAGGCTTCTGTTAATTACTTCACCAGAATTCTTATATATAGCAGCAAAATGAAATTCCCCCAACACAGGAAAGAAATATAGGCCTGTGTTGCCTAAGGAGCCAGCACTGAAGTGGTGAGTTTAACATGCACAGGAGTATACCAACAGATATCAAAGCCCAGGCGTAAATAGGTTCCCTACACAGATCACATTTGCAAATCGGGAGGTGCTCACAGGGAGAATTCCACCTGCATGTGGCATAACCAGCTACAGTCACAGAAGGAGGTTTTATGTGCTGGACACAGGCAGTGCACGCACACAGCATGAGATAGAAACACCAGCACACGTACATGTACCAGGTAGGAAGAAGAAAGAGAGTCCATAAACCACAGAAATACACACTGCTCACAAGCTCAGACTGAAGTACTGCGCACACACAAAAGCTATTAAGATGTAGATGCAGCCTCATTAATCTGGGCTGTTTTACAAACCTTATTCCCTAGCTTTCATAGGGGATTTAGGTGATAAATGAGGCCATTTTGAAATCTGGCAAAATGCCGCCTTCCTCAGAGCATACTACATTCTTATATAATGTGTAAAGCACGAGGAGGAGGGGGCATCTCCAGGAAGAAACACATGTCTAGGCGTGTGTTTGCATGTAAACTATTAGCTTTATCTCCACTGCAGTGTGTTTGTGTAAGTATTCTGCATGTCTGTGGTGTGTGTGGGGGGTATGGATGTACTGCTGAGGCTATGTGAACTGATTTGTGCATGGGATAGGAAGAGAAGCGACCTTTGAATGTGGATCTTATACCTGCCCCTGTCTCCAGGTTGGAAAACTTGCAATGGCTGACCTTCAGGGTCTACTACAAAGGTTATGGGTTAAGCAGGAATAAGGGCCTTAATTTATCATGGTTCGGTTGGGGAGTTGTCTAGCAATAAAGGTATCTTGTCAGCAACATGACCTTTGTTTTGTGTTTGTGAACTTCTCCTATCAGTACCCTAGGGAGAGATGAAGGATATGAACAGATATAAGGGTTCGTTTATAGTATGACTGTCTTACTCATTAATTGTGGAGCCATGTGTGAAAAATATTTACATACATCTTTTCCTTTCACCTCCTGCATTAATATTAGAGTTACAGACACTTAGTAACTTAGCAATTAGTCTTTATTGAGATTGTGTCTGGCAGTGCAGACCCTCAAGCAGCTTTTAACAGGTACTGCTGACGGAATCTTCTGCAAATGAGTAATCCTTCTTCTCCTTTCAACTCACAGCCTTCTCCCTAAATTGTACAGTAGCCCGTATCATCTCTGCATCTTTACAACACCCCATTTGGGTAGGAGATTGCACGTATGCAAGTTGCCTGTGTGCTGACTGGGCACCAGTACAGGCAGGCTGACTGGTCAGCTAGCTGCTACCGGAGTGCAGAGCATACTGCAGTTAGATTCTGTCCCCCTCTGTGGAGACAGCAATTTGGGTTGTAGTACTTGATTCAGCCATTCATTTTCATGAAACTTATTGCATGAGGTTTTTCCCGGGATTTAATTGCCTGAGGGTTCTGAGAATTGGACTGCAACTAATCACAGTATTAAAAGGGTAACGAGGAGAGAGGTGTGTAGGCAGCACACTCACGTAAGTCTTCTTTCCTTGGAAGGTAGTCTAAAAAAGAATATTTACTTTTCTCACCAAGCAGAATTGACTGGGCTTAAGACTGAAGTTAGGCAAGATTCAGACCTGTGACACCAGCAATCTTTGAGTCCGATATCTCCCTGCAGGTGTAAAAAAAAAGACAGCTTTATCCTGTTGGAAAGCTATTTCCAAAGAATTATGGTGGGGGAAAGAGTTGATTTATTTCTTTAAGATTACCTCCCCCCACACCAGTTTCAGATAATCATTTCCATGTCTGAAATAACTGACCTATATAGTACCATAGTCTGTCTTTCAGCAGTTTTCTCTGGGCATACTATCCTAACTGGATTTGTGGAGTGTATTTGCAGAACACAGAGGCAAACCTAAGCTAGCTTTCCTTGGGTTAACTCAGGTTAACCCACTGCGGCTGGAGAAACGTGATCAGCATAGGTAGCTGCCTCAACAATTATCCCATTCCCAGGAATTCCCACTGCTTCTGCAGCAACCCATCCCTCTGCGCTTTCCTTGTCCCTCTCCTCATGTGCACTAGGTTAAAATTAGTCCTCTTGCATTTCTCTTGGGCAGAAACGTGTTTGCCTTCAGCTGCAGCTCCTGTTCTGCAGCTGCCAGGGCAGAAGGCAGGGCACTGTGGCTGGCTGAGCATGTGGGCTGCACGGGGCCCGTGGACGCCGGCAGCCCAGCCCGGCACACACCATCTTCCACGCGTGGAGCGGCCGCACAGGGCCCGCACTGTCAGCTGTGCGTGCACAGAGCGGTGGCTCAGGGCACACACCCTCCATCTGTGCGTGCTGCAGTGAGTGCACAGGCATGTGCCTTCCACCTGCCTGTGGGTGAAGTGGCTGCTTGCTGGAGACCACCTGGCATCAGACGCATTGTCAGAGCCGTGGTGGGATCCGGAGGCTGGTCCTGTACAAATATACATCCTCCTATCTTTTTCCTTGTGCAAACTTTTTTGGTAAAAAGATGAACATGTTGAGTAGCAGCCCCAAAAGCAGTTCAAGTGCACAGATCTGTGATGTATGTGCTTTGTTTAAGGGATGGACTTAGTCCCTGGTTATACCAACAGCCCAGTTGCAGGAGGGACTGTGGTACAGTACAGAGACCCTACAGCCCCTCTAACAACCTGGCTTGAGTGCTGGGAGCAGTCTGGCTGCAGTGACACCAAGCTCGATTCACAAAGATCTGCTGTGCTTGCTTTGTCATGTAGAGTTTGGTTTTATTTTGAATCCGACTGTTCATCACACATCTCTTCATTTGAATTCAGTGTCCCCACTGTCATGGCATCTTGATCCTAAAGAGGTCCTTGAGGTGCTGCTACTGCGACAGTAATGCCAATAATGATAATAAGTGCAAGGGGAGGATCACAAGTGAAGCACCAAGTTCTTGCTTCCAGCCTTCAGATGGATCAATATTCCGACCTTCAAAGTCCAGGCATATTTATCTACTGAATATATTTTTAATACTCATTTGGAATTTTAACGTGGTTTTACACTGCCCTTCTGCCACTTCAGCAATTTGTTTGTGGTACCAGGATATCTGTGTGGCTTAGCAAGTACAGACATTCAAAATAGCCTCTGTAAAAGGTTTCAGAAAGCTTCACATTCTTTCTAAAATGGCTGCTCTGTAGCACATGTATCTTAGAAGGATAAGTGGTGATAGGTGGTTTGAGATTTGTCTGCAGTGACCTGAATGATTCATTGACAACAGGGGTGTGTGTGTGAGCGAGTGCAGAGAAAGCTGTGCAGCTCAGCCTGCCTGTGAGCCTGCCATCGACCAAGGAGCACTGTGCTGTCTCCCTGTGCCTAAATCCCACTTGCAAAAGCCCAGAGCGTGGCTGTTCAAGCCTGCTTTATCCTCCCTGGCCCAGATGTCAGCCAGGCTGGTGGGTGTCACATAAACAGGACCGCGCCTGGGATGCATTTCAAGTAGCTGGGCTAAGCTTCAGCTGGTTGTGATGGCATGTCATGATCTGGATGCCTGATCTGCAGAGGATGCTGGTCTGTCTCCTCTGTCTGCTACTTCAGCTCAAGCAGCTTCAGAGGGGGAGCCAAAATGGCCGTTGTGGGTGTTTGCATATATCCCTATTTATGCGCGGTGTTTTAGGCATAGTGTACAGTGCAATGCAACCTGTACATGCATAAATGGAGCTTGCTTTCAGCTTCAGCACATACAACAGCACTCACGCAGCCTTTCCTTACAATAGTGTTGGTCCCCCCGGCTCTGGCCAGAGTGCAATGCATTCCAGCAAGGAGTGAGATTTCACAGCTAAACCCCCTGAGGTGGCCCTATTCTCCAGCCTCCTGTTGTTGCACAATAAGGGATGGGGTGTCTAACCGAGACTGCAGCTCTCATGTTGCTGGCAGGGAGTGGAAATGGCAGCAGCATGATTTCTAATGAAATGTACCCCGTGACCTATTCTGTCCAAAGCAGGAAGCCATTCCCCAGGGGCCTCCTGCCATCCACATGTCTCTGGACTAGAAGAGAAGCTTTTTGTGGTAGGCTTGTGACCCCCAAAGTGGGTGGATTTTCCATGTTGCATACAGAGCATGCTTCCTCCTTTTAGAGGATGCAAAATGTGTGCCAGGATCTGGTCTGTAGCATTCCCAGGAATATGGTGTTCATGGATACATGTGTCATAGTGGGGTGGGGATGAGAGGGCAAGAGGGTGTGAATGGGGCAGAGAATAGAAAAGAACACCCTTTCTGCCATGCAAAATCTGTACTTCCTCTTCCCTCCTCCCTCCCTGTCCTCTCCTCTTCCCATATATTTTTGTATCTCCACATCTGTGCAGAATTTCAGACACTTGAGGCTCCCAGGAGAGAGCATCATTTTTGTGTTAAGGATGCTTATTGAATTTGACAAATGATGATTTATGACAGGACAACCTGCATGGGGCGCGCTGAGGAGTCTCAGTGCCTCGTCACGGACTGGGATTCTGTTTCATTCCCATCTCAGTTCCTCTTTTGACTCTCATTGGAGCTTAGAGCAGATCAGACTTGACAGATGCTGGGAACAGATAGCTTAGCCAAGAGAAAGTGTGAGAGAGACCATGATAGAAACAGAGCAGACTGAGGAGCTGATCTCTCAGTGTTTCTCCCTTTAACCCATGACCACACCTCCAAGACCTTGTAGGACACTCAATAAATAAATTAACTGCTTTGGTAGCCTGGGTTTGATTCCAACTTCACTAAATTTTCTGCATGTCAAAACAGTCTAAATTCAGTTTTCAGGCCCCGTTTGCTGTTCTCTGGGCCTGGATCTTCTGGGTGCAGCTCATTCAGATCTGTGACAGTCCCTCCTTGCTACCGTCTGCTTTGACCATTCCAGTTCCACTGTGCACCTTTGACTTCCAGCTTCCTCTCTGTTCTGGTCCTGGAGCCCACACACAGCTCTGCCTCTGCTCTTCACTCTTCACTGCAGATGCAGAAAAAGTTGAGCCAGGCCAGGTCTGGCAGGACTCAGAAACTGAGGCTTTGTGTTGCACTGTGTGACTGTGGGGTTGCTGCTTCCAGAACTGGTTCAGATCTTTGAGCAGCTTTGCCACTTCTGCAAGATGTAGAGCCCAATCTGATAAACCCAGCCCAGGCAGAATCAGTGGGGTTGTTTCAGGACCCTGCTGCTGGGGATGTAAGGGCTGGGAAGGAACTATGGTGCAAAGACATGAGAGATTTTACACAAATCCTGCTGGATTCAGCAGAGACTATTAAACGTGGCTTAGTACCAACCTGGCCAGATCTGGACTCCCTTAGAGCCAAGCAGGTGTCTTTCCACTGTGCTCTGAGTGCGGTGAAGCTCACTTAGTTCAAGCACTATATAGATGCAGAAAGGCAGCTCATGTCTGGCATTGTGCCCAAACTAATAAACCCTCCCAAACCCAGAGTGCTGGGAGGCGCAATGTGGAGACACTTGAGTGGTCCTATTGGGAAGCAGCCCAGGTCCAGCAGGGTTGATGCTGAGCCAAAGCTAATAATCCCTGCTGGACTCAGGTTGAGCTTGTGCAGAATGACTGGGTGTCCCTGTATTGCCTTTCCAGCACATCCTGTGGGCCCCACATTAACGGGGCTTTCTGCTGTCTGAGGTATATCCCAGCCCCCTTATCTTGGGTCATGGAAACTCGACAGTAATGTCTTGAGCAGAGATGGTGCATGTTCCAATCCTCTCAGTGACAGCAGTCTGTGAGAGGCAGGAGGGTGGGAAGATCTGGAGGGAGACACTCCTCTGCTGGCAGTGTGGTGAGGGGGAGGCTGGGCAGCACATGGCTGCTCCAGATGGAAGCCATTAACCAGGAATGCCTGTGATGTGGTCTGGAGCAGTGTAAACAAGAACCATGAATTATCCAGCACCTTGTAAGCAGGGCTGGAAAGGATCCCCTGCCATCCTCTCCTTCCCTCCCTCTTCTCCTATCTCCCTCCTTCCTTTCACCTCCTCTCCCTTGATTCCCCATATTACTGTTGACATTTATTTATTTCCATGTGCGGTTAAGTAAGGCTGTGCTTTCTTCAGTCCTTCTGCTTTTAACCCATGAAGGGGGAAGGCTAGAGCTGGAGACGGGCCAGGGTCTCATGAGCCACCTCTGAGCTAAATCAGTGCTCTGGTGAGTGAACACAGCTCACTGGTTTGCTGCACACATTCACCACCCCAGACACTGCAGCAGCAATACCTTCCCAGTCCCCCTGCCAGCTCCCGGGGCTGACTCTTAAGAGAGGCGAACACCATCAGCTTGCGGAAGGTCTAAACCAATTCAATGTTCTGTCACAGAGCCTAAAACAGAGCTTACAACAGCACTAGTGAAGTACCCTGTCTTCTTCAGACTCCAGAGTAGTGACTTTCAGGTCATCTAAATACAAAGATCAGCAGAAAGGGTTGAGGAGAGAGTGGCTGGGCAGAAATGTCCTTTACCTGACAGGTTCTGGTGGAGTGCGTAAACTGACCATACTGAATGCTGCTCCCTACTAACTGCTTCCTCTCCAGACAGCAATATCAAAACAGATTTATGTTTATACATTTCAGCAATCCCAACTAGAAGCCCTAAAAACTAGAAATGCTAGGATCTCTCCACTCACTATTGAAACGTAGCTATTTCTGGCAAGGAAGAAGGAAGTTATTTAACAGAGCATAGTAATGCTATGCAACATTTGAAGTAGCAGGATGCTGCATCCAATCATCTATGATATGGAAAATTTAGGAAGCAAAATTTAATTGGTCAAATTGGAATACCAATTAACACTCTGTATTATTTCTGGGCCAGGAAAGGAATTTAAATTTTGAAAACCAGATGAGTCTTTTGGCTGTACCACGTGCCTGAATTAGTGCTGGTTTGTGGGGTCACTCCTCACTACCTGCTGAACTTTCCACACTCCATCCTGTAGCACATGTTTACCTTGGACTTCTCTGAGAAGGTGTCATCTAGTCAGACACCTCTGCATCTGAGCCCCAGTGGGAACACGCTCCTGAGTTAGATGGCTTCAGAGTAAATGTCACAAATGTCTGCATTTCTAATTCTGCAGTGGCAAATTACTGATTTGTTCCATTTTAGTCAGCCAAATGCAGAGTATCTCCATGGGGGGATGATCTCCAATTCTTCTGAATAAAGGCATTGTAACTCTCCCAGTCTCTGCTGTTGGGATGGATGTCATCTCTTCAGGACAAAGGATGGGGCATGGTGGGCCCCCTGCAGCGACACACGTCCCAGGAAACTACTCAGCTTGGTGGCAAAATGGCTTTTGACGGAATCTAATATGGATGGCAGTACCTCAGAAAGCAGATGTCAGGAGGAATAAGCCCTGGCCAGCTCAACTGCTGCATGATTTAGACAGCAGCCTAATGTCTGTTTCTTACCACCTCCAGGAGGGTGTCTCTGCTAATAGGGCTTCTTCCTATCAGCAGCTGTTCTCAGTTTCTTGAACAGTAATGAAGCAAAACTGGTTTGTGGAGAAAAATGTAGATGAGAGTGGGCAGAACTCCAGACCTTTACCAGTATTCTTGTGAACACATCTACTTCTATGCCATGGGGCAATCCCCAACTCAATTCTTCTAGCAATCCCATGGTCTAATCTTTATTAGTGGGGTTATCTGTACATTTTGTGGGTCCCTGTCCTACTGCCCACTTCAGAGCCAAACAGTGAGAGTAATGTTGTTACAATTCAAGTGATTTCTGTGAGTTTGGTTAGGATATACCATTTTACACCAGGCATGAAAGTGGCCTGTTTATTAGATCTGGGCTGTAAAATGGTCTGGACCACTAGAAGCATCTGCCTGGGAAAGGAGTAGTAGTCCAATATGGTAAATACAGTATACACTTAAAAGAGGTAGGAGTTTCATGTTTTAGAGATCACATCCCTGGTTCAAGAAATTTCTTTCCCTACAAAACACAACATACTCATGTCATGACCAGATGGATTGCCTGCTATTCTCACTGTCCTCTGAGGCTTCATCAAGTGGACACTGTTAAGACTGTCCTTCATAACAGGGATTTCCAGCTGATCTGATAACTCTGTGGTCATGTTTTCAGACATTTTAAGGACAGATCATCTTTTCTGGCTTTTACATAATGCAAGCCCTGATTTTAATTCAGCTGGGGCACACACTATTCATTTTCACTTTCAAACATAATAAGCATAAAGTATGTCTTTGCACAGTCCTTGTATTTAGAGCTGAAGAGGTCTTAATTGGTCTCATTTCATGTGTCTCCTGGGGACCAACAGGGGATAATTTCCTTTACTAAGAGCAGATATAAGTTCTACATGATTCAAAAGACGGAGTTTTCACTGCGTTCCTGGAAAAAAATTAAATCTTCTTCTGCAAAAAGATCTTGCTTCGTTTCTCCACTGTTCCTAGTATTATCTCTATAAATACAATAATTCAAATCTCTGAAAATGTTTTCGTCTCACAAGAATTTACCAGCTTTCTCTGTGCACTGCCTCTTGGGGGTTTGTGCAGATTTTGCCTGACTCCAAATTCACCTTAGCATCACTTTGACATTTCTTTTCAAGTGTAAAATCCCCAGATCCTTGAATCTACCACTTCCTCAGTTTCTTGACCACCTCGAGGAAGTCCTGCCTGTCATCCAAGCTCGAACCCTCTGCTTCAGAGCATGCCCCGCAGTGAGGCGCTTGCTGAAGTACCAGGCCTTGGGCGTCTCTGCAGCCAGGAAGCTGCTGCCGCCCACTGCATACATCAGTGCCAGGGATACTGTCTCCATGGCAACAGAGAGCTTTTTGTTTTTCTGGCGAACAGTTTCAAAGAATAGAAAAAGCACATCTGGAGTTACCATATCAGCTGCTCCCTGCCCCCCTGCCTGCCAGAGTCAACAAGAGACGATACCTCGGTTTTAGCAAACCTGGGCTGAACATCCCAGGAGACAGAATGAGAGATAGTGAGTGAGGTGTATAAGAGAGAGAAGTCTAGGGCGGTGTATTACTGATTTAAGGATGGGTTTGATTTGGTTACCTTACTGTTGTTATATAAAGGGCTTTACATGGGAACAGCTCAACCACACCAGCCTGCTGTGTATTCTCTACCTGCTATGTGGTACTGAACATTTGAGCAGGACTAACTTATGTATCCCTTATTTTTAAAGAGAGTTTCTAAGTGCCCCTAGTTCAACTGTACTTTCCTTAGGGGGTAGAAAATTATTATTTAATCTTTTTTTTTTTTTGGTCAGTGTTTTAAAAAGGTTCTTTGGAATTGTCCTTATTTTCATTTTCTATGTTTAGTGCTAGCAGCAAATGTTGCTGCTGTTGTCTGCTGCGTGAGAAAGCCTCTTTTTACAGCCCTTAATGGCTCATGGTGTATCAGACAGGAAAGCTGTTACTGCCATGGGACCATAAGTAGCCCATTCTGGGCTGTACATGGTTTCTTTAACCAATTTGACTTCTTTGGGTCATCCTTCAGATAAATTTTTGCTCTGTTCTCAGAAGGGAGAGCCGATGATCCTGTTTCTTCCCTGCCCCACTGCAGCTTCTGTTGCATACAGCACTTCTAGCAGACAATTTAACAAAGAGGTGATGCTGGCTGGCTGTGTCCGCCACAGGAAGAGGCAGAGGAATCAGGCTCCTTGCCATCAACCTCTAACTTCAGCAGGCGGGATGTGGGAAAAAGCAAAACCCAACCCCAGCCAAATAAAGCTGGCCTGCAAAAGGCCTTCATTCCTGAGGAATTTTTGAATTAAATACTGGCTACAGCCAGCCAGATTCCACTGAAAATGACTATGTCAACTGGTTTTAAATAACAGTCTTTCATGTATATGTTTTTTATGTTGCTTCTCATTGTCTGTTGATTTCCCCATAGACACTGAGAAATTAAATCTTTTGCTCAACACTTTTTTGTTCCTTCTTACTTGGCAAACACAGATTTTTGAATCTGACTAGAAGCAAGATGGCTGTCTATGCATGGCTCGCCATCCACTCCCCGAATGGCCGTCGGGAGAAGGTGACAGCTGCCTTTGTGCAGATGACAAAATCGGTGCTTCCTTTGGGTTTTCTGAACGCCTACGACTCATTCCTGTAGCAGTCCCTTTTACTCTTCCTACTATTTTAGTAGTGCTGTGGGAGTCTTGTAGTCCTTGTGGAACAAGCTAGTCCTGACTACACTGGACTTCCTTTGTAAACAGGCAATTCATTTCTAAACCTTCTCCTAAGAATGCCAGCTCCAATGTGCAACAGTAGTCACAGATTGTGGAATTATTTCTGTAACTTACCTACCTCCAGTGTTGAGCCAGGAAATGAAAATTAGTCCCTCCTGGGGACACAGTGCCCTTATTACACTGAGTGAGAAGAAGTCTGATTTCTTTGGGAAAAAAAATGGAACAACTAAAGCCACCTGAATCCCTCTGTCTGGAAGAAAGTCTGACAGAGACTTGGAAAAGGCAGCTAACAGTATTCCTTGAAATTACTGAAAGCAAATGGTAATGAGAAGCAGCTGGAAAGAATGAAATCTTCCACATGACTATATGTGCCATCTGTATTGGCCCAGATTGTATGGCTTTGGCCTGAAAATAAAGACAGATAGCTTACAAGCACCCTTGTGTTCCATACCATTGCTAAAGTATGGATTTATTTTTAAAGCCCCCACCCCGAGCGCCATGAGACAGCACACAAGACTGCCTCCCCACAGGATGAGTCTCTTGCTGCTGATGTTACTGATGTAGCACATGATGCTGTTATTCAAATGCTAGTGTAATAGTGTAGGTCTTGAACATGGTTGTCTTCCATCCATGTCTCTGCTTTGAAATATAACATTAGGTAAACACAATGTCATCTGGCTTTTGAATGGCAAGGATAAAGTCATCTTCTATAGCCTGGCATTGTATGGAAAGATCTTCAGGGCAAATCTGAAGCCTCCCCTTAAACCTGGCCAGTATGGTTTCTGGTTTGGCCTGGGCCTGCTTTGCCTGGAGAAAGTGACTCAGTCATGATTTGTCATTTGATCTGCTGATTCGTTTCAGCATCTTCAATTTAAGGGAGCAGGTAAGGAAGAAGAGCAAGGGAGGGTTGACTGTGTGACCTCCAGTGCCATAATCTGGCAGAAGTGGGCTTTTCTAATAATTTCTAATCTCTGAACTTCTGGATTTTTTCCCAAAACTGTTTGATACCTAAACTGTTCCTTGGGGTGTGTATTAAGGTCATCCATAGCTACCATATCATACTTGGAGAGAGACGAAAACCTAGGAATGTGGTTTGTTTGAGTTTGTCTTACTTGCTATGCCAAGTATTTGTAAATACATAGAAAGTAAAACAAACCACAGTGGCTTCACTGTCTTTAAACTTTTAGACTTGATACCTAAATCACAGAGACAACACAGCAAAAGCTGAGCCGAGAAACAGTTTGAAGTATGACAGATTCATATCCTCCTCATAGCATGAAAGATACTTGCATGAAGGACACAAAGAGGGAAATGAGAGCTCGGCTTTCAAATCCAAAAGCAGTTTCCGTTTCTGTTAGGAATTAAGTATATATTTTATATTCAGTTATGCCTTTGAGTACATAGTCTGGGCTGTGACTAAGAGGAGGGGGACCATGGTTTGGTTTTGCTTTGTAGTGTAGTAGCAGTGGCATTAGCTGGTCATCTTTGGAGTTTGTCCTTTTTTCTTAATATCCTGACCTGTGAGAAAGAGCCAGGCAGCACCTACTGAGCATAGAGGAGTCAGCACCAGGGGACAGCAAAGGCTGGTGGCTCCCTGGGGATGGGGTGTGGGGAGCTGCAGGGAAAGCCACAGGGCAGCAGGGCCAGGACTGGCAGCCTGGGCTCCCCCCCCTACCCCAGCCAAGGGCATGGGGCAGCCCCAGCCTTGGGCACTGGGTACTTCCCTGGGGATGGGGACAGGCTTAGGCTGGGCTCTCATATCAGCTCTCACATGGGAAGTTGGAGGCCAGCATCTTATGATGCCACTGATGAGGGATTGGTGGCACTGAGGGGCCTGAAATGGGGTCCTGGGCCATGGGAATGGTGGGGGGCAGCCCCAGG
The DNA here is from genome assembly GCA_013396755.1 of Sclerurus mexicanus. Taxonomy (NCBI): domain Eukaryota; kingdom Metazoa; phylum Chordata; class Aves; order Passeriformes; family Furnariidae; genus Sclerurus; species Sclerurus mexicanus. The sequence goes on from VWZF01001223.1 coordinate 186,273, forward strand.
TGAGGATATTGGGGCCCTGGCAGTCGGGATTGAAACACTGTGACCTGTTTAAAAACAGCATCAGAAACTTCATGCCGTTTTCGTGGTGTGGGGTCACCAAGTGGCTGAGGTTGGAGCTGGGCTCCCTGAGCATGCTCCAGCTCTTCCTTTAGCCTGAATGAGCTTGGTCTGAGTTAGTTAATGATACTTAAATGTTTTATGACCCGTTTTGGGTGACTTCATTGTCAATCCAGAAGGAATCTAGCCTCTTTTAAGTGATTTCCTTTTGTAGATAAAATGTGCTCCTGGCACCCTTCCCGTAGAGAGAGCCTGTGTAGCACCAAGTAGTAGTACACAGAGGTGCTCGTGATTAGTTAGGAGAGCTGATTTGGATCAGGAAATAAATGTAGCTGTGTTTGGTGCAGACATTTAAAAGAGCGGCTAAGGAGCCCAGTGAAAGCACTACGGTAACATGACTGCATTGTTTTGGGTACTAGGGTTTACTTGGGTGTCTCTTAACTGCACCATATGGTGGACATCCCAGAGAGGCTTCAGTTTACATTTCTAGCTGTGAACATCCCTTTGGGTGGTTTAAAGTGCTTCTGACAAAGAAGAAATATTCCCTCCCTTTCTCTTCCATGGTGCCACAGCTCTGGCCCTGTGTGGGGATACCGCGGGCTGACAGAGATTCTTTAGCAGCAGCACCCCAATGAATCACTGCTATGGAAACAGCCAGAAATTCGGTGTATGACATTTGCAGAGCTTCCAATGATGTAACTCTAACTATGTTCAGCCCAGGCCATGCACGTATCTGTGAGGTTTCCACTGTCTTCTACCCAAGGTGCCATGTGTGGGAAATTGTTCAGACTCCTGTTTTGACTAGAGGAGGCCTAGCCAGTTGCAAACTAAGAATAGCCAAAATATAACTGTCAGCATTAAAATATATATCTACACATAAAAAAATTAACTGCTAGTAAAAGAATGTAAAAAATGGAGCGTGTCAGTAAAATATTTTGGCATTTCATTGGTATAAATACCCAGACTCCCTAAGCACTTTCAATGTATAATCCAGATTTACTGCCTTTTCATGATGGCTGAAGTGGTAGATTCTTTAAAGCTTGACATGACTGACCATAAGCATGAATTGTACAAATCCAGAGTTACAATTTTATGGTCTGTGTGAACACTTTTCACCATGTGTTTTAGAGATTTATTGAGGTGCTCAATGTTTGAAGTGTTTTTGTGAAGAAAATTAGAATGTCAGTTAAAAATGTGAAAATGACCAATAAATTCTCTTTGGTTTTTGAAGGTCAAAGGAAAAAATCTGTTGGTTTGCATCTCAAATAAAAGCTCCCCCTCATCTTCTCTCGTATCTTTGTAGTTGATTCAACTTGCTGAAGATTACCAGGCCAAGAACTTTAAACATGGAGGATGAAAAATGTCTAAGCTTCATACAGCCAGGAAAATGCAAGTAGTGACAGGACAAGCTTCCCCTGTGTGCTGTTCCCCAACCAACATATTGGTGTTTTCTTTCATGCAGTTCTCAGCTTCCTAGACTACTGCATAAAGTCAGCTAGCGATTGGATGGACACCTTCGACCTCATTTCAAGAGAGTGTGTAACAGTTGTCACCTTTCAGTACCAAGACCTGAACTGGTGACTTCCACAGAAACCACATCTGTATCCTTCTAGGGCTAGGAACCATATTTCAGACTTGACTCAGCTCGTCACCTCCCACCCTCATAGCCTCAGATTCCTGCTGAGACTGACTGCAGAATGATGAAAATAGCAAGACAAGGCATTTCATGTTATATTTCTGATCTGTAAAGAAAAGCAAAGAATGAGAAATGTCAGGAGTAAAGCCAGCCTTAGGAGATAGCTTCTTCCCAGACAAAAGAGATTTGAAAGCACAACCACCTTTATTTTAATGCCTTTCTGAATAAAATCTCTGAATTTCTTGATGCATAGGCCACCACTAATGTGATCAAATCACACTTAGACTGTCTGTGGGATTCTAAAGCACCTATCACTGCCTCAGCTAGGTGACAGATTACAAGAATTAGAAGAGACATTGTTGCAGTTCCATTTATACCGTATTCTCTGTTCCCCCTAAGGCATTTTAAGATGGATTCTCTGCTCTCTGCTAAATTTGCTGTGCACTGGTTATGGAGCATAGAGAGAACTCGAACAGGCAGGAGATTCCCACAGGAAAATTCCGTCAATACAAGAGGTCTGTGCCAGTTATATAGCTGTCTCTTCTCTGCTGGCTATCCCTCTATTCTCAGCAGGAACAGGATGAAACAAAATGCTATATTACAACAGATCTTTCTCTGGCATAAGGTCCATTATCTTGTTTGCACTGGTGGTATAAACTGGAGCATGTGATTTGTTATAGCTTCCACTTGGATAAGACAGCTAAGATTTGGACATCTGCCTTTCCAGCATGCCTTAGTCCAGGGTCAAGGTCTCTTCTATTCTGTTTTGTAGGAAAGCCACAGGGAAAGACACCCACTGTCTGTCTGGCAAATGACTTCCTAGAGAAGGATTACTGCATGAAGGAGCACCATATAGTGGTCTCAGCCTGAGGTCAGGCTGAGCTGTTACTCCACTGGAGAACATGACAGGATGTTCTCCCGGATGAAGGTTTTCTGGCTCATGAGATTTTTTTCCTCTGAGGATGGAAAAACAAAATTAAGGGCTTCCCAACCTCAACCTGCTCACGGGAAAACCAATCATTATTTCTTTCTTTTCTTCTTGTCTTTTGCCTAGGCTTTCACACAAACTCAGCACAGACTCTTTTTACCACCTGTTGTTGATAATCTCTTCCCGCCTCCACAAACCTCTCTAAACCAAGTGAGCCAGCTTTGGAGAGGGGCTAGTTTCAGGTTCCAGTTTTACCTGGATTGATAATCTGCCTGCTACGCATCGTAAAATCATCAGGGAATCATAGAATGGTTTGAGTTGGAAGCGACTTTAATGGTCCTCTAGTTCCAACTCCCCAGCCATGGGCAGTGACACCTTTCACTAGACCAGGTTGCTTCAAGCCCCAGCCAACCTGAATTTGAACATTTCCAGGCATACGGCATCCACAGCTTCCCTGAGCAACCTGTGCCTGCACCTCACTACTCTCACTGTAAAAAGTTTCTTCCTTATTTCACTTTAAAACTGTTGCCCCTTGTCCTGTCACTACATGCCTGTATAAAAAGTCTCTTTCCATTCTTCTTGGAGGCCTCCTTAAGGTACTGGAAGGTTGTGATAAACAATGAAGGTGAATTTAAATATCTCAGGTTTTATTAGTCTTCCATTTTTCCTGCCTTGCTCTTACTGGACCCTGCAGATGGTTAGCCAGAACTCATCTTGCACTTAATGCAGCCCAAAGAACCTCAGAACCTTCCTTCTGGGCTTCCCAAGTTCAGCGACTTGTCTTGCACAGCCAGCCATTTCAAACAATCAGCTGAGTAAATGTGTCTAGCTGCCTCTTAAAGCCAGCTTGACTTTTGGCCTTACTAAACCCATTGGTAGGCCTTCACAGAGCATCAATGCATTCAGCATTAGAAACCTGACAAATCCTACCCTAAATGTATGCATGGCTAGTTTATACCCATTTGTTCTTGTGCCAGCTTTGTCCTTTATCTTTAAATAGCTTTCTTCTCCTCCCCATGTATTCACCCCCTGAAGTATTTATTTATAGATTGCAATTATATATCCCTTTGCTAGGCTAAACAAGCCAGGCTCCTCAGTTAATTAAGCTCTGGTGAATGATGCAAGGCCAAGCATCGTGGATGCCCAAAATCTGCCTCAGTCAGGGCTACATCAAGATTGGCTGGAGCCAAAAAGGACACACCTAATTTTTACCAGAGCTGGTTCTAGTTGCCCTCCTACTTAATGGAAAGTTTCTTAGTTCAAACTGTCTTCAGTAGCCAGTCCTCCATTTTATCTTCAAGGTAAGGCAGATGTGGGATGCCTTTGATGCACCCTATTCCATCCTGGTTGACATATCCAAGCAGCTGGGTAATCCATGCTGCATTAATCACACTGGGTTTTGTTTTTAAAGTAGAATTAAGAAGTGAAAAATACATGAACCTCGGTCGCTTGCTTGTTCAAAACACATCCAGACAGACACAGGAAATGTGTGAGAGGCAACAGGACTGCATCAGCTCTGGGAGATGGGCTGGAGGAGTTAACAGGGCTTTTCCATCTCTAGACTGCAGGACTGTTGTACTTCATCATTTCTATAGCACCATAAATTAGATGGCTCTTTGCAAGCACAGAGGCAGTTCTTGCTTCCCTGAAGTCTATAGCACGACTCTCAGGACAGGGTGCCTGGCTGACGCATGCTCTTCCTCAGAAAGGCTTCCACTGTGAATACCATGCCTACAGGATTGTGAGACAATACTAACCCCTTGTCCTATTGGCAGTGGGAGTAAAAGAGCTGGGGAAGGCAGAGGACTTTNCGTCTCTCCACAGATCTGTTTTAGCATTGCCTGGATGGAGAAGAGGCTTCTTGGGGTTTTGATTCAGTCTGGCTGTCCTCCAGCAATATCCACAGTACACCCTCCCCTCCCATATGCTCTCCATTAGCATCCTCCTGTCTGCTGAATAAGGAAAGAATAACTCTCCCAGCCCCAGCCAGAGCCCCTGAGCCAGGGGAGTTCATCAGTCAGACTGGTTTCTCCTGAACCCAGAATAGGCCTCGTTAATGGGCCAGGAGGGGATTTTATTTTGCCTTCAGCTAGTCCCTGCCCTGAGCCAGGAGCAGAGTCAAGTTACTGTGTCCGGGAATCTCAGCTATTCCAAGAGTAGGAGCAAGTGAGCTGCTGACTCAGGAGGTTTCCCAGTGTTTTCAAGCAGGGCTCAGTCCTGTCAAAGCAAACTGAACTGTTGGTCTTGCTTTCTTCTAGCCCCAGGACAGGCATTAACAAAAGTCACAGCCGACTGGAACAGGCTGTGGATCTGGAGCAGGACTGTGGATCACACTCTTTTCTAGCAAGGACAGAGGTCCTTGCAAAGACTCATATTAGTCCTTTACCCTTTTTCACTCCTCTCCTTGGAGGGCTGTTTAGTATAGTACAGACATCCACAAGCTATGAGGCAGCTCAGCTTTATTTGCACCATTTTCTAAAAGGGAAGATAAAATCAGAGGGAGAAACAGACTTATGAGGCAAAATGTTTCCTTGCAGATCAGTGTTAAAGGGGAAACTGATGTTCAGGAACCTTGCTGTCACCCAGAGACCACCTTGCTTCTGTGTTGTGCAGGGATGTGGGAGGATCTCTCCTGTGTAGCTAAATTGGACTTCCCAGAGCCTGGAATGGAGTTTCAGCCTGCGTCTGGGACAAGTGGTTAGAAGTCACGCTGAGTTCAGAATTCTTGTCCTCATTTCAAGTCTGCCTACATGCTCTTATCTCTTCTGAAGGAACCAATTTCTAGAGGTTAGCAGAGAGGACAAGTCTACTAAAGCAGTTCCCTGCATTAACCCCTCCAAAAGCAGCATGTACTCCTTTGCAGAGACTGAAGTCATTGGAGAGCATATGTTTCCAAGTTTGCAGCCTCCCATCTCCCAGCTCCACTGTGACTCCAGCCAGCCTGTTATGTCTCCTCTCAGCCCCTGTCAGCAAAGAGAGTTTCAGCTCTCTTCTTTGAGATCATGTTAGTCCTTTCTTCTTTGCAGCCTCTCTCTGTGGGCCCATTTTCTTGTTGTCCTATTCCATTCTTCAAACCCGCTTCAGCAAGGAATAACCAGGCTAGTATTACGTGTATGTAAAAGTAAAAAGTATGCAAAAGGCGGTTGGGTACAAGCTGGTATTTATAAAACAGAAGGTTTCTTCTGCCTGGAGCTATTGGTATGCCTGTCCCAGCCACAGCCCATAACACTATGATCTGATACAGGGGCAAAGACAGGTAAGAGCTTCTCTTACTTGTCTTCAGCCTTGAAGATATAAAGGTGTCCAGTTTGAGAAGCTAAGGAGCTCTTGGTTTGTGGCTCAAATGCCACCTGTCTCTGCAGGCCAGATGGGTAACTCTCTTAGCTAGCGTCTGACAGAGATTTCTCTATGTAAGGAGAATTTTCAACTACCTTTTTGAAGCACTTATTATCCCTTTAGAGGTGCCCAACACCACAACAGTGACAAGCTGCAGCCTAAGGCTCTGGCCCATTTACCTTTGGCATGCTATTTGTTTTAGGTCAGGAGGCCCACAGATGGTGCCTGGGAGTTGTGATGAGTACAGGGAAGCAGCCAGGGAGGAAGAGTATGCTCCAGGATGTTTTAATTTTCCATTTCTAAACAAACCATTTGGCTTAGGAGGGGAGTCCCATCTATTGAGTTTGTCCATTGAACAATGACCCCAAGAAATCTAGGTGTCTTCCTCCAAAAATCTTTGAATCACAGGGGACTGAACTGTTTCAATTTCAGCATACCAGGGCATGACTCAAGTATGTGGGACTGGAATACAGTAAAAATGAACTGCAGAGAGCAATGTCTATTAAAACAGATTTCATTTCACCTGCTTGCTATCTGTGAGACAGTGCTCCCTGTATAAAAGGCAGGACAAACCTGCTCTGATAAATATGACCAGATGAAATAACTTATAACACAGTCTGTCATCTAGTTCAGTGAGTCACATGTGGTCTCTCTAGAAAGTTGGTAACACCCTAGAAGTCACTAACTTAATACATATTTAACTGAGGTCTGGTCTCATATTTAATAGCAACTCCAACTGGGCTTGTATGTCAGTCTAGAGAAGGGCGGGGAATACTAGCATGGGCCTGAACAGATACTAATAACCCTTTAGTATCCATGATGCCTAAGAAAAAATCAGCAGAGCATTTTTATATATAGCTAAGGCTTATTTACAAAGTGAGAGAAATGTGATAAACAGGACACCATGCTACAGTTGCATTGGATGACTTCCATCTGAGGGAATCATTCAGAAGAAGCTGTGAGCTCCAAATGACCAGCTTCGGAGACAAAGACTGTCTTGAGGGTTTATGGATAAACACAGTTAAACTCCAGGATGCTGTCTCCTCAGAGAGAGGGAGCCAAAATGCTGCAGTGTTTCAGACAGTCAGAACAGCATTTGCTGTGTGATATGAAGTACTTAAGCACACACAGGCTTTGTGGTGTTCCCTGCCGATCTGCAAAGTAGCAGTGTGGTGACTTGTAGTGTCAGGAGCTGGGTGAAGGAGAGGAGTTCCCTGGTGGGCATAACCTAATTGCTGTTCTACATGGGCTGAAAGGCCATGGTGAAACTTTGAAATGTCACACTGTCCCTTCCAATAAAATAAATAAATGTATCTGCACTATCTTTATCTTTTGGATGGTCCTGCACCTGCTTCTTCTGTAGCTATACACCCAAGCTAAGAGAAATACTCTCCAAGTTCCCCAACTTGCTCCAGTGGTGCAGAGCAGGGGCTGTGACAGGGGAGGAGTATGGCATGTAAGGGCTGTGCCCACGTACTGCCCTTTCCTCTGGAAGGCTTCTCCCCCATGTGCAGAGGTGACTCCTGGTAAGGCAGTCATCCAGCTGCTTCAGGTGATGTACGTGTGCCCACTTGACTCTCTCCTGGAAAACCTCATGCTTTCTTAAGGGTTGTTCACACCCATCCATATACATACACGTAAACAGCATGATAGCACATTAACACAGTTGTGACCTATGATAATGGCAATGAAACATGAAAGCTTCTCTCCTTGTCCTTGTTCTTCTGGTTTGAAAGAGCAGGGTGTGAGTCCCTAAGTGGATGGGAAAAGGGTTGGTGCTCGTTCTGTCAGCATAGCAGCCCTACTCCAGCACTGGCAGGGCAGATGCACTACAACTGCTTGTATGCAACTGAAGAGCTTCAGGTAATTTCTGAAACAAGAAGACATTTAGTGTCACTGGTAATTGTTACTTCCTTGCACAAAGCAAACAAAAATACCTCCTGCACCAGCGCAATCACCTGCTGTGGCTTACGCAGAGGGAAAGGAGTGGGCACTGATGGCCAGGCTGATGCTGCTTTGTGCCTTTTGTGTGATTAGGGACATTCAAAATGTTTCAGACAGTACATAATCCAGTTTTTCTCTTTTGCATGTGTGAAATCCACACTGATCATGGAGATTGTCTACCTGGCAGTCTTATGGAATAAACTGGAGCGCTTATAGGGGTGTAACTTAAAGTGCAAAGGAGATGGGCATGCAGATGCCCCTGGTTGGAGGGGGCTGGGAGCGTGGCGGGGGAATGACCCACTGAAGATGACTGGAATCTAAGCGCACAAACCAGTCCCCAAAGCGTTTTGCAAATGGCTTCCTTTGCTCTAAACACCACGAGCTTGCAAAGTGTAAGGAGGCAAATGCCGTTTGCAGAAAAGCCAGGATTTTTTCGCCTTGTTTCAGGCAGGACTAGCTGCGTTCCAAACCCGTGACTGCAACAGCCATGACCCCTCCGAAGGGAAATCTGAGCCCGCGAGCAGTTGTGCTTGGGGAGGGAGGGCCGCGTTCTCACGTTTCTGTGTTTTGTTTTGGAGCCTCAGACAAGTAGTGGGCTTGCTTTTTTCCTTCCTTTCTTCTCTTTCTTTCTTTCTCTCTTTTTTTTTTTTCTCTGAACGTATTTCCATAGCCTCAAGGAAGGAATGAAAAAAAAAAAAAAAGGTCTGTCATGGGAACAAGTATGTTTCAAATTACAGAAAGGATGTGAAAGGTTCAAGAATTTGAGCCCTGACTCCGCCTGTGTCTGTCTCCACCCCTCCCCCCCCGGTCTCCCCCAAAGTGGCATTGTGGTTTC